>JACBWW010000015.1:13859673-13915317 GCA_020086605.1 Lanius collurio | reverse complement strand
CCATCAAATCTTGGCATTTATGCCATTATCCATTAAACTGCAGTGCTGTATATTTTATGAGAACAAAATGGTCTTGAGTTGACTTCATACCTCAGATATGAACAGAGCTGTACACATCCCAGGAGACTATTACTTCTTTCCTTTGCTAGCACATCACATGCAAAGGGGAAGGAAAAAAAAAAACCCAGGCTGCATATACACACTAAATAATCACAGGAAGCAAATTAATACTCAAATCATCAGAGTAAGAATGAATTTGAACATTATCGCTGGGAGGACTTAGAAGTATTTTATGTATGTGCTTGCCTAATGCCCTGCGATGCTTGCAGCTATCTCTGCCCCTTCTCCCATTAGTGAATGCACTTGGTGCAGAGGGGGGATGATGGCTACTCTTGCACCAGCACAGCAGCAGGAACGGGCAGGAAATCCCCAGGAATTAGCCTCTCCCCCAGCCCAAAGGCAAGTGTAATCTGACAGCATGGCTAGATTTATCTTTTGAACAAAATGTGCTTTGGAATTAAGCAGTCAATGAGTTGAATAATAATTAGAAATTACTATTTTCCTCTCTTTTGGAGTACTACTATTGCAGATTACTTCTCTTTTGATCATGATTGGCAGATATTCTCTCATGGTAAAAAAACCCACTGACTTAACTGCTAATCACTTTGCCACAGTCAGGACCATGTAATAACCCCAACGATCATTTGCTAATGGTAGAAAACTTGGTATGTCAGGTATTTATTCTGCACAAAAGGTTTGGGTTTTTTCTTAGTTTTAGGTACAGGTACCACAGACGGATTTGACAGTTGAACAGTGACCATCTTCCATCTAGCAATCTGCTTTTCTCAGAGCAAAAACCAAAAAATTGCACATGGTTATGACTCTGGCTCTCACTTATTTAGTATTTTTCTCCATAGTGGTCCCACTTTTGATTCTCCACAAATAAAGAAACATTACCTCCATCTCAAATTCAGTTTGAAAGTCTCTGGGTAATTGGAAGATTACTCTAGTTGGGTATCTGCTCTTTCCCCAAAATACCTGACCACACCCTGGTTTCTCCCTAGTTATTGGAGAATAACATGCTCCACCAAAGGCTGAGGGCACCTACTGTCAGACTCCCACCCCAAATTCCTGTCTAGAAAGGACTTTCTCACTCTCCCTTGACTTTGAGAACCACCCTGTCTTCAGAAGAATTTAGTGTAATGAATGCACCACACTCTCCCTTGCAGGAAATTAATTAAGGTTTTGCAAAAGTAATGTGGAACTGCCTACCTGGGAAGACTCAGGCCACACAGCTTCACTTTGTGCCTTCTGGGAAAATACAAGGGGGGAGAAATAAGACCCCAACCCTGCAGATGCTTTTAAGAGCCTGACTGCAAGTAGCAAAGACATCAATTTACATTTCTACCAACATTTGAAATAATATTTGCTACAGTAACTTAATGACCCAAGAATACTTAATGGTATAAAGTAAACATTCATCACAAATTAAGGCACACTAAGGAAAACTACAGTTTAAAGCAATGTTGAGAGAAAAATCCAAAGTTGCCAGGTTTCTTTCGCTGTTTGGTATATATTTAATTTAAAAGGTTTGTCTTATTTTGTTTAAGCTGAAGATAATTTTTCAAGTTCTTAAAACCACAAACAACATACAATTCTTGACATTTAGAAAAAATGTCTACACCAAAATTACATCGCTTTCAGTGGACACAAGTCCAATCTTATTTCCCGTCAGCACTGCCAACTCTTAATTAAAAAAAATTCACAGCATCCAATTCTTTTCCTGTTGGCAACATTTCTAGCACCTTTACCAGTTTGTCATGTGGCATGCTGTAATTAAGACCGTCTATTACTTCTAATGAAAGACTAGAATGAATTACAGAAATCACCCGCAGAGCTATATAATCCCCAGAAGAACAGAGATTACAGTGCAACAGACCAAAGAAACAACATTTTTTGTTGTTTTTCTTTTTCAGTTGGAGAAACATTTTTGAGTGAGGAGACCACAGGATGGTCTGGCTGTGGTAATGGCCAGTCAGCATTTTGAAAAAACACTGGTGCTTAAACCAGGGAATGCAAAAACCATAATTGGCATTTCACATACACACATATGTGCGTTGGGAGCACAATGTGTGCAGGAGGAACTGTGGAGCAATATGGTTTGGTATCTCCATTAATATTGGTAAATGCATCATTCAAGACAGTGCCAGAAGGGATTCTGTGTACTCTGCACATTTAGCAGACGCTTAGCAGACTGACTCCTTTAGAAACATTTCAGAGGGATTTTTGTGTGTTGTCTAATAGGATTGCGGGGTTTTTCTATCCAGGAAACCAAACATCCCAATCAGCAGGGGCCAAATCCTCAGCTGCACAAGATTTACCCTGGACACAGTGAAGATGACCCAGGAAGAATGGTCATGCTTAGTTGATTTTCCCTTTCTCAAATTTGGATCCACTTAGGCTTTACACACTCCCCTTCTGCTTGGTAATCTAGTTTGGGCAGCTGCAGCAGCCAGCACTTTGTCTTCTATATTTGACCTATTCATCCAACTACATACTTCATTTAATTTGCCAAATGCTCCCATTCAGGCAAGAATCTGGCCCCACAGCGAGGTACTTCTGCCATCTGCTTTAGACATTTAACTACAGCTTAGTTTAGGACACCTACATTTAAAAGTCTAAGTTCCCATTCAGTCAATGAGAAAGGCACATGCTACAGTCCAACATGTACAAGGTCTCAGAAAAGGAGAAAAATATTTCATACGATAGCAAGGGTTTAACATGTTCCAAAGTAGTTCAGGGTGGGCCTTTCCATTACAAAAAGGCACTGCTATTATTGTCAGATCTTTTTCCTTTTGAACTATCATGAAATTAAATAAGTGACCCACTGGGATCATAGAAGTCCCACGTTCTCACGGTTCTCACAGTTTCTCCCAGTTCAGTTTGGGCCAGGCAGCAGCCTTACAGGCCATAGATTGGAGATTTATTAGTGTGCATCCTAGGTGCTGAGCTGGAACTATTTTATGGGTAAATTCCAGATCTGTGGGTGGGGTGAGACAAAGGTTTAGCACACTCCCCAGTTAAGAAAAACTGGTATTTGGCTAATGAAGTTCAAGGGTACAGATGCACCTACCACACAGGTGTAACTGTGTACAATATACCATTAGTATCGATGCAGCAGAAAAGACTTGAAGAAATGAATTTAGGTGCACCAGTTTGTGACCAACAGCTGCTACATTCCAACTATGAGGGAAGAACAAAGGCAACTTGGTTCCCTGGAAGCAGTTCTGATAGAGGAATTTCCGCTAAATTTATTTATAATGCCTGCAGCAAGCTTTGAAAGGTTCACTCTTGCATGTTTGCCTCAACACAGTTACAGGAATAAATTTACACTTATGATCTTGCGCAGTTCAAGTCAAGTACAAGAATTCTGGACACTGTAATGTGCACTGATCAGCAGCTTAATGATAAATGACAACTTTTTGTAGTATTGATGAACTTAAGGCTTGGAAGGAAGAAGTGAAAGCAAGAGTAACTATTATGGGAAGAAGGACACAGAGAGGCATTATATTAAGTTGCATGAAGTCTTCCAAAGCCTACGTAAGTGGAGTGGAGAATACGTATTATGAAGTATGATGGTAATACCGAACTGTTTCACTAACTGCATAAATGTTTCTTGGCAAAGCATTTTGAAGACTGCTTTCAAAATGAAATTCCCCACACATGATTATTCGTGATTTCCATGCAAAGTAAGGTACTGTAGTCAAACAAAATTGTAAAGAGACTAAGCTTTGTTTCTGCAGGGAAGGAAATGGCATCAGTAGCAACTGAAAAAAATCAATTAATATTTATTTATAAATCCTGATCCTGTTAGAATAGTATGAACTTTGATTGCAAATACCATTTTAAAAGTATACATCTGTAGCAGAGATTTCCTATAAACCACTTTCTTCAAACACTTGCCTTTAAAAAGATAGAGTTCTAAATACACTGTGATAGAATTCAAAAGGTGTGTTAGTTAATGGCTGTAAAAAGTTGCTTTGAAAAGGGTTTAAACATGAACTGTATACAACAGACTTCAGTATTGGATACTTATAATAAATTTCATATTGTGTTTTAAGAGCAGGGAGATTTCACAGACAGGCTTCTGTGTCTCCAGCAGAGCAGAACTCCCCTCTGAAGGTCATATCTCCTGTCCTCTTTGCTGGTTCCCTGTAGTTGGGCACAGAACTTGCAACATATGCTTCAATGCTTAGGTTATTTTAAAGGAGTACAGCCAAAGCTGTCATATGCTCATTAATGAAGGGAACAGATCCCTGTACTCTTTCTTGGTGATAACATCAGCTTAAAGATGTCCCAATCTCACCTGCTCATTCCCATCCTCATTGCCCTTATTTCTGCAGGAACAAACATCTGTAGAAACACCCTGAGAATCAGATTCATTAACTGAGGCAGGATAAAGAGAGATGGATTAAAGTTTTTACCCTTGGGGTTTTCTTTTTTCTTTCTTTTAGAACTAGTTACTAGTTTAAATTTCCACCATGCTCTCACAAACAACTGAGCCAGCAGAAGCAAATGAGCAATTCACAGGCAGGGCACAAACTCCTTGAGCCAGCTACACCACTGAGAAAAAGGTACTAGGAATTGTGACCCGAGTGTCCCACGCAGAGAGGATAAGCCCATTATTTACACCTAGAGCCATCACTCTCTCAGCTATAGCTTCATGTGCATTTAAGCCAGCACAGCCACTGGGAAGAAGAAAAAAACCAAACAGTTGCTGCACTTGTGGCTGCCCTTGGCCATTCATTTCTATACTTGCATCACCTTCTCAGGTGCCACCACAGCCTTCGTTGTATGGCTCTGTGGTCAGCTGTGGTGGCCACAGCCCTTGGGTCACCTTTTTGCTAGGCTATTTTCCAGCCAGGTCAGATTCCTCATCTCCCTCACTGACCAGCCATACACGTCTGTGCCTGGATAGCAAGAGGTACAGCCTGCTCTCTCCTTTTTAACCTCCCCAAGCCCCTAGAAGAGCTACCTTACCTTGAACTCTTGCAGAACTACAGCCTTAGGTGAAAAGGCAAGGAACTGCAGTGTTTGGGCTTTGTCCTCTCAACCCAGAGGACTGTATTATTAACAGAACAACTCATCCGCATTGAAAAATATACTTCAGTCTGTGATAAATGAAAATGGACACTCAAAGATTTACCACAAAACAAGTCCAACAAGGTGAACCACGAGCAGGGGGTATAACTCCAATCTTCTTTAAACATGTCATGTTGTAACTCCAGAAAGCTTGTCTCATTAGAACTCTATATTATTTCACTGAATAAAACTAATGAAAACAGAACATTTTTCTTCCCAAAGCATTTTTCTTCTTGGTAAAGAATAAAGATAAATTTAAACAAAATATCAGTGCAGCTAAGCTTCCTGTTGCTTTTAATTCCCTGTGACAATAACCACATGCAAGTTTCCGACACAGAAATATGTGGTTTGTTTAAAAACTAGCAATATCATCATCTAACAAACATTTTTTTTCAGAGTGCATATTCATAAGGAGCAGAGTTAAGGTTGATAATGCAACCTGCACTTTTACATCCTTCACTGCCTTCTGTGCAACAGGAACACTGAGTTGCTTTTTTGAGTTTTGTTTTTACACAGTGTTGTAAGATTATTTATTTTTCAAAGGAAGAAGGTATTGCATATAATACATCTTGCAAAACATTCACTGATGGCAGCAGATCTTCATAAGAACTGCATCTCCATTCATTGTGCTCCTATTAAAGTTAACTGTAATCTATTTATTATATCATTAAACTTAATATATTGTAAGATGAATTCTATTTATAGATGCAGTAATAGCTGTGCTAATCACTCAAGTTCACATGGAACCAGGCTGTGCTTCCGAGCCACAGCAGTAGCTGTTTCAGAGACCAAAGGACATTCCTAAATTTCCTGAAGAGATGACCTTGCTTATTACACACTGGACAGCCCCAAGTGGCCCCGCAGAGCAGTCCCTGCAAGCCACTGGCTCCCGCACTTGCACTGCGGAGGAAGCTGGAACCACACATCCCATCCACTTTCCTGCCATGGCCCACTCTTCTCCCAGATATCCTGACACACCACACCAGCAGCCAGAGACCACCTGGGCACAGGGTGTTCAGCTGGCACAATATGAACATAGCAGTCCCTGCCTGGACTCCTTGTTAAATAATTTTACCTTATATTCCTATTATAGTAATTTCATAGATTCTGCATGTGACAATAGTCCATAAAGTTAGAAAACCATGCACTAGAGACCATTCTTAGGCACACAAAGCACAAGCCCTTCTTGCTGATCAACAGATGACACACACAATAAAAAAAAATATATTAATAGGGATCTGTTCCTTTTTTCAGTATTTCCACAAGAGAGCTGAGTTGTTTTGTTTATATTGACAAGAATGTTTCCAAATTGGAGAAGTGTGCATTTCTGCCTTTTGGACACCAGTGTTCAAAATGTTTTCACTCAAATATAAGCAGGTTGACAAATCACCTTTGTACAGAAAAAGAAATGTGTGTTTGGACTTGGAAGGCTTACCAAAAATGTCTGTCCTTTGCACTGAATACAAATAGAGGACTGCTATCTACTGCTGTTTTCTGTTAAGTTTCTCTTTCTTTTTTTTTTTTTTTTTAGAGATAGTTTAATTTTAATTGCCAAGAGAAGTCCTTGTTTATCTGGCATAATCTATACAAATTTATTTACAAAATAGTTTCTGTCATCCTTTGTGGTACATGAGAATGATATGGGGTTAGTGGTGAGTCTTTAGGCTACAGACAGAAGAATTCCTGGAATTACAGATTAAACCAGAAGGATTTAGGAAGAATATAAAGAAAAAACTATTAAAAATGTCAAATCTCTTTTCTTACTTGTTTTACCTAAAGGCGGTATAAAGGTTACAAAACAAAGCATTCAAATGAATTTGAAAGTACAGGAATAAGATGCTTTTACTCCAAAAAAGCTGCTTACCAAGACAGCCCTGTGCATGGTACATCCTAAATAAGACACAGATTCTGTGGAAACAAACACTGTCTGAGGCTGTGATTTATTATACATTGTTATCCACCTGTACATGTGTATCAGGTTTGCACAGGTAAACATTCCGAAGTTTTAGGCATAGCATCCTGGCATCCATTTTATAGCATGAAGGGAATTCACCCCATCATGTGGCAACACATTGACTCCCTGTTCAGTAAGCTGGTGGTATGGAAGAGCCCAACCCCCCATGTGATACCCCACCACTGTGGTAACCAGCAGTGAGGAATACAGCAGGATGCAAAAGCACTAGAGGAAGATGAAACATGATGTGTCAGGGCAGTTTGCTGGTAACAGAAGTGCAGGATCCTTGAGTCTCAGCTTTGGAGAGGAGATTGTTCCGTTGAATGTGCATGGATTTCCCGGGCTGTCTCCATCTTTTCCTCCTCCTTGTTTCTCTGTAAGCACCATCCCCAAGGTCCTCCATTCCCTTGCCCTGTGCTTTCTTTCTGTATCAATCTTCTGGCCCAGTAGTTTCCTCCCTCCTGCCCTCTCCACAGCATCACAGTCTAACCAGACTTATTGTCCCAACTTATAAGTCCTTTCCTTCCCCATCCTCAACCATGTTTCCTCCCTCCCTGGAATTCAGGGCAAGCATTTTCCCATACAGGCAGGGGACATCTGGACTGCAGGACAGAGAGTCACAGAATCCTATCAGCCTGGCTTGGAAGGGACCTTCAAGATCAATTAGGTCCAACCTCCCCCACCATGGGCTTCAGTGCCACCCACTAGATCAGGTTGCTCAGGGCCTCATCCAACCTAGCCTTGAACAATTCCAGGGATGGGGCATCCATAATTTCTCTGAGCAACTTACTCCAGTGCCTCTGCACCCCCTGGGTAAAGAATTTCTTCTGAACATCTAACCTAAAATCTCTCCTCTTTCAGGGAACAACTGTTCCTCGTTGTCCTGTCACTGCTTGTACAAAAAGTGACTCTCCCTCTTTTTTATAAGCCTTCTTGAGGAATTGAAAGGCCACAGTTAAGTCTCCCTGGAGCCTTCTCATGTCCAGTCTGAACAACCCCAGCTCTCACAGCCCGTCTTCACAGGAGAAGTGCTTCAGCCCCCTTCAGCAGTATGACCTGGTAGGATACAGACTCCTTGCAGCTCAGAGTGTCTCTGGAAATGGTCATTTTTCTGTGACACACACTCTGCCCTACCATTAAGTGGCAGTGGTGGCTATAAAAGGAAAAATTGCACATTATACCTGCTTGATCCAGCTTCCTTTTCTCACCCAACCCACGCCTATGGCAGAGCACAGAGAAGGGGATTTACTCCTCTTCCATGAACCCTCATGATTTATTGCCATGACAACTCTCCCCTGTCCAGAGGCCTGGGGGAGCCATGTGAGCTGGTTTCTCCTGAGTACATTCTTCCTGCAGTGAAGGATGGATGCCAAACCTTTGCAGAGCAGAAAGGAATGCCAGACATGCTGGGGTCACACCAGATGCTTTGAAGGCTTGCTAACCCGCTGTCATTTACCTAATGCTGTGCAATTGCATGTCAAAATGGGCTACAGGCAGAGCAAGCAGGCCAGCAAACCTGCCCCATCTAAAAACACTATTCCCTGAACAGGTGCTTCCAGTCTAGAAACCACACAGCACACTTGCCTGCCTCTACAAGAAACACTGCATAATTTAGGGTAACTAGTCCCTCATCCAGATGAGAGGGATGACAATTGCTAATAATTGGTTTTTTACACGGAATCTAGCTTTACCAGCACAGCTCTTTGTCATAGATGTTTCATAGAATGCGAGAACTATGAAACAGGTGGCACATTTCACAGTGTTTCAGAGATATTTTCAAACAGTGCTACCTGTACAAAACCTAAGAACTACAGCATAAAAAAAAGAAAATGACTATACCTGTCCACTGTTATGTCTAAGCTTCTTTTGGGAAGGCATTTTGTTCAATAAAAGCTTATGGTCCCTTTATAAAGCAATAATATTTCTACTTGAATTAAAAAAAACTACAAGTCAAAAACCCTTGTTTCTACCCTCAAGGAAATGTTGCATGTTGCAACCTTTACATAACCTCAGACATCACATATTTAAAAACTTCTGCCAACTTGCCAGATTAGTGTAATGGAACTGATGTACTCCCTAAACCAATCCATTCACTGTGGGTTAAATAGCAAGACAGCTAAACTCCTGGGTTTTGAAGCTTACAATTTCTTTATTTATAGACAGGATGGAGTAAATTAAAGATTTCAAAGTTTTTTGGTTTGCTGTTCCATTCACTTGCAACCACAAAATTAGATGGCAACCGTGGTTTTAAAGTTTGTAACTTTTGGAGATTCAGTATTTCACAAATCCAATTATTTAAGGAAATGTACTCCATCTAAAATTACTGATCTACCAAAGAAATGCTACAAAATAAAATGTCTAGGAATAGTCCAAGTCACTGATGTGGTTGGTTGTACAGGGAAGTATTTTAAAATGATTTTAAAATTAAGAGGGAAAAATGCAGAATATTGCAAACTATTATTTGAAATTAGTGCACGAGAAGAGGGATTTAAGATCCTGTAATAAAGCCTCTGCAAATATATGTCCTAGTTCCTATTCCTTTTATTTTGCTGAAAGCAACTACTAAAGCTTGTTATTAGCTATAACATTGCTTAAGCAATGCCAGCAATGTTCTGACAAATCTCTAAGGATTTTTTTACCCACTTTCTTTTTATTATCATACTCCATCTCTAATATTCAATCAGTGCCAAACTGGTTTATGTATGCCAATCTTTCTCACAGAAATGGAAAAATACCCTGCTGCATGTCACAGGCCTGCTGATGCGACAGGCAGAGACTGAATGGAAGTGGGAAAGGGAAGCGGGAGGGAGAAGGATGAGAGCACCAGCCTGCAGTCTGGTATTTAGTGAAGTCTCATTTTTTTGATGAGAAAGTTGGCAGAAAATCAAAGTGCAGACTAACGTTAGTTAGGTCCCTTGTAATTTAACCTTCGACACAAGCTTCGCACATCGCGTGGACTCCTCTCTTTAGTCTAATTTCATACGCAGAACAAACCCGTGCCTTGAAAACTGTCCAGATCTGAATAATCCCCATTTTACTACCTACCTTCAACAAAACATGCCACGAGCCACTGACCAGATCATTCACTGATGAACCTAAATTTCAATTTCTATGCAGTTATTTAAACACAGCCCAGTTGTTAGCTGAACTTCCCCACTGGGACAAGATTGTAAAATATTCACTTTTGTCCCTGGTAAAATCATAGACAATGTTTAGGAATATTTGATTAAAAAGAAAATTCTGGGAAGAACTCATTTACTGCTTGTGTAAATATGGTTCCTCATTAAAATTTGATAACAACAGTCTTAATGGAATACTACAGCCTCATTCATGCTTTTGAATAAAGTGATTTAAATTGGTATGAACACAGTTTAAATACACTTCTTCCCAGCTAACTGTTGGCAGCTTTTTAACGGCCTGCAGGGACAGGTATGACTCATGCCTGCTCTTCAAAAACTTTTTTAAAATGCAGATTTTTTTTCCACTGCTCTATTGTGCTTTACAAGAAAACTGAAAGAGACTAAAATTAGAAGGCAGACCACTATCACCAGAGGGATTAGGAACTCCTAGGCTATGCTGATTCCAAATGCTGAATTGGTTGACCCATACTAGGGACTCTTTTATTTTGGTTCCTACTAGATTTCTGGCAAACCTCATCCAAAGTCTCTCCTGGTTACAAATTATTTTAATTCCCTGTGTTTAGGAACAGCGGGTGGTCTCTGGATTCGCATGCAACATCGCTCTGAGCAACCATCATTCTCTGGTATGCAAGACTGAAAAAAATGAAGGTGTTCACCCTAAATCAGCCAGCATGAGAATGCTGTGTGGTCACAAGTCATATGGCAAAGCTCTGGGGTTTTTAAAACAACCGCAGAAACAGTCTTTTCATGTGCCTTACATAAGGTATGCTAATACTTACTAATTCTGATTAATACAAAGAAAGTTTGGTGGACAGCTAGTTTAAGGGAATCCAACAGCCTTCAAGTTTAGCCTGAGCAATCAACCTGTCACAGAAAAGACAGCAGAAGATACTAACCTTCCCTGTAATTCAGGCATTTTAGGTAGTGCAGACTAAGAGCTAAAACAAAAAGGTACCTTTCAACTTAAGATAGGCATGTCAGCCTCCTTATCAGCACAGTCCTTCAAAAAGCCCTCTGAAATTCTCTTCCTCTGAGACAGACAAGCCCCTCATCTGTGGCAAGATGTGTGGGCTACTCAGTTCTAAAGAGTACAATAGGCACTCTCAGGGTAGTATCCTGTTAACCAGAAAACCTGCATATGCTTTGTGTTTCTTTATGCAAAATACCTAGGGAAAAAATGTTAAGTACTTAATTTGTCATATCAGAGAGGAAAGTTAAATGTGACTCGGCAGGTGTACATACTGAGAAGCAAGAACATTAACACTAACTGGGATTTGTTCACTTTCCCGTTCATGATAGCTGGTTACGTTACCATATTAAGTGCATCTAGTTTAGGAACAGTGTGTTTTTGCTTTTACAGCAGGTAGACAGCTGGCAGTTTTGTGTGGCTCTCTGAAAGCAGCTAAGGAAACGTGACTAGTATGCTGGGTTTGCTGTTCAGTACTACAGGCTAAACGTGGGAAAGAAAAAAGAGGAAGGCTCAGCCAGGGCCTGCATTGATCTAAAGCATGGGTCAACAGTTCCAAGGCACAGAGAATCCAATTCATTTCCCATTTCCAATTTCCAGGGGACATCTATTACAATCTAAAAGGTAACTGTTTTGAAGAGCTGTGATACTAACACTGTTTTCTAAGCAGAGGCAGTGTACACTGAGGTTAAGGAGAAGGCTGTACCAAAAGAAATATCATCTCAGAATTAAAAAAAAAGGTGTGAAAAACAATCATAATGCCCCTTTCACCTCCACAAAAACTATATGTTTTTTATTGCAACAGAAAGTGGAACTCTTAACTTGAAAATTTAGCAGATGCCCAAGTATGAGAATGGGGATATCAGGCTAATGAGCAGTCATAAAGGCTGTGAGAACAACCAGCATACCAAATCCAACCTTCTCAATTATTTGGAAGGGTATTTTCTATATCTGCAACTAGCAGTTAATATTTGTCTGGTTTTATATCTACATGAATATACAAATAAACAATCAAAGTGTCTTCAGCTCTTGAGGAGAATTTGTGCTCAAGGGTATGTGACTCCTAAAAAGACCACAAAGAGTGGTTCATATACCCTTTATCTCTTCTCACTACTGAGGTCCTGACTTAGCCCCTGATGAAACAGAATGTGTAACTGGTCTCCAAGCAAGACTCCACCATACAACCAGTCAGCTGACAGTGTCAACAAGTGAGTCAAAGGCTGCTGTAGTTTCATCCAGCCAGGCCACTATCACTTAGACTCTCCAGCTTATACCCTCTGACAGAAGTCTGAGCAATGACATCTACATCTGAACAAATCCGGTCCTGCCCAACCAAAACCTCAGTCTAAAAGAAATTATCAACTAATTTCTTCCAGACAACATAAGAATTTCAGGAATGCAAATTCATCATTTTATGCCACTGACAAGTCTTTCTAAACCTTCTACCAGTTCTTCCAACTTTTCATTTCCCTGAAACAAAACCACAGTTCTCAGAAATATTCTGGAAGAACAGACAACTAAGAAAAAATTTCACAGTGCTCAGACGTTAAGCATCCCTCCCCCCAACATTAGTGTCTTCCAAATGTTTTTTAATGAAAGGGAAAAGAAGAGTATTTTGCAGTAGTTCCCAAATACTGCAGTTATACAACCTTTTATCTGTATGGATGCCAGCATGGAATTGCACTATTCCTTTAGGGGCCTTTGGGAATGAGGTGAG
Source organism: Lanius collurio (assembly GCA_020086605.1). Taxonomy (NCBI): domain Eukaryota; kingdom Metazoa; phylum Chordata; class Aves; order Passeriformes; family Laniidae; genus Lanius; species Lanius collurio. Next base: position 13,902,397 of record JACBWW010000015.1, on the reverse strand, counting down.
AATATTATCTTGATCTGCATTAAACCAGTAACTGAATTGAGTATATTTGCTTCTTCATGCTAAGCTAATTTCAAGAAGCTCCTAATTTGTTAGCACTTTTCGGAGTGATCTTGCAGCTGAAAAGGAAGAGAACAGACAGCTCAATGTGTGTAACAAAGGTTTGTCAAATAACATCAATATTCCTCATAATATGATTGCCCTTTCAAAGTAAGAACTACTCAGAGATGTGGTAAAGACCCCAGCTCAAAGGGACCAAATGCAGTGAGGGGCTCACAAGCTGAAGGCTTAACCTAGAGGTGAAACAGACTAAAAATTTGGCTAGTAATCAAGAGGCCTTCTTCATGTTGCCATTTCCCATGTTTTGGTTGTAAACAAACTCTGGGGCCATGGCTGGGAACACCCAAGCCAGTGTGCAAGCACAACACTCCACATCAATGCCTCTATACAGAGCAGAGAGGATGACTTTAGACAACATCAGTAGAAAACCGCAGTTGACAAGGAAATAAAGCTTTCAGAAGAGAGGGATACTGTTCAAATCCCATTGTCAAATCTGTGTGAAGACCACTGACAACCAAACATGCTTTACATCAAGAACAATTCTAGATCAGAGGCCCATCTGCTCCAGAAGCAAATGCCCACACCTCTCTACAGATACTCTTCTCTGTAAGACAGCATACCCTTCATAAGCTTTTCTGAAACAAACTTGTCAAAACCAGCTCTTGAAATGGCAAACCATGGGCATATTCTCTGCTGGATATAGCTGAGAGATAGAGCAGAAGAGATTACTCTCCCCTCCTTAACAGATTTCAGTCAGTGAGATAAATTGGCTTATATAACTATATATAGTAGTAGATCTTTGGCAATAAATGCACGTTTTTCCCCCTAAACAGGCTAAGAAGTGATGACATGAGCAGCTTAAGAGGCAGATCTGAAACAGAAGAAGTCTGCTGGCAGGATGCATGACAAATACCTGCAAGTAGCCCAAAGGGTGGCAGTTTATCCAGCCAACTTAGCTGAGCTGGAAGATGACATGTTCACAGTACCAAATGGTCAGAATCACAGAAGCCAAAATACATAAGATTCCCTGTCAGTAGGATAAGTGATCTGAATTCACTGGGGCCTCATGGTACTGCCAGGATTTGGCCCAATATTTTATAATCCCATATTACTGCTGCTTTAACCATTAAAACCTCCCAAATCCAATACTTGTGAAGAGTGGCATACCTGACTTCAGAGCGGCTTTCTTTGAGAAATTCTAGAGGCAAATGACTTATTCCAATATCAAGATAACTGTCATGAAATTCAGTTGTGTTTGCTATCCACTGTTGCAGTTACGGGAGCTTCTCCTGTACTGGCAGTCCCAGCTCATTCACACATATACACACTAAAATCCCCTATTGTGAGATGGGACATGCCAAGTCATCTGTTCCATAAGTGTTTTCAATAGACAGATACACAAACAGCATTGCTAAAACACATTTCCATTATTCAGTTCAAAAGACAAGTTAATTGAATTAATAATCCTTAATTTATCTTTTTCTTTTTTAAAAGGAGTCATGAGTTCTGTTTCTAGTGTTGCTACACGTGACTTAGTGCAATATCTTAGCCCTGTGAAGGGAAAACTAGTAACCTAACCAGAGGATAGATATGCCAGAGGTCTAAGTTCTGCTAAGAATTACATGTTAGTAAATATATATGGGGTCAGCTTGCACACAGCTAACAGCAGCTGATCGAAGTGAAGGCTTAGTTTCATGGCCCCCCTGCTTGCCTGTGTATGAGACAGGTTGGAGAAGCAGTGAGAAACAGCAGCAAGAGGTTTAATACTACTAGCAGATAAAGAATAAACTTTTCAGAAACCCTTGATAACATGCTCTGAAACCCACTCCACAATGATTCTCTTACTATCAGTCAGGACAACTAAATGAAACTGCACTTTTATTCTGCAGGCATAAAATGATAGATCAGAGAAACAAACTCTAGTAAATTTTATTGATGTATTTCGGAGGTGGTTTTGGTTTCACCAGATGGATGGTCTCCCAGTGAAATCATTCTGCTCAGGCATTATTCATAACATGCATTTGTACTCACATAAGTTTCAACTTCAAAACCAACTGACTTATATTATTGAGGTATGTTCTCCAAACCCACTGATGAAACATCTACAGTATCTTCAAATCACACATTTTTTTTCACCACTTTCCACAGACCTCATACTGCCCCACCAATTCACAAGACAATTTTATAACAGAGCCCTTGCTCCTGCTGTACTGATGACAACAGACCCTCCCTAGGACTGTGACTACCCTCCAGGCTGACACTTGTTTCTGCTGCACCAGTGGAAGCAGTGTCCACAGTGCCCCACGGGGAAGCAGGCTTTGCCTGTTGTCCGTCATCATCCTTTCCTCTGCAGCCCCCTGCACCCACCTGCAAATCACCTCTTGTACAAACAGCCCAACCTAATCCACTCCAATCAAACAAGCCAGGCTGGCAGAGCCTTACTATTTAAAATATTTCATTCAGACAAACAACACTGCCATCAGATTTAAGAGGGCATTTCCCTTAAACAGAGGGGTTGTTTATCTAAGCTTGCCTAGGCAAACAATCTGTAAGAATTCAACACGTGTTTATCAGTGACTGCAGTGGTGTAAACTAAACTCCTGGATTTTGCAGACATGTGGCTGTGGATCGCTAGCATATTCCTTCTACCAGTTGTGCCATGGGAGCAGAACACCCAGAAACAGCTGTGTCTTAAGTTGCTACAGCTTCTTGCTAAGACTGAACTCCTTGCCAACAAAAGTGCTCTTTGCCCACCTGAGCTGTAACCAAGTGAAGGGTTTGGTTAGTGGAGAAATAGCAGGTAAAATTAGAACTTTCCAAGCCATGGGACTTTATGGTTACAAAGCTACTACACAAGAGATCATCACTTCTGTGAAAAGTACTCTGGCAGAAGCAACCATGCTCACTTTTTTGTCTAACCAGAAGACCTCTGTGTGCTGTCATGAAAGCATAGTCATCACCCATGTGATTTCCCTGTAAGAGTACAAGCCATCACAGAAGACAATACTGCCCCCTCCCCCCAAAAAAACCTCAAAAACCAAAAAACTTCGACAAAGCCTAATCTGTTTACAGAAGTTGAAACTATTTGCTAACTGACCTGAAGGACGCCTTTAAAGGCTGTATCTGCAAGGTCTTTAAGAAATCCAGTCATGCACAGAAATCTGCAATACGAAAAAATCCTGGGAGGGAAAGCTCAAATATGCAAAACGTACAAAGTCAAAGACAGTACAAAGAGCTTACAACCTTCTCTTTTTCTCTGTGTCTTTTTTAAACTTCTGTTTGAATACATTTTTTTTTTTCCTTTTTTCTGCTCACTGGTAAATAAACAGACCAGGCAATTTCTTTCCCACCTATTTTAGCAAAGTCATAATACTAAACTATTTTTGTTTGTTGCAGCAGTTGCAAGAGGTGAAAAGTTATTATTTACCTGAACCTATTGGATTTATTTAACAATTCTTTTATCAGTAAAACCATGTTTTTCTTTAAACATGGTAGACTTCTCTTGAAAGTTTCTCTCTCCTCATAAACATTTTTCCTTCCATTTTAGCTGTTTCTTGTGCCAAGATGTTTGAAAAAGGCAAGTTATACAAATATTAATAAGTAAAATCCTCATGATACTAATTACAAAGGTAACTTTACAAAAGAAAGTGACTTTGTTTATAATCAGAGTCCAGAATTTGATGCTAGTATTTAAAGAACTATACAGGAACTTTACCACAGGGAAATACAACTCAACATCTACCTCAACTGTCAGAGTCAACTTTTCTTATATGTTTGGAAAAGAAATCAAAAGAAAACAGTGGGAAAATATATCAGCTTTGCTTTTGAGAGTTGAGAGTAAAGAACTTCCATATTTTTGTTAACCCGTGTCATATTGGAATTCAGCCATTATAATTTATGTCCCTTTAGAGTTCAAAAAATGAATGGAAACCTTACTCTCAGAACATCAGAAGCCATAAAGACAACACAACAAAGAACTGAGAATGTGATGGAACAAGTAATGAGAGTGTAAATCTGAAGTTTGGTGCTTCTCTCCATTATCAGTGCATGGTAATTTTACGCTGGTTTCTGCTGAGGCTCCTTTGAACAGAACACCAAGAGTGATTACATGTCCAAACTTTAATAAAATGTCAAAATCCACTGCTTCATTGTATCTGCAATTGTGATGTATTCCTCCTACACATGGGATAAGAAAGAATAGAATTTTTTATTCATGGTGCTCCAAGTACTATGTTTTAAGTTGGGGCTTGATGTAAATCAGTTATTTGCCAACCAGAAAGTCATTATTATAACTTCATTTTTTTATTAAAAAGGTGTTTTTGCTCTTAAAATACAGCTTCAGATCTTGAAAACACTTCGAGAGAATGAAGATTTTTAAAAATTTAGTGGCTCTCACCAAGAAACAAATCTGTGGCCAACATCATGCATCACCATTACAAGTGGGACAGAAGACAGCAGACTGAGTTCTCCCCTGTAGTTTCAACTCTGCCTAAACTCAAACAGGGGAAAAGATCTCCCTTTTGGGAAAAGAAGCTGCAAAATCTCTGTTTTGGCCTCAAAGCTTCTCCCCTTTACAGGCCAAAGCTCATGCCTCCCAACTCTGAGGTCTGTCCAATATCGATGTTAAAAACAGCCAGAGCCGACTGGGGTGGTCCTGCTTCTATCTCCCTACCTTAGGTGATGCTATCAATGCCAGATGGAAGATGGAAACTACAGGCAAACCAGACCCAGCATCACAAACACATTTGTCCTGCTCTCTGGAACTCCCACCATGTGACTGTTTCTGCAGTCAAGGTTAACTCTATCCTAACTTGCAGGCTAAAATTCTCCCACTTATTTTTCATACCACAGATAATATCTTCAGACAAAACAGAATTAAACTTTTAATATTGATTGCTCAATGTATTTTGGATGAACCCTCTTTTTACAATGAGACCATATCTGAAAACTTGTTACTCAAAAGAAAATCCTTTTTTACTCATCCTACTGTCAACAGATGGTGACAAGAGTAGTTCTTCCTACTTACTATAGAAAAAAGAAACACTCATTGAGCTTCAATAACCAAAAGCATCGTAAAGATTGTATACAGGCTTTGCAGTTTCCCTTGTAGAGGGAACAGATCAAAAAGAAAAAGTCTGTCAAGAATGCACAGCTAAATGTTGACAGCCAATCCAACGGTATTTAGTCAGCTTTTGCACACTGGCTGTTGCAGAGCTGAATAGCAAATCTTACCACAACTTTCTTGCCAGGAGATTTAGCTCTCCTATGAGCTGGGCTTTGATGCGGCAGAGAGGAAAGGATAATTCTTGTATTTTCTTTGGAAACAATGCAATAGTGATTGCAAGACATACTTGTCTGAATTAGATGTATAATACCAAGTCTCATAAGAGACACTCTGAACTTTTAAAGCTTGCCTGGCTGTGATAGGAGCTATTAAGGGGTCTGCTTTAATGGATAAGAAACATGACAACTCCCACAGAGAATCAACTGGTGTTGTGCTGGAAGAACTGAAAATGCAGTCCTACCATTGCACTGGTCCTCACAGAGGGAAAAAGGAAAACAGTCCACATTAAGGTCTCCAAAAGTGTCCATCTTGATTTTTGTTGAGAAATACATGAGCGAAGAACTTTGACTTCTTACATTCCTTCTGAAAGAACTTACTGCAATTAAACGGAGCATTCTTTTGTATTCCCCAAGTGTAGGCAAAAGATCATTGGTACATCCAAATGTTAATCACCATTTTGGATCTGACAGCACTGAAAAGAACCTTGAAATAACAGATCTGACTGGTGAGGCAGAAACATGAAGCTAGTCAACCACCATCTTCATCAGCCTGAATAGCAGTTGTCTGAGTTAGTTCTGCTCTGAAAAAAAGACATGTTGCACCTAGCTTATTGCCAGCTTTGTGAGACAGCTCTCTCTCTTAAATCTTGACAACTAGGGAGACCAAATAATAATGATAATGATGATGATGATGATGATGATAATAATAACAACAACAACAATTTTATTGCTGCCCCTTGCCCATTCCCCAGATGTAAAAAGGTCAACCAACAGCCTATTGAGTGAATTACCAGGGAGAATGGGTGCCCACAGGCCAGGTGTCACCCCAATTCAATTTCTGCCTGGTAAACCATGCTGTCTGATGCACATTTCTCATCTGATTTAGAGCACACACTGCAACAGGAAATTTCTGTCACCAAGAGGAAGGTGACTATCTTCCTGCCTTGGAAACAGATGAACCCATGACGGTTATTACTTACAAATTCCTCATCAGATGATGTTTTCAGCTGACCAGAATAAATCTATTAGCCATAGTTTCAAGACCTCAGTTCCTCCCTGCATTGCAGCCAATGGAGGCTGTACTCTCACTCATCCTGGTACACACTGCCTAAACTCACATGGACCAGAATAAGTGCTTTCCATTATTCACAGCTGACATCTGTCATAATAATTTGTCTGTCTGTTTCACAAATGGGGGATATCTTTGTATTTCTCATATTGTCTTCAGAGGGGATAGGGTATTTGTTTCTTTGCAATTCCTATCTTGAATTAAGGCTATTTTCAATTCTTTTATCGACATTATTCTCTTTTCAGTGTAGGCCTCCAGGCTGTCTTTGACATTACATATCTACCCCACTTACTGGAAACCATGATAGGCTGAAAAAATGCATTCATTTGATTCATTTTGCCATTCATACATGTCCAGAACTGATGTGAATTAGGACTTTCTTCCCTCCCAAAACCAAATGTAGAATGCAGCAACAGAAGTGACTTTAACAGTCACTAGTCATACACACAGTAAGAGAACAAGAGATGGATTGGGATTATGCTAAAAGACTTCCTGAAGAGACTTTATAGCAACATGCTGCATAATTCCATTCTGAATTTTTATGTAAATCCTTTGTAACCTGAACATACTCCCGGGATCGCTCAAGACCGGAAGAAAGATAAAAATATAGCACCTGTGACTTCTGCACTGCTTTACATAATATGTTTACAGGATAACATCCAAGAACTTTATTTAAACAAACTTATGGACATCTACTTGGTGACTCAATGAGTAAAATTGAAGAGAGTGGCACCAATGTAAAACTAGAGAAGGGCATTTCCCAGCAAAGTGGATTACTGAAATGTCAGTGAATAAAGCTATTAACTACCTTCCTGCAGGACTTTTATGCTGTTGCAGGTATGTCTCGCCTTATGGTATTTCCAACTGCCATACACCTCGTTATGCTTGTGTTTCATCAATACACACAAAGGGCCAACAACAATTTCCTAATTATTTCAATTTGCCTCTATTTTTGGAGAAGGTTTCCTAATTATTATTAAGCATCAAAAACTATTCCTCTTGAAGTTTCACTGAGCTCTTGAGTTTAAAGTACAGCTGTTAAAAGAGGTTCCAGGGATGCAGGAGTGATTTTTTTAAAACTGGATAACTTCACCAGTTTGGATGATTTGTCCAAATCCCTGATGACCTTTGAAGGCTGATGAGCACTGAAGACTCACCAGCAAAGCTCTCCAAAGTAGAGATATTCCCAACAGAAAAATTGAGCTAAAAGTCTGTGTTTTACTAGGGAAGCAGAAAATCTTTTCACAAAAGCAAAAAACTTCAAGTGGACATTCTCTGTTGTCAGCAACTGACAATTAGGTTTTGTCCACAGATTGCAAACACAATGAAACACCCAGTACAGGAGATTCAGGACCTCATCATGACGAAGGCAGAACCACAATATCTCTAAACACTATGAAGTTTCAGTAATTTCCACCCTTTCTCTGAAAACTGTCTTTGATGTGTTCTCATTGCCAGTCACTTGCTTCAGATGCTGATTGCTCATTACATTGATTTCTCCACTGTTTTCAGTTCACTGAAGGTTTTATTATGAACTTCTTTGAAACAAATCAGTATAAAATATCTTCAGTGGGATAAGGTTTTAGATTAAGTTTAATTCTATTTCATCCACAGTGGTGCCTGCTCTCCTTTTGCTTATTAGAAAAATTTCTTGTAGCTTTTAATGCATTTATTACCTTATGGGCACTTTAGATCCTACCCCAAACTTTATCACCAAACTCATGTGTAGACAGTGTAACAGGCAAAGATAGATAGCTGGAGATCTCTGAGTCCATTCAAACCTGTACATCTCTTCTGAGCACCAAATGTTTATTAGCCATTAGGTGAACATTAGTCATTGCATCCATTATTTTTTAAATAATATGGAAAAACAAACAATACACCTATAAAAATTACAATGCAAAGGAATTCTCTACATTTTTCAAAATATTTAAGGTAGGAATATACAAAAAGTTTTCAGAGGCAACTCTCAGACTTTAAAGATGTAACTTACTTTTCACAAATCTCAGTAATTTGAGATTCCCTACCACAAATATAAAGATGACATCACAGATCTGGAAGATTCTAACTTGTACCATGAATTTAATAATTTTGTATTTAGCATGAAAAACTTTCCTATGCACTTTGACTTCTTTTAAAGCAAAAGCTTAATTCATTTACCATCCAAACACTCCCACTGAATTAGTTTTATACAACTTAATTCAAATTAACATCAAAGTTACACGATGCTTAAAAACATCCAGACTTGGATGATAAAGTTCCCCGTTAGCACCTATCCACAGCCTGAAAAGTGCCTAGTACTTTCTGCTATGGAAGAACAAACTACTACATTAATTTACAGGTGTCCTTAATTCAGCTAAAAGGACTTCTGAAATATACTCACAGAGCCTTTTGTTCATCTCCACTCATCGAGCCACCTCACAGGAAACCTAAATTGAAGCCACAAGGTTGGGCACAGTGCTGAGTAGGGTCCTTACTCAAGGAGCTGCCAATTTGTCACACGTGGACACCACGCAGCATTTGTACCATGGCTCCCCTATGTTTAACTGAGCCAACAGAAGATGCTACTGTCCCCACTGTAGAACCAAAGGAACAATAAATCCACTTTACGTGAAATTAGCTGGGTTAGTGCAAATCACCCATTTAAATTGGCTAAGCTTTTCTGGCTGATTGCTCCACAGCCAGTGTGGGAGCTCTGCTGGCTCCAGTGAGGCCATAATTACCACCAAAGGGGCAATAGGAACCTGCTTGGGGGAGATGAAGGTTTCCAGTGGCATGGATTTTAGCCAAGCGAACGACTGTCTACAACCTCCAGCATGTGATTTTTAATCAAAGTAGTGATACTAGCACAGGCAGTTGCAGGAGGGCCTTTACAGTGACAGCAGCTCTTACATCTGCTCTTCATGCACCACAGACACATGTTCACTTGGCCAGTTAAAGATGTTTAACCCCTGGGTATTCTACCACCTTTCTGCAAGAGGTTACTGACCTTAGAGCTCTGCTGCTCTTTGATCTTCTTCATGCAAAACATTTTCCAGGTAGCTTAAATCACTTTTGATAGCCTTTTAAACTTAACTAACTTCGCCTAAAGCAAGTTAGATCATTTATAGGATCCATTTACCAGCAAAGCGGAAGGAAGGAAATAACTTCTGGCAGACTACTAGGCAGTACTGTACAAAGAGGGAGAAAGCAGGAAGGTGGGCTGGAGGCAGAGGTGTGCAAATAAAGCTTCCAGGCAGCACAGCTGGATTCAGAAGACAATAGCTGTTCATAACCTCTTCTTGTACTTTTGTGTAACTGCATTTGAAGACAGATGTGTGAAAGCCAAGTGCTAGAGTTTATAAACTCAGGGGGTGAAGGGGACCTATCCCTCTTGCAGCAGCTATTGCAACAGGCTCTTACTTCGGCCATTACTTTTTTTTGCTGCACTTCAGTGCACATCAAAAATTCTAATAAATTACATTTGATTTAAGGAGCTTGAACAAGTTGCAGTAGTGAATTCCCCACTTCACTCTTGACAAACACAGAGTAAATGTGCTTCAGATGTGGAAGCTAACCAGTGAACAGCATTTAACTTGCAACTCAAAATACATATAAAGCTGTGCTTAAATCTCCAATGTCCTCAATGTAATTTAGAATGTGATCACTAACTCATTCAAAGCAGAACTCCTCACATCCCATTTTCCAAGTGTTAGCTCACACTATAGAGAAGTAATGGTATTTTGCAGCTGAACAGTGCTTTTCTTTAAAATCTCTTGATGTTTTGTAACTATTCTTAAAAGAAAACTCTGGTCAATAGTTAAGTAGGTAAAAAGGATTTAGATTTCTTCTCTCAAGAACATAAAAATCTGGCCTAAATTGTACATACACCTGATAAGTGGTCTGGAATAAGAGGTTGTCTTCTCACTTCCAGGCACTGACTTTACACACTACAAACCGTTTGCTGTGCTGCAAGACCAACTTCTGCAAATGAACCATGCCCCTTATTATCAGTAAAGGAAGGTTTATGGGTAGTGGCAATACTTTCACTACCCCAAATAATACAGCTGGGATGGGGGAAGGGGAGGAGACCAAAATGTTGAGCTGATAAGGTTCCAGATACATGTGGAATGGTATACATCTGAGACTTTCTGGTTGTCACCGAGCAGAAAGGGCAGTGTTAGTAAGGAAGGAGGAGTTTGTCTCCAATGGGAAATAAAGAGGCAACAAGGGGAAAGAACCCCAAGATTATAGCATCCCGTGAAATCAATAGCACTATTGAGTCTATGGTTTTATTGTCCCCGGCTCAATGCTTTGGAAAGCATTCTGTAGCTCTTCCTGGAGGATTAGGACTGAGAGGGACAGAGACTGTGTGGGTACTCTGAGAAATGTTAACCCACCAGTGTTTCCATCCTTCATCAGCTGTCAGAGCACTCCATCTGTGCAAGGCGACTGCTTAGTCACCCCTGGGTGTCCCAAGGGGCTCAGAGCACTGCTGAAATACACCGAATTCCAGAAGGAAGCCAGGAATTTGATGATCCTGTTACAAGGGCCATGCAGTAGACTCACACAGAGCTGTGCTAGCACATACCAATTACCTTGTATTTCAGACAGTAAATGATTAACTTCTATGTCTCAATGCTGAACACCTGTTCTCAGCTTGCACTTAGCCTCATAATTTCCTGCTTCCATTGCAGGCCTGCAAGAGCAGTCCCAATGCCTAAAGCTTGTTCTCCTTTCTCAGCTACGGAGCCAGTAGAAGATGTACTGGCTATAGACACAAACTTTGCTCAATTACCTCTTCAGATCACCTCAGCCAGTGCACTGCTACCCATTCTGCTAGCAAGAGAATAGATTTCCATGTGTATGTAAAGGGTTGGCTTCTGGCAAAGGTTTATATAATTGTACATAATGCAATGTTCAGTCACAACATCAAAAGGAAAATTATTTTTCCTTTCATGAGGTCTGGGATTTTACTGTTTGTTCACTCGTGTTTTGGCAACAGCCCTGATCATGAACACAGTATATATATATATACAATCCCATGGGTTTTTTTAAAAACCCCACAAACCAAATCAGGACATGCTGAAGGAAATGAACCGTAAAGCAAGGGCAGCAGGATAGTATCCACCATTTTTGCAAACAATCCATTTGTCACTTTCATGGACCTAGGTTAATTAATATTCTATAAAGGTCTTCCAAAAGCTGAATACCTCTCAAGTTCTGAATTCAAGGGGCTGACCTTAGACTTTCTCAGAATGATTTTTAATGCAGTCTGTTATCAGCAAAACCCGTTTAAACACATGCCCCATCTGCCAGTACCCCATTTGCAAAAGAGCTTCTTATACTTGCAGACAGTAAAGCTTCTGCCTGCTTCCCTCTCTCCTCTAAATACCAGCTGTATGGTAATGAGCACAAACAGCTGAAAAATACTGCACAGTAACAAAGCTGGTACGAAGCGGGCAGAACAACGCATCCACTCAATGAGGCAGTTGTAGCATGAATTTAGCAGATTAGCTATTGAACAGGGGTGGGGGGAGGTTTGAAAAAATGTAAAGGGTCTACACAGATAGCAAGAAAATGAAAAGAGACCAAAGGGGCACAGACTACCAAAGAAAAGCCCAAATTCTAAAGTACTTTTGTTGGAACTGCATGAACCAATTCTTCAAATTTTCTAAGGCTTACTCGTCCTGTACTAATGATATGCCAAATGGCATTCTGATCATTTGCAAGTTCAGTTAGTTTTTAAAGGAGGCAACTTGTTAATGAAAGTTTTCCATTCATTAACAAATCCCTTCATTGGCTGGGGCTGGGGAAAGCCCTTAAGAACAGGAACACACTCTCCTACTTCAGTCTCTGGTACTTTCAGCATGTGTGACCAACAAGCACCATATTATCTATTAACTTTTTGCATAATAGCCCTCTCAGTCTATCCATTTTTTTGAAGACAATTTTTTAAATGCTGAGAACATTCGCACTACCCACCAGACACCGACAAGCTTTTTACGCAGTGAGCATAAAAGACACTTGCTTTTAAGAAAATTTGTGCGTAACAGCATTCAGCTGACATGCATACAAGGCATGCAGTTGAGTATTTGTTTATACAAGAAGCTAATTTGATATACACTGCTTGCATAAAGTCTAAAAATGGCACATGCACTTTTGCACTTGAAATTGAACACATCTGTCTACTGGCAGATGTGAAAGATGCATGCAGTTTTGATACATAAAGCTGATGTGAAAATACAGGACTTTTTTCTTGTTTGCAACTTCCCAGCGGCATCTACAGTGTTACCGCTGCTTTTGAAGAATTGGAGTCTAACACTTTCGAAGAAAAACATGGGAAAAGACAGTGTATTGACACTGCCCAAGCAAGTGCTCTGTCAAAAGTTTGATACATAGGGTTTGGGGGTTTTAATTTCCTAATTAAAAAGCCTTACTGTTACAATCCCTCAGCATCCTAACATTTGTCTTTTGTGACAAGTAAATCTAGTAAGATGTTTTTCAAAGATTCATCCACTAAGACATACTGCAATAAAAATACTATATTGTTTCTAGAAGTAATGAAGAATGAATACTTCTATCTAGGGGAAAAAAGTATATTTACTTCTAAGGTCATCACAAAAAAACTCCTAAGAAAGCAAACAATCTTCTAAACTTTATACATTGCACTTCGAGAGTTAAATAGAACAAATCATCTATGTTACTGGTTTCTTTTCACTGGTGATCACAGAATAAGCAAAAACAAAAAAGAGAAAGCCATTTTCTCAGGGCATGAAAGAGCTTGTCATGCAGTTATACAATAGTATTCACAGATTATATTTTTTATTGCTCATGTCTATCATAACCTTCTAATAAACAGAAGAAAACCCCCCACTATTGGCATTCACTGGAAGTCTCTATCTAATTTCAAATTTTAATGTAAGTCAAATCTATCGAATTTAGGTTAAAGAACATGTACTTTGATCTTTCAAGGAGAATTCCAGCACACATTAGAAATATTTTTCATCTTCTAAGCACCTTAAAGACCTAATAAAAACTTTATTGAAAGAAAAAACAGGTAACATACATATTCAACATACAGAGATGCACAAAATATTACCTAATGATTAATTAATCATAAATGACTTACTGGCTAAAAAAGTGTTAATATTCAGTCTATATTCTCATTATTAGTCATTATAATTATCAGTGATTCCCATAATTTTCTGTACTTAAAACTTAGCACAAATATCACTCAGTTCTTATTTTAATTCTGTTCTCTGAATTGTTTAATATGCACCAGGATGAAAGCTGTCAGCGTAAAAATGCTAAGCAAATTAAAGTGGTTTATTGTGAGAGAAGGTACAATACTTGAATCGATGCAAAAATTAACTGCTAGCATTACTTTCGTTCTTTCCAGAAACATGTATTCTTCAGGTCATCAGCACTCCAGGAGGAAGGAATGTGATACTACAGAAGGGCTATTTGCTGCGCCACTAACCCAGGTATGCCTTGATATCTTCAAAAGAGACTGAACTGCTCAGTATCATTATTTAGCTTTTCAGACTATGGTTTTGGGGGTGCTAAAGCAGCACCAACGGACAAGGAAAGCCCCACTTATTCTAGAAGATTTAAACTTGAATGGTGAAAGATTTTTTTGTATGTTCCGTAACAAATATTCTAACACTCTGTATTTTATGACTTAGAAACAAAATTAAACATTCTCAGAAACAAACCCAAAGTTGTCTATGAAAAAAAACACAACAACGTAACATAAAATATTCAAAAATATGCAAGCAAAAGTTTGTCACTGAAACTGGCAGAGCTACACTCAAGTCATTTTTAAAGCTTAACCCCAAAATCTTCATTATACTAGCATTTGGACAGAACATCAACTACAGCAACCAAAAACACTGTCATAAGAGAAGACCGGAGTGAATACTGTCTCTGTTGAGAAAACAGTGACATGAGAAATAACCACAGAATCATAGCATGGTTTGAGGTGGAAGGGACTTCACAGACCATCTGGTTCCAATACGCTTGCCATAGACAGGGATGCCACCCACTAGATCAGGTTGCTCAAAGCCCCATCCAGATTGGCCTGGAACACTTCTCAGGATGGTGCATTCAAAACTCCTTTGGAAAACCTACTCCAGTGTACCACCACCCTCAGAGTGAAGAATTTCTTCTTTTTATCTTTTCTTCCTTACATCTGAGGATTATACCTATACTCATTGTTTCAGAGAATACATCCCAAGACAATGATCCTTCTGTTTGCAATGGTGGTTTCAGGAGACATTGACAGAATGCCCCCTTTGGATACCAACTTATGCTACTGGATAAAAATACATCAGGCGTCCTCAATATTTCAGTTCTGCAGGATGTCAATTAATTCATATAGAATGGTTGCCATTCACAAGGAGTAAGTATTTCAAATGCACTTTAACATTCAAAGTGAAAAAAACAACCCAAACCAACCAAAGTTGCTTTGTTGATACCCTTTTATACTTCAAGTCTAGCTGTACTTTGCCAGCATTTGTCCATAATCCTCATGTGCTTTTAGCATGTGGAAACCTTTAAACTAACAGTCATAAAAAAACACTGAATAATATCTATATTCATGACTATAAACAGTATCAAGGAGAAAATAGTGACTCATTTTAAACAGCAATGATCTTAACTGAATTGATATTTCTAGAACTCTTTTTAACTTAAAAGAATTATCATACTTTCTTACAAGTAATGCACATATACATAACTGATAAAATAATCAAATTTTAAACATGTCATTCCACAAAAGATTGAAAAGATGAACACAGAGGAAGATTTATCAACAGCCCTACACTGCCCCTTCACGTCCACTACAGAAACAACACCACAAGCTGTGTGATGGAAAAAAAAAAAAAAATCACTGAATATTATCATAGCAAATACATTAAACTGCAAATTTCCTAAATTTTTCTATAGGACAGCCCCTTGCTCCCCCAAATAAAACATACATACAATGGAGGAAAAGCAGAATAAAATTAAACCCTTACTTTAGTGGGAAAATCGCCTCTCTTCCCCTTCATAGGCATACTTAGACATTTCCTTTTTAAAAAGGTATAAATTTTGCACCTTGATTACACAGTGGATTAGAGTTGATGAATAAAACCAATTCAGATAACATTTTTCTGGAAAGAAAAAAAATTCTAAAATGGATATACTTAGCCATGACACAAAGTTTTACCTAAGAATGGAACAATAAAGCTTCTATGAGAATCAACTCTTAATGGCATGAGAAATTATTTATGAGTGCCTAAGGTATTTCATACCTCTTATAAATTCCCTCAACTTTTTAAATAATACATTTTTTCCCCCAAGCATCCTGTTTCTTCTAATTTTAAATTCAATTGCTATTTTGCTTGTCATTTAATGCTAAATGTGTTGTTCTGATAGATATATGGGTTTTTATTTTTGGTAGTATTAAGTCGAATGTCAGTCAGGAACTTCTGATTAACTAAAAAAGGTGTCCCAGATCTCCGTGAGGCAAATCTCTCAGTGTATCATTAGCACACGCATTCTGAAACCTCTCTCAAGCCAAGACAAGAACTTGCAGTTCTTCCTACCCCTTCCTACAGCATGACTAATTATCATAACAGAAGTACAAGATGACAAGGACCTTCCTCAACACCATTGTGATCCAAAATTATACTTTTCACTAATAAAGAAAAAGGGTAAACAATGAGACCATGAAACAAACCATTACATTTCAGAGGCCAAATACATTTTTTTAAAGAAGCAGAATGGTAAAACTGGCAATTTTTAAAAAATTAGGCTCAACTTAGTCTTTGTGTGCACCAAATGTTCATATGGTACATATGATCAGCATAGTCTTAAATAGAAAATGTGCCTTAGAAACCTTTTTTGCTTATAAAATATCCTAAATCTATTTTGTCCATTACATTGGTATGACAACTCTAAATAAATGATACATCAGAGTTCTTCCTTCTAGGTGCTCTTTATTAAATTCATGGGACATTTTAGACATGCTATAGTTCACAAGAACATCACAAATGTTTCTCTGGGTGAGGCTAAAAAACCCATCTAGCTTGACAGAGTCTGATGATAACTTAAATTTCCTCATGGACTAAAACCATGTTTACCAGGCTATTCAAGTCACCGGCATACACGCACAACCTTTTCAAGGAGGAAGAGAAAAATTAAGTTGGCCTAACAACAGTTATGGAAAAGGGTGCAAAGCATTTCTCTGAATTATATGTTTTGGAAATTTATGCAGAGAAACTTCAAACTTCAGTGCAATTTGTATGCTTCACAATAATGGTAAAAAGGATGCTTAAAGGCTATTTCCTGTTTTTTGAACTTACAGCATTCCCCATCAGATTTTACTACATTATTATTATTGTGTTTTTGTGAGTTTACACCTACAGTATGTATTTCAGAATGCAGCTTTACAAGGACTTCTTACACAGCTTCTTAACCAAGGTGAGGGCAGGGGATCCCCTTGGCAACAAACTGATACAAAAAGCAGTTTCTAATAAAAAAAGATGATAAATAATAGCATGCTAGGTATAGCAAAAACCCACATTTTCCCACAGACATAAAGATAAAATCCCAAGAATTCTCTACTAACAACAGGAAGACAAAATTCAAGCTATCTCTTCTGATTACATGCAAGTAGAAACAAAGAGACTTAAAAGACAAGTCTGAAGTTGTTTCCTAATAAATCTTGAAAAGTAATTATTACACTTAGTGACAGTATCCAAGCCATTATGTATTTTATTTTCTCTTCTGGCTACAATTTTTACACAAAGTGTTTATTACCCCACTACCTTTCCCTTAAAACACATTCTTGAGCTGTGAAGTAAAGCTGGAACTCAAGGGAACCACGATGACCTTTTCAGGGGTTTCTCCTCTATGAAAGAGGCTGTGGCAAACAATTTCAGTACTAGGTTAATTGAAAGGTTTTTGATTAAGGATAGGGTTTGTATTTCTCTCCTATTAATGGTACCTCGAGGTCAGATCTCTACAACTGCAAATAATCCAGCTTTGAGTCTGCAAGCAAGGCATAAAACAAGATTAAAAAAAGGCACTATGGCACAGTTTGCCTGTCCAACACTTGGTGTCATGTCTTCTTTTTAAGAAATGAATGGATTCTCAAGTCATGATATATTCTTTCTCAAGAATATATTCTTGTTTGAGAGAGACTTCTCTGTATAATGTACAGTGTCACTTTTAAGAATGATGTAAAGTTCTTGTCAACTGGGACTATCACCCTGGGAGTACTAAAAAAATACTTCAATACCTTCTACACCTATGAAGATATTCCATTTTGCTGACATGCATATAACAAAAACAGCCACATTTTCAGCAGTACAGCTCTGGCTGCTTGGTACTATAGCACCTCATTTTTCTGTTCCACCTTTTGTCAGTCCCACTTTCTGTGTATCTCATGTCATTTGAAGCCAACAAAGCAATGCTGCATCTGTGACACAAGCCTGGGACCAGAGTGGCACTGCATGGCTTCCTCCACCATGTGATAACTGTAATATTGCTGAACAGCCTCTGAAATTTGAACCACCTACCAGAGAAGCAGAAAATGCCATTTCCTTCAAGCAACCACTGTAAAGAAACTAAATCACTGCATTAAGACCATGGAAGTGCAGCTCAGGTTGCATCTGTAGAAGATGAATCTCCCCTATTTTTATTTACAGTAATCTATCAAATGCTCCTGATCACTTTCAATTTTACTTCCAGGTGAGAATCAGATTCAGAGATATTTGTATGTTTATGAAAATAAACATGGCTGTAAATTGGAGCACGAACATTCTCATTCACAAATGAAGAAACCACATTTTACACCTTAAATGTAGTGGTGATTTCTCATCTGCTTTTGTCTTCATGCTAGATGTATTCTGGACCAGGGACTAGTCTAAACATCCCATATGTCCAGCTCTTGAAACATTCTGTATTATCTCAGAGACCTCCAACTTCTAACTTGCTGCAATCAGACATGTGGTCAGCATTCAACACAAGTATTTTTTTCCATTTCAGTTTAACAGAAAAAAAACCACTCCTGTTTTCCAAGTCAAACAAGGAAAGACAGGGTTTCTTAGCAGCAGCTGTTTCCAAGTTTGGAGACTATGACAGCAGCCATGCAAAAGGTGAAAGAAACAGAGGAAGGAAGGACATAAGGCAAGATTACCTTAGTTTTCAGATTTGTTTATAAAGCTACTGCTTACAACTGTATCTTGGTTCTCATCTCCCCTCGTGTGTACAGAACAGAAAATGCTTAGAGAAGATAAGCTGGGAAAATTTTTTATTTCATTATTTTCAAGACATGAGGGGCAAAGGACTGAAGAAGGAAAATCAAGCTTACTTATTTATCATAGATTATCAGACAAGGGTTTTCCCATTTAATATTTTTCCTATTAAAAATGGGGTCTTGTTTATACAGAAAAAATACCTGATTACTTTAAAGTCAGAATATAAGATAATATACATGGAAAGAAAAAATAATTAAAAAAAAATCCTAGTTTTTTTTCTGCTGGATAAAAGTAGCAAATTTACCAATTCGCCTATTTGTGAAAACCATTAATGAAGGGACATGTAAAAGAGGCCAGATAAAACTTTTATGTTTGAGATGGTTTTTGATATGTCTGTGACAGACACACACAATCTAGGACCTAGTTTTATGAAGCAGCACTGATGTTACTTATTGGCAAGAAGCTAGAAGGAAATCTTAAAACTCTCCCTGAAAGAAGAGCATCTGTTTCTGTGTGTGTATTCTGAGGACTGTTATTAAGCAGTATTAGATAACGAGATGCTACGACTCCCCAGTTCTGAATGGAAGCAGAAAGGAAACAATTGCCTATCAGCTACAACATTGTGTGCTACAGCATGAAAATTATATATTGTATTTTGTATTTTAAAAATAGACCACGAAGTTCACAAGCACTGTCAAAGGAATTCAAAAGTTCAGAAAGGTTTTTAGCATATTTCTTAGTAGCAACTGACATTCTTTCAGAAATACAAAGATGGTTGCATATATTAGATTTTCAATAGGGCAACATCTTTGTGATCCATGTCATTACATACTTTGGAATGTCATATCCAATATCTGGCACACTGATTCTTCAAAGACAACATGTTTTATGTCCTCTCTACTGGAATGCTCTCCTAGTAAGCTTAAAGAAAATTTTTAAAAAAGAAAAAAAAAAAAAAAGGCAATTCTTCCAACTTTTCAACAGTGTAGTCTCAAGATTCCAAGTTCACCCGCCATACATTCACACACCATCAAAACATGAACTATTTCTCAAAATTCTGCGCAAAATTTGTAACTCCTAGTAAAGAGAGAAATCAAAAGATGGACATAAAAGAAAAAAAAGCATGTGTCCCATGTTACCTCACAGCAAGGAAATTCTTGCATGAAAATGCACAAGCCAGTGTCCTGATTTCATGGTTCTGAAGGATAAGCAAAAAAGAATAAAAACTCTAATATACAGGCAATCTCAAAATTGAAGTGGAAAATAGTTTAAATGACATTCAAAACTACTAAATAATATACTCCTTTATTTTTCAATATTTATCATATGTTTCACCCCACTGAGGTATAATTTGTGTCAATGTAAGTACCTTTGTAAAAAGGATCCTATTTACCTTCTTCCAAATGCATTAATATACAAATACTGTAGATTATGCACACAGTTGTTACACTATGTTAAAAAAAACAAAAAAAAACCCAGATATTTTTGTCTTTATATCATGAAGATTAGTTACTTCAAAGAGAAGACAGTTCAATTTAAAGATTTTTGCTCACTAACATTGTTCATGCTTAAGTAGTGCAAATTTGAATTACAAATCTTAAAATCACTGAGAAAACACAAGGCCTTAGGGCCAATTATTAAATAACTTGTTTCAATTTTTCTATCAACATACATACACAAAAGACAGAATATGCTGAGAGCAAAGAAACACAGATATCTCTTGAAAGATTAGTTTTATTAGACTTGCAGCATCTATTATGACTAGGTAGATATGTATAACCTCAGGGGGGCATAAATCATCTACTGAAGCCCAAAGAATACGCTGAAAATTTTCAGCAATTATGAATTCATATGGTCTGTGTGTCCACTGCAAGGGGCTGCCAATGTTACTTGTTTCTATAAATTAGATCCCAGAAGTCAGTAAGACTCTTCAGAGGTGTAAATTATGAGTTTTAATATTTTTACACTCCCAATGACTAGTGAGAATTTTTACTGCAGGTTTCCCTCTGTATCAGGAAGAGAGAAAGAGAAAAACTGGGGTAGGGGGCAGGATGGTTTGCACACCCACCTCTCCTCATTGCTAAGTTTTCAGGAATTAATTAATTCCCTGAGGATGTCTTAGATGTCTTGTAGCATCTACTTTCTCCACACACCAGAAAGAACAGGTCACGTCTGATATGAGCTCTTCCTAAATCAAGAATAGTAAAGCTGGACCTGCTACACATGCCCATAAATGGACAAATATGCAGTATTTCTGGACATTTAAAATATTCACTTGTATGCTCAAATTAAAATGGGCCAGTACTTCAGAACAGGAAACTATTTCCTCTTCACCCACTCAGAAGTTTGGATGCCTTCCCAGAAATCTCAAGACTGGCGAAGGGCTTAGTGCTGTGCCTGCAAGACAGCTGCATCTGGATACAACCCTTCATGGGAATGCACAAGACAAACCAAGGAAGACAGGTTGAACAGATGTAATTAATGGAGGTGGTGCCAGAAAGTGATCCCTGTTAACCAGATGCTCCAAAGAAATTCCTCTCCGTCGGGCAGCACAAGACGCCGGCCATGTGGAAAGCTACTTGAGCCACGCCAACAGATCTCACGGACACCCACACTCACTCACACAGCTTGGAACCAAGCAGTTCAAGCTGCCTCCTCTTCTTCTTCTGGGAGGGAATGGCTACAATTCACTGGAGTTTTTTTCCCCCTGTGATGACCAAGTCTTTATGCAACAAGAAAAGATGAGTGGACAAGAAGCTAAAGGAAATTTATATACAGCAAATTAATCTGAGAATTAAATTGAATAATTCCAACAAAATTGTAACAAACATTCTCTAACCCATGGGGGAGGGACATGGTGTGTCTTAAAAAAGCATCAAGAACCAAACCCCCAAAATGAATCTACTTTTGCAATTTTAATCCATGTAATATTCATACTAATTAGGCACCGACCAAATTAGCTTCTGCTATTCCTAACCCATTTTCTTTCCAAAGTGAAGAAGCACTGCTATGTATGTGTCCTTAATGAATCTGGATATTAATTGCAATTAGTGTCAAATTTTCATAGTGCAAAGTGACCTCAACACATAATGACATTTCAAACATGATGAGAAAACTAACCATTTCTATGAGAAGCAATTTTCTACCATTAAATAAATCCCAATCAGAAATAGCACAGACACCATAGATCCTGCCGTAGGTTAAAGGGATGATGCAGTCTCATTTCTACAATTTGTATTATTAGAGTTTTTTGTCTGTTAGATAACCTTACTATTTCTTTCATCACTGTGAATGGAAACTGCAAATAAGTGGCAAGCATACATGTCTAATACTTTAAATGAACAGAAGCTTATTATTGTTTAAAACAAAAACATTCCTCCCAAACGAGAAAGTTGCACAAGCATCTGTTCTGAATGCTACTCAAGAGAACAGAATTAGTACCCACTATGAGAGTTTATCATCTGCCTGGAGATAACAAAGCAAGGGTAGGAAGTGGAAATTGATTGACATGTAGTATTTTAATACTAAATTTATTATACTTAAAGCTAAATACATGTATTTTGAAAATCAAGTGATAGATGTTGTAGAAGTTGTCATTTTTGTTTTGCATGATAGCTTATCTGGTTCTCTTAGGAAAAACAGCCAGTTACAGACAAATCTTTATTTCCTTAAAGGTGGTGTGTGGGCAGAAAAGACTTCCCAGAACTGTTTGCAGGATAAGCAGAGAGACAAAGGACAGGAACATTGTGGGTGTAAAAAGACAGGAAAGAAAAGAGAGATGCTCTATAAAAACTGTGTGGACAGAGCTGGCATTATACAGTAGAGGACCTGTTCAACAGCTCGGTATGCAGACAGCATTTGGAGAAGGGAAGTAAAAGAAGGGTCGACTGTGAGGCCATGAAGAAATTAATGGTAAGAATTCAGTCTGAAATTTCACTAACAACGTACCATAGGAGAAATGCAAGATGGAATGTAGCAGTGCTGTAAATATGTTAAAATTGCAAGCATTCTTGCCAGCTGCTGCTGTTATCATGAGAAGTAATCTTGTGTTAGGGTTTATTAATAGCAGCATGCTTTGGAAGACACAGCCTTTTGTACTTACAGAACACTGCACCATGTAGATTGTCTTAGAGCAACAAAATCTTAACTGTTTATATATAGTAGTGAGTACCTAAACACAGGACAAGCAGGAAAAAATATGGCACTAAAAATATACCCAAAGTACCTTTGTAGCACTTTCTCTGCTATTCCTTTTCAATTTTCAAAAAGTAAAATGCTGTTGGGAACATATCCTTAGAAAGAGACGAGCATGGTGTCACCTACAGGTTCCCAGCCAATAAGCCAAGGAACAGTTTTCTGTTTGCAGCAGCTAACAACACATCATGTTTCTACTCTCACTTTGTCTTCTGTGTTTCATCTCTACAAGAACTACACTCTCCGTGCAGGGACAATTTTGCATACAGCATATCAAACTTCTCATTATATATATATATATATATATATATATATACACACATACACAATACTAGTAATAATGTTTGCAAAAAAAACTGTGCTTTTTAAACCCATGCCCCCATACATAAATGAGGCCATCTAAATCATGAGGAAAGATCTACATGATACTATCTAAGATCAGTATGCTGCAACTGCTTGCCTTCATTGTATGCTAGCTACATTATAAACTTAAAAATGCAATTTTAGAAATTCCACAGGAAGTTATGAATATTAAAATATCCAGTCTCAAATTTCCTTGTGCTTACATATTACAGATTCCTAAAATAATTTTTTTACCTATCTGCATCTTCTAGTTGCCTCTTTTTCACAATTTGCAAATAAAATTCTATTTACTATCTCGCATATGCAAAGCCATACATCACATACAAACTTAATAAACTATCTGAAATAACGAGCCATCTGAAACAGACAGGAGAGAAAGAAGCATATTTCACCAAATACAACACAAAATTTTACTATCTTTGCTACATTATTATACTATTTCCTGAAAAAAAAAAGTTTCCCTAGCTCATAAAGTTGAATACATTAGCATTTACCAGTCTTATAAGTGCCTTTGATACAACATATAAACTAAGTTGGGTTAAGGAAGTACTGCTAAGCATAGATAATTCACAAGGGAAGAACATATACCGAAGAATGTATTTAGACTTCTAGCATCATTTATGTATTTTAACTTATTCCTCTTCTCCTCTCCTTGCTTTATCCATTAGTTTAGGGTCAGCAGAATTTTGGTTGTCCTTCAATATACTAGAATATGATCTAGAAAACAAATTAAAAACACCACAAACAAATATTACTTGCCTACTACTTCCAAGTGCTACAGTAGCAGACGAATTATTAAAAACAGTTTTACGGTATTGTCTTCTTGCACAGCATCAATGTTTTCATGACATATATCCAGCACTCCCCTTTCACAAACATTTATATTTGCAGTGTATCAGAAATGCACTACAGTTTCTAACTAGCATGTGATTTTTAAAGAAAAATCATTATCCTACTCCATAGACTGTTTATTTTAGTATTAAAATTATGTCCATGTGAGGAGCAAGTAACTAGAGATGTTTTCCTGAAATGTGATCAAACTACACAACTTCACAAATGATCTGCAACCATCTCAAACCTCTTACCAAGAAACCTTGCAGTCAAACTGGTTACTCAAAACACATTTTAAAGACCAGAACAAATTAAAAGTACAGGCTTCCTTGACTAAAAACAGAAAGGGAAAAGTCATGTCAATCCCAGTGCTTTTTTCTTGCCTTTTCAGAAAAATGAGAAACATTATAAAATACCTGAGCAGCATTTAGAAAGATGCTGCTGCTGCTCCTATGCAAAACCATATTTTCAAACAATATTACCATGAAATATGGTAAATAAGTTTTCCAGAAAAGAGGCCCACAGAAGATGAATATCACTGAGAAGCTGTAGGGAGAAAGCAGAATTACAAGTCCAAAACTACGTGAAGGGAGAGTGAGATAGAGTAGACCAGAGTCTCAGACAGAGTTTGAAAGAAAAACACAGGCCGAGCAGTGAGTCCAGGAATGAGATGGGATTGTTGCTCTGAGGAGTGGAGCCATTCAAACTTGCAAAATCATCATTTGCTGACAGAAAGGGTTCATCACATAAGGAACAACAGCCAATCAGGTGTGGTAAGTGGCAGAGACCCAAGAACAAGATGCCAAGGCTACAACCCTGCTTATGACTTGTCTGAGCATCATTCTAGTTCAGTTTGAATTCCACACAAAATCTGGGGAACATCAGAACAAAAATTGCCAATTAAAATTACTTTGACCTCTTTCTGTTTCTGAACTAAGGATAGTCATAGCACAGCAGAGATGTATTTTCCTCACAAAGGATTCTTCCCTCATACCTGAAAAAGATCTGTTTGGCAAATTAAAAGTGCCTTTATTTCTTGCAGAAGGACAAAAAGTGTTTACCTAGTGATAGAAAGGACTGCAAAAGGAGAAAAGGGAGATTCATAGTTAAAGCAATTAGGTTTCAAAGCAACACATTAAGTATTTAATTACACATTTCATGAGTTCCCCTCTGGCATGATCAATCAGCAAAGAGGCAGCTGGGTCAGTTTATAGCATCATTGCTGTCTCCCATTCCCTCTTCTGCTGGATGCTATAACCTCCACAGTTTGAGACAACAAAACAGATGGACTTTATGCAGGTAAAGACCTTTCACAAAGTCAGTCCAGCATGCTTGAATAGCTCAAAGTGCATGACAATAAAGGCTTCTAAAGACATCCAAACAACTGGGCACAAAGGAAACCTTTACTCTGATACCTCCTGAAGGGAAGTGACTGCCTGCAGAATCATCGTTACATGCTTTTAACATCTGCACTCCTGCAGTCTTTAACAGACAGCAGTGCTCATTGCAAGAGGAAATGGAAGTTTTAAATGCATCAAAACCACAAAGACAAATACTTTAGCTAGTGTTAAACATAAATGAGTTTCTGATTGCTGCTTTCATCTTGGCCAGAAATAGGTAGAACAATTTAAACAACAGTGTTTCTCAAAGAGTCAATATGGTGACAGGATCCCCAAATATTCTGAAAAAGCAGTCTTTGGGAGTTGCAGGTTTGAAAACAAACTCAACCACACACACCCCCCCCAACCAAACAACAACATAAAGTCAAGCAAATTGTCCAACTATTTTTGATCCAGTACAGCAGGCTGGACTAGATATGCACAGTTTAGCTACCAATTTTATTTTTTCCACGGGATACAGGGAACAGCTGCTTGAACAGCAAACTGAGTGCTTCCTCCTACAAATGGCTATCTTAAGTCCAGAGATTCTCTAACACCCCAGAGAAGGGGAGGGGTAGAGAGAAGCCTATTTCTGCTCACATCTCACCCTACAAAGCCATAGACACTGGCTACATCTCACTGTATCCATGGGTTAAAAGATGGATTTCAGTAAGGCTTGGCAGAATTCTTGTGAGCATTGCCTGGGAGACCACAGGACACTTCAGATGAACCAGGCTGAACCACTCCCCCTTGAACTGACCTGAAAATTGAGGATGTGTACACTTCTTTCCACTTCTGTGAAACCTATATTATTTCCTCTTAAGTACAGTACAGAATAAGTTTGTTTGTAAGCAGAATGAAAGAGACAATTGCAGAAAGAAAGGAAAAAAGAGTGTAGAAGATAATTTTTAGACTTCCTCTGTTCCATATTGAGAAAATAAGTAACATCTTGCTTTTTCTTCAAGGCTACCACTTCACACAGGAAAATAATTTATTTCTTTTGGGCAAGTAGACGAAAGGCATGGGAAGAGCAAAATCAGAGTGGAGATATTGCATGTATGTAAAAAAGAAAAGAAAAAAAGAAGATGAAGTTCATTATCCAAGACTATCTTCGAAGGCATGACCCTCTAGGCAGAATGTTACAGAAGACTTAGCCTTGCTCATTTCTGTAACTATTCCATATTCCTTTCCTTCCACTCAAAACCATCTGCCTTTGCAGTTAACTTCCTTCTGCCAAACTTCTGAAGTACTTCTGTTCCCTTCTAAAGATTTTCCAAAATTGCAACACCGAAAATAATAAAAACAAGAGAAAAAAACCCACTATAAATTATGAATTCAACAATGAAAAGTAAAATATCTAGAATATAGGCTTTATTGTGAATATTTGGAAATCCAGAGCAATGGACACACCCCTTTAAGAGAAATAAACACAGGGCAAGAACAAACTTTCTTTCCTGTAAAGTATCAACTGATCAGTCCGTGAGCTGTACTTCTCTGACAAATTTTATAACAAAATCAAGGGAAATTGAAGTAAAGGCTAAACCAGCTTTGAAAGGAAGCTATTTCTGACAGCCACTCAAAGAGATATCTTAAAACTAGCAGCCACAATGCAAGTTCCCTGCCACGAAGCCCACAAACAAAAATTCTCCTGTAGGAGATGCAAGCATTTGGGAGTGCTCTGATTTGTCCAGTGACAGACTCTGAAGACTACCTTTTTACATTAGAAAATGGTACACATTACATATTTATGCACATACATATGCACATTTTCCACATACTTTTTCTTAATAGTCTTCTTACCAAATGGTAAAAAATTCCAAGGTAAATTACTTATTTTTCATTTAGAGGCCAAATAGATTAGTGCTCTTTTACATTATTCAGAACCTGATCCAAAGTCAGCTGCAAAATAGGTAAGTGTAAAACAGGAGGATATATCATTTCAGAGAAAGCGAAATAGTTTTTTGTCCATTAAATAACTTCTTACTGTCATCCATGAAATAAAATGCTGTACTCAAGCAAGAAATATGATTTATTGCAGAAAAATTCAGGACTACATTTCCCTGAAAAACTGAATGGACAGACTACTTGGCTGAACTGCTGGTGCAAACATTTACATAGATTTGACTGACAATGAAAAGAGTGCTTTGGTTGTTTTAACACAGAAATTAAGGGATAAAGAAACAAGTCCAAGTAAGTGAAGCTGTTCATGCATAAGTCACATCAGTATTTTAAATACACTATTAGTGTACCTGTCAGCCAGAGGAAGGAAAAGGAACTGGAGTCTCATTCCAAGTGCTCTGCTTTGGTAACAAATGTGTAAGACCAATGGATGCTCTTATATATGACAAACACAGGTTGGTAAAAAGTAATGCTTCAGATGCTTTATCTTGTGTTCACTTAACATACAAACACATCCTACAGATGGAAGAATTTCATTGATGAACCAAGCTGATGAATTGCCAAATGTATTTCAAGGGTGAAACACACACACATACAGGAAAACTATTCTCAAAAAATGGAAGAGTATAGCAGAATCCTTGGTGTTTCTGAGATTACAGGCACTGAAAATGGATATATTTATTACCTTGATTTTTCCAGCTTAGAACACCACAGGGTGCACACTGAAACCCCTGCTTTATAACAATTCAGTGCTACTTTAAACCACTTGAAATGAAGGAACACTGCAAGTGAACAAGTCACTCTCACAAATTCTCCTGCTTATTAGCACTTCTTAAAAAGATATATTCAATGTGATAAAATAGTTATATAGTAAACTTCCACAGGATATTTCAAGAAAATTCAAGAGAAATTTCAGGGAAATATACCTTGTAAAACTAACAAGGGAAGAAATCTATTTGTTAAACACAGCTTTTCAAATAGTTGAGAATTATAAGAGTTTAGAAGGAAAAACACTTCTGTTTGTGGTTTAAGAGCATTATATAGGAAAAAACACATAGTTATTAAAGAGACCAATTTTTTGTCAGTTGAAAGCAAACCAAATGCAGCCCTTGATTTTGGAACATGCGTGACATACGTGACTATCCTGTAAGTATGTTCAGTGATCAGCTGCAGTTACATTGCACTGGAGAGCTAAATGATGTCTGGTATTCGAAGTGTGTACCAGCTAAAAAGTTTTCATTGCTTCTTCACTTTATACTGCAAAATCGACTCCAGTCCCTATGAAAGATATTTCAAAGGCTAAAGAGGACCACAGCTATGTCTACGTTTGATGATAGCGCATCAGTGTTTTCCTTGACAGCTGTAAGGAATACATACGTTTAGTTTGTAAGTACAGTACTTTTACAGCTATGCACTTAAGTTATTCTCAAGTGCTACACAAAGAATGCTAAGTAATACTATTTTTAACTGTATTCAGATTAGTGGTATTGCAGACAAGTGTTTTAACTACTTGAGCAAACTGACAAAATGCATAAGAGCAAAGTGCTAAGTCCTGTGACCATTTATAGTGCACTTCTTGCTAGAAGCCCAGTATAACCAATGCAGAGGATGCAGAAGCTATGAACTGTCAGCTCTCATAACGGAAGTATTTTTACTCTCAAGGATCACAGTACACATTTTAAAAATGTTTTGTTAGGTCTAATGTACAATTAAGGAGGGGAAGAAATGAGTTCAAACAAGGAGAAGGTCAATATTAAAGTCAGGTCAATGTCAGAATGGCCCAATCATACACTCGCCCAAAAAAAGTTGGCATTGATATATTGCCACGTCAATAACCTGGAAGAAAATGGTAGCTCACGGTCTAAGGCACATCAAACTTAGTTCTGAACATAAAGTACTAAATAATTCAATGCATTACTTACTAAATGAAAAGTAGAATTTTTAAAAAATAAAACTAAAAATTGCATAGTTGCGAATACTTTGTGTCAAAACTGTTTTGCAGAAAAATACTTTTTTGGTTGTTGTTATGTTTAACAAAAGAATAAATCTAGAAAACACAAGTATTGACTCTCTCATCTGTTGATATGAGAAACTAGGTTGGGTTCTACTACTGGACTTTTTTCCATGCAGATCTTGTACTCGGTGTCCGTGCGTTAGCACAGAAGGAACCCAATATGGTAATTGCTGGGAGTTACGTGCAGGCTTTGAGTGCTGCAAGGCATGGGACTAAAGGTGGAGCTCTCATATTTTCCACTATCAGCAGCCATCATACTGCGAATTGTTAGTTTCAGAATACAAGATAAATAGATTGATGATACCTTAGCAAGTAAAACATACATTTACAGCACCTCTAAATTTTCTCCTTAGTCCTAATGCTAAAAGAAAAGTAGATGCTGAACAGCTTTCTAAACGCTCCTAGAACTAAAACATTAAACTGACTGATTGAATGGGGTGTAGGACAGGACAAATGAGATAATTCTCGTCATTTTGGAACAGTGCAAAATGTTGAGAAGACTGCTTTAGATTTTGGTGGGGTTTAGTTGTTTGGGGTTTTTTTGTATATGTGATAAGTTAATGTATTTTCATATTTCTCATTACAGAAAATGCACACATAAGACCTCAGCATTAAAGTTCCAATGATACACCATGTTAATATAGCCACAAAAAGGCTTGTGAAGTATATCTACTAAACTTATCTTCTACACTGTATTCTATGCTTTATCCAAGACCAAGGAACTAAAACTATCCAAACATATTCCAAATGTTTATTTTCAAGTAAACAGCTCCCAAATCACATTAAAAAAAATTAAATCACTCTATTAAAATATAGAAACTTACTTTATCACTTTCAATATTCTGAAATGTTCCTATTCCATGTTCAGCAAATACATATGCATAATATGTAATTTCAGAAAAATACTTTTCTGAAATGCACATGATGCAATATTAAACAGTTGTGTGTGTGTATATATATATTCTATATTTACATTGTTGCAGACTGAAATTATGTTGCTGGCTTTCACTGCATGCCATGGACCTTTGATATATAAGAAACATTCTAGTACGGGAAAATCAAACTTTCCAAGGGGATCTTGTCAAATTTAAATTTTGTCTATAACTTAACTAAGTTTGCTAAAAAGTAGTAAGTTGACATTCAAAGAAAGCCAGCATATTTACAAAAAGTGAGCTAGATTAAAAACTTGCATCAATAAAAAGAAACAGTATTTATTCAGCAGCAAGAGAAAACTCATATAATGTATTTTAAGAGCCACTTAATTCATACGGTTCCTGAAGCTGTAGTATAAGACCCGTGATAGTTTGTCAGGCTAGGATTGTCTATATATAAACTATATCGCAACCTCCACATAGTAACATGCTATTTTTATTTTATGTAACAGCAAAAAATGCTATCTCCCTTGTGGAGTTACAGAAGTATTAAAATCATATTTCAAGAATTCATACTATAAATGTTTAAATATTAATTAGTTTAACATTTTTTAATTCTCTAATACCCAACAGGTTGCATTCAGAATTTAGTTCAATGAATTATACACCAAACTACCTTCACGACCTAAAAGACTAAATACCAAGCAAAATACACATTTATGAGTGCACCTATTTTGTACAGCATTTGTTTTCACCTGCATGGCTTACAGCTATAAAAGAATCCCTGGTGTGTTCCTTTAAATGAGTAATAGCTAAGACAACATGTACAGATTTTAATTAAATTAAAGCACAAGAATTAAAGAAACAAATTACCAAAGAGCTCCTGTATGGCACCCTGAGTGAATAGATAATAACAGACATAAGTACTTCCTCATGGAATGAATGCACCATGACAAAGCACTGAGCTACAAGCCAAGTGATGAAAATCCAAGTTTTAAAGGCTTTAACACTTACCCGCCTACGGCAGAAGGGCAAGCCCTGTGCAATGATGCTGATGCTAAATATCTTCATCACGGTTTGGTGTGGTAGAGGTTCTTTGGCACTTTTAAGATCAACAGGAGCCAAGCCATGGTTGATGGCAGTTTTCCCAGGTTTGGACATTTTATCGTTCTTACTTTGTCGAGTCCACTAACACTGTGAGTACATTGCTAAAAACTTTGCTTTAAAGTTGCATGTTTTGTTGGGTTTTTTTGAGTTTCAGACTAGTGAATCAGCTCCCCACAGCCTGCTGCCTTTGTCTCTCAACGTTCTCCTGCCAAGTGTCCTGACCTGTCTGCTGCCCAGTGAAGTGCAAGCTATCCTAGTATAGACAGGAATTAAACTACCAAGGGGCAGGCAGACTGCTCCTGTCAGTCAAACAGCTGGTGGACCTCCCCTGCAATGTCAGAAGGGCCCTTCTCCAAAAAGGGATCTGCAGATTGAAAATTAAGAAAATCATGACTGCCTGGAGTTTCAATAGACACAGTCACTTACACCTGCACTTTGAAGGAAGAATTTTCTTTTAATTTTGTTTTGGTTTTTTGTTGTTTTGTTGGGGTTTTTTTTAAACAAGTTGGTATTATGCTTTCAGAAGGGGAATCCAAGGAGAATGCAACCTTCAGAGGGTAACAGTGTTGCTGCAGGATCAACTCTATCACTTCCCCAAGCAGATTTCTTCTGGACTGTCAATAAAATAAAATAAAATTAAAAACTGATCTGGACTTTGCTCTTCTTCAACCACAGTCTCTAAAAACATAGTATATTGTCCAGAAGTTTAAAAAGGAAATAAAAATGGATTTTAAAAAATTGAAAAAAATTAGAGTTTCCTAAAAATTGGTACAAAACTTGCTAATTTAATAAAAGTAGATGCTATCACTGTATTTTCCCCTCCATTGTGATTTTTAGTTCCTTCCTCCTGGCCTTCTTTACTCAGGTGCAGGTACTCCAGTCAGCACCTCCTCCTCTCTCCCTGCCACCAGGGGGAGGAACATCCGGGCAGCTTTGGCTCTAAGGATGCAGTGGCGCAGTACCTTTCTCTCTTCTGGCCAACTCATTTCCCACAAGTTTGGGTACCTGTTTGCTCAGGCCTACCCATCACACCAAGGGCAAAGGAAGATGGCTCTTCCTCCAAGAATACAGCGTCTCTTGAAGGATGTGGGGAGAGGTCTGCCTGCAACAAACCTGAGGGCCATTTTTCAGGAAAAATGTTCTTACTCCACTGAACAAAGCTAGAACAATGTCTATTACTCAGATTTTCCACAACTTGTTTACTTCCATTTTGAATAATTTCTTGATCAAATTGGCTTTCCTACAATCTCTCTACGTTCCCAAAATCCCTTTCTGGTGCCTATACTTGGACATGTTTCTTAAAACCATATTCATATTTTGAAAACCTTTTTGAGCAAAACAAAGAAGTAAGAAACAGAAGTGTGTGAAGATGTCACACGAAACTGCTGATAAGAAATGCAGAAAACCAGCAAAGCCCTTGTACGAACTGAGTCATACAGTCCAAAACACAGTGGATAAATGACCATTAAGAAATCTTACAAGCCTCTTTCTGCACAAACCACCAAAGATAATTAACTGTATAATTATGCGAGGGCAAAAGAGGGAGTGCAGTAATGCTTTAATGCTTGGAGCACAACAATGTAACTTGACAAAAGACAGCATTAAAATATGACTGTATTAGCATTTCCACTTAGCCCTTTGTTTCCCCTTCAAAAAGCCAAGCTGTAAGCATGTCTCATTTGCATATAGTGGGCCTCCCTGACCAAACATTTGCATGTGGAAAGCTCTTTATTAAAAAAAAAAAAAAAAAAAGAAAAAAAATATAAAAATCCCTAACATTTCATTGAGAGTATATATGCATTCCAGTAAGCACCTACTTATAACACAATATTTTTCTCAGACAAACAAGACAATTCTTATTTCTTTACAGATGTTGCATACAGAAAAGCTGGGCTGCACAGTATTTTCATGCACAGATGGCTGGGTTTTTTCTTTTCTACCATCCCATTCAAATGTTATTCTAAAGCACATTTAGACATACATTTTCTTCTAAAAGACTCTTTACATTTCCTACTTTATACTTCCTCCTATAAACTCCAAGCAGCAGTTTACCATAAGCCTGCACACAACAGTAATGGCATTACTTTATAAGTTCATTCTGAATTATTTCATATTTTATACAAATACTAGGCTTTCACTTGACTGAAAATGCTTCAGAATAACTGTCTCAGAATCTTGGTTTTATTCAAATATGAAAATTTCACTGAAGTACTCCAAAGAGGGAAAAGGGCAGCCTTTTGTTTCTGCTTTGAACCACTAAAGTGAAGAACAGAACCAAAAGCTCAAAAGAGATCAACTCGCATACCCTACTGATGTATCATTCAAAAAGAAGCAACAGATCAGTTTTCTATTTTTGATGAACTGGTGACCATCTCGATTGTTCCAACAAAGTGTGAAGTTTACCAAAATGCAATATATAACATATAATGTAATTATATAAACATGATTAGAGATCAGATCAGGATCAGATACAATACTCTGTACGAAGCAAGCTGTACTTTCTCCTTTAATAAATACTCAGTATTTCACTTCACTGCATACAGAATTGTCTGTGTGCACTACAAGAAATGGCTGGAATAAACTCAGTTTTAAGAGTATTTCATTGCACAATTGCTTCAAAGAATTTGACAGTGTGGCAGATCACCAGATGGTATTAGTTGAAACAAGGGTCTAGCATCTTATTACTTTACAGGCTTCCTCCCCAGCTTTTTAAAAAAATATTAGCTCATAACATACATTCAAAACAGGAACATAATTTTGCCCATTTACATAAAATTGGGGAGTAAACAAGACTCAAGTATTTGCATTCTCCAAGAATTGCTCACCACTCAACTTTCGAGTCACAGGTTATTCTCACACCTTTGAAAACACAAGACTCAGGATTGTCAGCCCTTCTGTGGTTTGAGATAAACTCCCAGGGGTACATTGTTTTTTCACCAGGAACTTCCAAATTATTCTAGAGTTATTCCACAGGGACACACTTCTAGCTGAAAAAAGGATCGTGTTCACAATTAGTGTAGTCCCCTTTCTATGCACATAATGCCATGGCAAAATAAGGCCCTTTCTTTTGTCCAGTGTGAAATTACAAAGCTAAATTTCATAGTTTGCCACAGCAATAAGGAAAAACTGCAGTTCTTACCTGCATCTGTTTCTCTCTGCTTTTTTATCATTGTCTCCCAGGAAAAAGACTTGCATTAGCAGATGAGATCCTGTCCCAATTTTACTTCCATATATCAGCACTCTAGTTTTTAGTCTTGCATTTGCTACACATTAATGATTGTACGTATCATTATCTTACAGTAATGTTTAAAGGTCCCAGGCTAATCCTAAACAGTTACAAACTTTTAATAAGTGAAAGTCCTTGGTCAGAAAATAAAAGCCTAATTTAAGCAGTAAGAGAGAAGACAAAAATGGTGAAGGCTGACTATCTCAGAAGTGTCAGAAATACACTGCATATAGTAGATATCACTTACTTTTGTATTTGTACAGTACATATCTATTATAAATATAACTCTAATTTAAGCTTCAAATGTAAAGCTGAAACAGCCACTCTGTTGCTTTTATCTTTAAAAGTGTGTATTTTTGCATTATTTGGGGTGAGAACATGTACAAACATGACAAACAGGAAATTATGAAAATTTGAGCTTTAGTGCTTTGTAATACATTTTTCTAACATTTTGTTTTTAAATATATTTGGGCTGATTTCCAATGGTGCTCTTTTGAAATGCCTGTCTGTCCTTTTAATTAGATCACATTTGAAATGAGATGGCATAAAAGTGCCTGAAAATCTAGTATTTTTAAACTCAAGGCAAGGCTGTCATACACTTTCAACTGTAAATATAATAATCCAGAAGATTCCTGTTTCTTTTTGGCCAGTCCAGTGAAGAGGTGTCTGTAAAATGAAAGCATGTATAAAACATCAATAGTCTTTATACCTTCCAGTCAGAGTAATTCAAAGTTAGCTTTTTAGGAGCTGTTTACCAGGAAGCAGTGTTACAAAATTAACTAACTCATTCAGTGTACTGAACTCAGGAAGGCCACAGTTTTAAGATGTGGATCTAAGAAATTATTCCAACACCAAAAACCAGTTGATGCAAACTTTACAGAATTTTCTTCTAGAGTTGTTTTGCATATTAGCATTACTGGAAAAAAACCCAAGCAAAATCATGACATTTTAATATGGTGATGGAACAGTACAAGAACTAGAAAGACCTAAATGAAGTATTTGCAAGTATAGAAAAACTAAAACGCAGACAGCAGAACCCAGACAGGTTCTCCACAGTCCCTAACATCGGTGAACAGCTGCCCTCAAATGGATAAAGTAGGGCACTGCAACATTTCAAAAGTCACCTTCTCAAATTAATCACAGCAACATAATATTCTTTTTAATATATTTGACAATTTATTTCCTAGAAAACATCTGTAGTAAGCTCTGCATAACCACAGCATTGAGAATGTACTTTAATTTACATTATACACAAGTGTTATTATTGACTTTATATTCATTTTGGTTCCTGACCATGCCTAGAAGGACTGAGAACCACTTTGTTAGCAAAGCAGGGCAGCCTGTACTACACTATTAACTACTTATCCAGTGACTGCAGTCCCAAGTATTTTTACATAAGGGATTTCTAATACCAATATACAACTAGTTCTCAAATTACACATTGCATATTAGCCTGCTTTGTACAGGCAAACGAATAAGCTGTATAAATAAAAGGCACTGTTGTACAAGAGTTAACTGCAACTATTATTAGTGGTGCTGGAGAGAAAAAACCCCATTGCTCTAAAATGCTTCTGTTGTATTCAAGTTTACCCAACACAAAAATCTGCACTTACAAGAAAAGATAATGACTCAGACTTCTGAAGAAGGTATGAAAGAAATCAATGGGGAGGATAACTTTGATCTTAAGAGATCAAAATGTCCTAAAACGTGTACACTTGAATAGTATGCAAAAGGGGCAAAACTACTAGCAGAACATGCAAACTGATGGCCTTTTCCATAGTCCATGAAAAAAAATCAAGTGTAAACCTGTTGTAGCACAAGCCACAGAAAAAACAAAGCCTAGCTCCAGGTTAGACTATCATGCCCACTAAATTGCACTTGACTTGCACTACAGCTTCTCCAAGGCCAATGGTCCCATAGTGCCAGCAGACCCACATGGAAGCATCACTCTGAACAGTCCAGCCATAGCAAAGCTTTATTTCAGGCTTATGTGTAACTGTGAGTGTCAACTGATAAATGGCTTCTATAGTGCAAGGAAGAGACAAATGTTGACTAAACTTGTCTACAAGATCACAGCAAAATCCAATTCC
The DNA here is from genome assembly GCA_020086605.1 of Lanius collurio. Taxonomy (NCBI): domain Eukaryota; kingdom Metazoa; phylum Chordata; class Aves; order Passeriformes; family Laniidae; genus Lanius; species Lanius collurio. The sequence continues at coordinate 13,865,786 of JACBWW010000015.1, read as the reverse complement.
ACAAGGATTCAGTGATGCCTAAAGAGGGACCTTGTAGACCTCCTCCTCAGCAGTCTCTCCCTTTCCCACCTACCCTCAGTTTATCTTGCAAACTTGTGTAATCTTAATCTCTCTCTTAGCTAAATGGTGTGAAAATTAGCCAGCAGATGTATAAGGTCTGGAAAGGATGACAGACAATGACATACAAAAGTTTCAACTGCAGAAGCCTTGTTTTCTTTGGTAACAAATCTTAAGAACAGAGTGAAGAATAATCCAGATTTTCTAAACTTGGATTAACTCAAATGATATTTCCTGGTTACAATTTTGGCTCTGAAATCATATCAAGGCATGGTCATTAAAAACTACTGTGATGAAAAAGGTTTCTATCTAATACAAAAGAGCTACCTTATAATTTTTGTTGTAAAAGAGCAAGTAGGAGCTACGCCTTTTATAACTGCTGGTGGAAGATAGTACAACTTGTATAACACCTCTATATTGAAAAAAAATTATAAAGGTCCAAAAAAATATAGATAAGGATGATGGTAAAGCTGCTGTCTGCAAAACACTTCACACTATGCAAGAGCATAGCATTCTCCAAAGTCCACTAGTAGAGGCCAGGGAAGATGAAATACCAAGTGTATCAGCAAAGGGGAGATCATCAGATAAACATACCTACTACATATTTTTCATGCCTATGTGCATGCTCATACATGTTTAAGCATCCTGGCATTTAAGTGTGAGTGCACAGAGAAATAAAATGAGACTCAAATTTGACCTACTGGATTTAAATAATTGTGTATGGGAAGCCCAGGAGCAAGTCACACTAACCAACAGCAAAGTTTCACTACTTTTAGTTTCTAATTGCAACCACCAACTCAAGTGAGTTTGAATGTCACTCTGCAACAAAACAAGATCTCTACTAGATCTGTTCAATCCCACAGCTGATTGTCTTTATAGCTGAAAGGAAACAAAAATGTCCAATGGAGACTCTAGCAGCAAAAAGAAGAAAACTTCTCCCTTCTAGATTTGCCAGTTTTTCCCAACAATTCCATAAACTGACAGTAAAATTTGTAAGGCTTGTGGGCTCCAAAAGAACTCCAGTAAGTAGGATACCTCAAGTTTTGTTGTTGCTAAGTCATTTTCCACTAGATTAGCAACTGTAAACAGCTCACAAAGCAGTGAGATGCATGAAGAGACAGTGTCTAGAAATGGAGAGCAGGCAAGATCTCCACCTTTGGGTAAAAACGAGCTATTAGATCACCTCTCCTTGTCCACGGATCCCTTAGCATGTAATGCTGGTCCCAAAAAGACATCAGTGATGAGAGCTCCCTAGGCTTCTCAACAAGTGCAGAATTCCATCTCAAAAAAAGGGAGGGGAACTCGCAGGTCCATGCAGCTATAGGCATACATCTGCCCTCAGTCATGACAGTACTACCACAATAGAGCACATTTGCATTTGAACAAGATAATGTTTTGTAAGGTCTCGTGAAGTGTTTATGAAAGCAACATAGACTGTCTAGTAAAGTGCATATTGACAAGACTATTTAATATCATTACTAATGATGCTATCATAACATTTAAAAAATACTTAACCATGAGCATCTAAAAAAAGAAAATTCCTACCTTACATAACCATTTGAAACCAGAGGCCTCTATCATCTGGCTTTACTGTACAAGTCCCCTAACTTTACAAGTCCTCTAACTTTATTCCTGTATTTACTGTACTATGGGGTCTTGTTGTCTTTGTCGCTTTTTTTTTTTTTAACTATCTTTAAAGCCTGTGTCTTCATTTCTCCATTAAATATTTCAGAAAACATTCCAGGTATGCAACAGAAATCCAGCTGCATCATCTTGCATTTTACAAATATTCCAGAAATGTCTGCCCAGTTCTCATTGGATATATCATTACTTGTTGGACAAGCCAGTTTAACTCTTTAGTCAGTGTTGCAACAGCTGTTAAAAAGAATTTCTACAGCTGCTCTGCAGGAATTTATTTGCCGACCACTTATTTATGCTGGGTTTGCACCTTTAAATAAAGCTGAGACCAGAATTAAGAACTACAACAGGTAGAGAAGTCATGCAATATTTAACACTGGATTAAAATGCATGCCAAATTCCCAGCTGAGAATAAGCTGGGGGAAGGAGAAAGCAGGTGGTTTTTAGCAAGGAGGCTGCTGTTATGAAAATGGAAGATAGGAAACTGAAAAATTAGTTTTCCATACTGCAAAATTCAGCTTTTCTTATCACTATATCACCATTCCATGTAAAATGCAAGACTTTTAATGAAAAATTCTCTACTTATATACCTACACACACAAAAATACACAAGGCAGTACCAAAATACTTAAAACATACTTATCAGTTTCTAAATAATGTACAAAAAGCACAGTCAAAAATGAGGTTTGGACTTAGACCTTTCTTTCTACATATTAAATGGGAACAAGAAAAATCCCCAAAACATCAAAAAGGTATTAAAAATATTTCTTCCACCTTACATACCTAAACAATTTTTTTCTTCTATAGCAGAATTCTGTCCAGACAGTGTTTATTCAGCATCAAAAAACCAAAAATCCTGACAACACTCTTCAGATTAGCTACATTGACTACTACCAAATTAAAAGGCTGAACAATGCAAAGTATTACAGTTTATATGCTTGAAACAAAATGGTTTTCAAGGTCTCTTTTGACATGAGACTATTTTTCTTGCTAGCACTGTAAAATACACATAAATCTAACAATGCAACAACTGATTGTTACAATAGCATTCATTTGATAGTGCCAAATTAAGCTATATAATCCTTTTCAGCTGGTAACAGCATACTGCAAAGGGGTGTGAAGCTATTTATAAACCTCAAGATATGTGAAGTAAAGAATGCTTAGAGCACAGAAAAAAGCAGGTAGTATGTGGAACGGCTGGCATTCTTGATTGCTATGGTGGTTGCCACCTGATCTTTGTTTTTCCTTTTTTCACCCTTTTTTTGGTTTTCCAGTGAAAGAGGCAGTGTGTTTTTATTTAACAAATGATTTGTTCAAATATCACTTCTATTATTTTAAATGCTCACATGTATTTAATAGAATTTACATTTTGTACATGGTCAACTAAATCCAGCTTTACATTTAGGGGCATTCTCATACTAAACCCTGCCAAGAAAGACATGCAGTGCACCAGCACCAAATTCTGACTGGCACACTGTGGGAAGAGTCAGAGTCTGTCAATAGCCTGTCCTCCAAAACAAATATACAGGAATACCTGAACACACAGTGTGCAGCATACTTGCTCTAGGGCATGGAATACTAGTGGTTTACACCAAAGCAAATAATAGTGCAGAAGGATATGAACTGAAAGTGTCCTTCCTTTGGATGAAGTCCATCTTAAAAGTCAAGGGACAACATTATTACATTTGGCACATATAAGTGATCCATACTGAATGATTTTTGGTCTGATTTCTTCCATTTAGCTGTGTCACTTCTACTTTCTTTATTTTTAATGTATTCATTTTAATTAAGTCAATTATTTTCTGCGTGTTTTAAAAAATCTCACCAATGGATCACAAGTGAAGGAATTATGACATTGGCAAAAAGAGTGTTTATTATTTGTTGTCTTTTAATTTTTTTTAGTACTCTATATATTTGGATCAATAATGATCACAGTAGCTGCCATCCTTAAGGGACATTCCATAATTTAAATGAGAAGAACAAAGGGTCTCCTGCCCACTTTGAAACATCGACTGGGTAAAAATGTGATTTGCACTTACAGGAAACATTGCTAATACTTTACTTGAAAGTAATAACGACTTCTGATGATGAATAAGGTGGAATTTATCCCTGCTGGCAATCTGTGGTGGTGATAAGTACATTTTCCACTTCACAGAGACACCAGGGATTGAACAAATGTATTAAAATTTTATTAGCATTAACTGAGTAATATGTCATGACACAGCTGAAAAGTACAGCCAGTGTCTTCCAAGACTGAATTACACAGAGTATTACTAAAATTCACAATTTGCTCCTTTCATATTATGCAATATGTGGTCTCGTAGTAAAGTCAGTAGAAAATATCACCTTTCAGTATGAAAAAAACATTAAAAGAAGCAAGATTTTATGAAGAAATAGTTTGGACCATCTTGACTTGGGATAGAAATCTCTGCACTTGTTTAGTAATTGTGTCCTTCTCAGGTCCTCTCCCTCTTCCCAATTCTAGTTGTTACAAACTAAAGATAAAATTAGCAAGAAGAGTGGAAAGGAGAAATAAGAGAGAAGAACAGAAAAGATGCCCAACAGCAATGCTTTCTATTAACAAGATACCTATCTATGCAGAAGAACTCACGATTTTCTCCTTTAAAATCTCAATAACACTTAACTATATGTAGTATTACATCAAAAGTTACACCATACAGAGTCAAGGCACATGAAGTTTTGTTAACATAAAACATATTTTACAATAATTTGGTGAATTCTTCTTTGGCCAGAAGAGAATGGGCAGAAGTCTCACAAATTTTGCATGAAGTTTAGACAGCATCTTCATTAACCACACTATGGAAAAAAAGGGAGAAGATGCTTGAAACAAAAAGAATGATTTCTAGACATACCGGTTCTAGGTTTTACAGGGAGTTTTATAATAGAAATTTCACCAATAAACCAAACTGTAAAACATTTCATAAACAAAACATAACAGCTCATCTGTAGGTCTGCACAAAATGCACTGCATCATTACTACACAAGCACAGCTGCATGCACCGATCAGACACCAAGTACTAGCAAAGAACAGTTCATGTGTCAAAAATCATCCTTTGGACATTAGATGCTGTCTGTTCAAACACGAGCTAAGACAGCTTGGAAATTTTGTTTTTAAGCATCCTGCCTGTTCAGAAATTATTATACTAGCAGAGAAATTGACATTGTCTAGTTTTGCTCCTAATACTCATGAATTTATAAAGGTATGTAAATACCTTCCATGTGCACATTTTGCTGAATAGCCACATGTTCTGCAGATAATGAAAAATCTCCTACAGAAATAAAGGACATACTGTAATATGCAAAATAGCTCTGAGTGAAAAACTTATCAGGAAAAAATGTTAGTCCTGCAGCAGCTGTTAAACTTAGTTTTAGTCTTCAGATCAATTTCTATTCCTTCAGCCCCCTAAGCTAATTTCAGATCTCATGATTTTATCAGCATAAACATCAGCAAATGCAAGAAATTTACTGTTCATAACTTATATTTTTTAAACATACACTTCAAATTCATAGCTACAAGAATATTTAACAATCATTTGGGAAAGGAGGTGTCAACAAAACCAAAAACTAACTCCCCAGCAAAAGTTTCACTTTCTCCTTTGATTCATCATTTGCATTAAGTTTTACAACTTCAGTTAAGCTTCAAAAGGAGAAGCAGCTTAAAACAGACACACAGGGCAACAGCATCCACTAAATGCTCCAGTAAATACAGCAGTATCACTAAAGACCGAAATATTTGGGCTAACGATCACATCAGGCAATAGCATCTGCCACATAGTCAAGTACAACAAAAGGAGCAAATGGCATATTTAAGTGGGGCAGAGCTCCCAAATGTATTTGTTAGACAAGTCACATATCCCAAGAGTAAGGATACTGAAAGGATTCTGAGGCATGTTTGCATGATTTCTATTTCGTAATGTCGTTGTCATATAATTGGTGAGTTGAAATAATACTATTGCACATTTTTCTCTTTCTTTTCTTTGAAAATAAAAAAAAAGCTCATTTTCATTTTGACAACAAAGATGCAGAGCAAAAAGCTTGTGGGCGCTGAACCGACACTGACTTCAAAGTCTACAAAAAAGTGTGCAACAAGAAGACACTGCTTCTGGTCGTTATCCTGAAGGCACCAACCTAATTTATTCTACATAAAGTAAACAGATATGGAAGTTTGAGTAACATACATAACTACCTCCCCAATATTTACCATTAGGGAGCAATGCATAAGCCAAGCAAGCAAAGGACAATTCCAGTATTTTACCCTGTTTATGCACACCCCTGCCCAAGGTGGCTGGCACCTTATGTACTTAAGGAACAACCAACTAACATAGGTACCAAAGAATTACACATATGTTCAGGAGAACATAAGAGACATGTCTGGTAAGAACCAAGAAACAGAAGGT
>JACBWW010000015.1:13770345-13859663 GCA_020086605.1 Lanius collurio | reverse complement strand
AGGAGAACATAAGAGACATGTCTGGTAAGAACCAAGAAACAGAAGGTCTATGCTCTGATGTAGGCTTCACTGCAAAGAAAGGGCAATTGTATATTGTCAGATGCCTCTAGAGAGAAAATTGTCATGATCCAAAGCTCTGTACATTTATTTTCCAGTATGGATAGTTGAGGTAAATTCCTTGACTGGAGTTTAAAGACTGACCTCAATTATTTGCACAGAACTAGCAAATTGCTTGTGTTTTACTCAGCTAGGACTTCAGTCTAGTAAGCAATCTCTGTAATAAGAAACTAAATCAGCACTACCTCTTTTCACATCAAAAAAAGGGCAACTTTCTGCAGTGAAAGGAAAAGAGAAAATCAATTAAAATTTACTTATTAAATAGAACTTTGAAGTACAAACCTAAACTGTCAGAATCAATGTTTTCTCTTAAACTACCTGTTTTCTTTCCCAGGCACTAAGATTCTTGACTGTACTCTCTATACAGAATTACTTAAAAATTATATATTAGCACTGTCCTTTAATTGTTGTAATATTCCTAAAAATCATACTGAAAGTGGTAAGACACCCCACATAAAGAAAAAAACAGAGAATTTCTTATAAATTCCTTTAATTTGACTGTGAAACTTTACAGTCAAATTTATTGACTAAGTATTTCAAGAATTTTGCATGAGAAAGCTGAACTAGATAGCAAAGTTCTTAGGTAAGCCACAAACTCTATCAATAATAACCACATTAGTACACACATAGCCCACATAGCTATTAGCAAACTTCAAAATCCACTAGCAGAGTAGGAAAAATTAGCAGAACAGCAACTATTTACATCAGTTTTGTGTACAAGTGAAAGTGTAGGAACAATTCTGCTTAGAAAATGCAAAAGCACAGCTAACAAATCGTAATAATCATTAGTTATGATTAATTCATCATAAATTAACATAGCCAAGTAAAAGCACAGGAAGTAAGAAGTACTTTTCAAACAAAACACTGGTGTTCATAGTAAAGCATGCTGCAGGTTAGTAAAATTGGGGAAATACCTTGCTATCTGCAGAGAAACAAAGAATCTGCATTCCTTCCATGGATGCTTTAATATTTAACAAACTACATCTAATGACAGTTGCATAACCTTTCCAAATGATCCTGCATGCTTGGAATGATTAGCACTAAGCTGTGGGGTATATAAATGAGAAAGAAATCAAAGGTTAGAAGTGTTGATTTATATTAATCTCCAAGTATGAATATTTCTAAAGTTATTACTGCCCAATACAAAAATGAGGCTCTTTATCAGAAATGTAAGAAGAAAATACATTTTAAAACAACAAAACTTGCTTGAAAATAACTAAACTGTCATGTTAATGCAAAGTCATTCCAAGTGGCAGTTATGAATCACAGAATCATTGCAAGGGACCTTTGGAGATCATCCAGTCCAGTTCTCTGCTACAGCAGGTTCACCTGAAGCAAGTTGCACAGGATCCTGTCCAGGCAAGTTTTGAGTATTTCCACAGAAGACGACTCCACAGGCTCTTTGGGCAGCCTGTTCCAGTGCTGTCATCCTCAAAGGAAAGTTTTTCCTCATATTCAGATGGAACTTCCTATGTTTCAGTTTGTGCTCATCGCCCCTTATCCTGTCACGGGGCACACTGAAGAGACCGACCCCAATCTCTGAATACCTGCCCTAAAAGTATTTGCATGCCTCTCATACATAAAATCCCCTCTTCAATCATCTCTTCTCACAGATGGATAGGCTCAGCTCTCTCCAACTTTCCTCATAAGAGACATGCTCCAGTCTCTTCATCATTTCAGTCGCTTTCCACTGTACTCATTCCAGGAGCTCCGTGTCTCTCTTGTACTGAGGGGCCCAGAACTGGCCACGGCACTGCAGATGTGCCTCACCAGGGCTGAGCAGAGGGGCAGGATCACCTCCCTTCCCCTGCTGTCAATGCTCTTCCTAATGCTCTCTGAGACAGCATTAGCCTTCCTGGCCACAGGAGCACTGCTGGTTCATGGACTGCAGGACCTTCTGTGCAGAGCTGCTTTCCAGCAGGTCAGCCGCCAGCCTGCACAGGTGCCTGGGACTATTCTTTCTCAGCTGCAGGACCTGAACTGGCTTTTGCTGAACTTTGTTAGATTCCTCTCCACCCAACTCCCCACCCTGCCCAGGTCCTTCTGAATGGCAGCACAGCCTGCCAGGATATCTGTCAAATCTAGTTTTTACCATCAGCAAACTGCTGGAGGTGCACTCTCTCCCTGCATCCAGGCCACTGATGGATAAGTGGAACAAGACTAAATAAATGTAAAGACTATTTACTTACATACTTAAGTAATTGCACTTTAGTGCTGTAGTTTAGAGTAACCAAGAGAAGAAAAAATTTGCCAGTTCCTAAGCTTTTAAAGAGAGTGATGAGAAAGAAGTTTCAATTAGAAAAGAGAATCATAGGAAGAAGCAAGTGAAAAAAAAATTGTCAATGCTTTTTTGCTGCCTTTTTTTCGACAATCAGAGCAATTTTTATGTGTAGATTTCCTGACACAGCTTTAGTCAAATTATTACTTAGTTTAAAACCCTTTAAAGCATTAACTGAAAGGCATGAAGAATCTACATACCTTGCATGTGATCCTTGCAAAAAAACCAGGTAAAAATAATAATCTCTTTTTGTAGTGGGAAGTTTTTTCTCTTTCTCATGTATACTCAGTGCAGAGAACTATACATTGCATTCTCATCACACAAGACCTCTGAAAATAAGTTTAACACTTGCTCTTTTAAAGGAAATATTCCTACATCATTTTCTATACTGGAAACATATTTCTTGAAAAATAAAAAATATTGAGTCCTTCTGTTCCAGTTTCATTTATTCCCTACACTTAAAAAACATGCTTCAGGCTTTCAGCTGCAGGAGCAAGGAAAACCTTCACAAAGGAAATCCACACAAATCTGCATGGGGCTGCAGCAAAGCAATAGCAACCCCCTCTGCTGCTCAGAGAAAGAAAAAATACTAACACACACTTACAAACCACCCTCCACCTACACACACCACAACTTTTGCCTATTGGCGTGTACTGCCTGTGCACAAAAAAAAAAATCCGCTCCCAAGGATCAGCATTTCTGTAATCATCTTTGATTCCCCCTTATACCCCTATCCTGCTTTTAGTGTATCAATAATTCTCCTCCTATCCTGCTTTCAGTGTACCAATAATTCTGACAATGAGTGCAGACTTTCACAAAGGAGTCCTTTTCACTTCACATATGCACTAAGTGCCCAGTGTAATCCTAGGTTTTCTCAGTTTAAAAAATTAATGCTACCTTTTCACACAAAGCCAAAACCCCCTGAAAAAATAAATCTTTCTTATCTCTGTGGCTCCACATACAAGCTTAGACCAGCCACCTTGCAGGAAATAACTGTCCCCTGTCCCAGTCTGCACTATTTAAGAGTGAAAGCTCTGTATGTGAGCATGCCTTTAGATTTGTTTCAGAACTGAAAAGAAGGGTATTTAAGCTCCAAGGTAGAGGTTTTCCTGTGGTACAGCCTCTTCCAGCTCCACCAAGTCAATCCAGCTAATCTCTCGTATCTTCCCTCCCTCCACTCTCCCATGTCAATAAACATCCAAGAAGAGGCCCTCTTGAACAGCACCATTACTTACACACATGCTCTCTTGAGACTTACAGCCAAATGGATAGTATGGTACACAGGATGGCAGAGGATGCTGCAATCAAACTGGTTTTACATGAAAATTAAACTGCTTCTCAGCCTTTACCATTGTTGCTTGTAATATATGCTATATATTAAATTTACGCATTAAAACAATCATCTTATTACCTTTAGTAATGAAGCAAATGGTAAAATATAACAACTGCTGAAAGGGTATAAAAGTGGGTTTTGTGGCTGTAGATGCAACTATACAAGAATTTTTCACCTTCAATTTAGCTAATCTGTTTTCTGTTTCCTTGGAAGCTCTGGTAACAAAACAATCACAACCCACAATCCTGCAACAAGCAAAGCTGCATCTGAAGAGGAAACTAATTAGTGTAGTTATTGGAGGGTTCTGCACGCACGAATGCCTGACCCCTTATGAGAAGTCACCATCACAATCCACATAGTTAGTACAGAAGTAATGTTTCCTATAACCTAATTTGCTAAGTTTTATGACAGCCTCAATAGAAGAAAAATAAATAAATGTTAAAGTAAGAGAGGGTTGTTGCAAAGACCCTTGTTGAACAGTGCCTGTTGTCCAGAAGGATAAAGCATCTCACTTAAATGGCCTCCAACACTCCTTCAGAAATCCCTCCAGTCAAGCAGAGCAGACAAAAGTGTTTTCTGAAACCCTGAACAAGAAAAATGGCTACACACCAGCTAACAATCTTCCTGCTCTACCTGCTCACTTGGATTTTAAAATTCAGGTCCTTACGTAATACATTTCACTCCTGTTAGTCAGATACCAAACAGCTATTTTGCCCAGCCATAGAAATCTGTGACAATATTTGCTGGAAATAATGCAGCTAATGCTTTTCATGAATTCATGTGTTTAGATTTTTTTTTAAAGTGGTTATTTCCTTACTGAGGTGGCTTCAACATTAGAGACATTTAATATTAAAAATATTAAGTAATGTTGAATTTTAGATGAAAAAAACCACAAAAAATTAATTGAACAAATTTAGATTTGTAGGAGCTTGCATACAAGTGATCATGACTTTTTTCCCCACAAAACATGTCAAACTCAAACCTGTAAATTACTGTAACAGTTTAGAAAGAATTTCTCAGATAATCAAGAAGCCAATGCTCCTCTCAATATGAAAAGCTTGCAGCAGTTCAAGAAACACAACTCATCTTAATGGGAGCCAAAAACATCACTTAAAACCAAAACATTTAAGTATATTGAAGTCATTAATATTTAAAAACTATGAAACTGGGAGTTACAGGAACAGTTATGCAAACAAAGACAAAAAAACCCTGGAACAAGTTAAAGATTATATGTATTATGATCAAAAATATTTTTAAGAATTAGAACAACCAAAATATTTCAGAAATACCAAATAAACCTAATGATTTACAGAAAAAAACTTCAAAAAGTAAACTAAGTACAATCTGGATGACCCTATGCTGAAACCCAGGCATCACTACAAGAGAAGATAACACACTGGCTGATATAAAACAGGATTAATAGGATTGATGACATTTTGTTCCACAAAATCATGTCAGTATCCCCTCTGCCATAAACATCACTTTGGATTAACATAAAATATTGCTGGCACGATATATCTGCTAGTACTACAATTTCAAGAGTATGAGCACATGTAGGCAAACAAATCTCAAGTAAGCAAGAACGTTAATTTACATAAGCTATTTCACAGTGATGGCAACAACCAGTGATACATTCTTGTCCTTGCATTGCAACAGAATCCCACATGTAGAGAGGGATAAAAGCATTTAAGTGCATTTGCTATGAAACATGGGATGTAAGTGCATTTGTTTGCTTATGTGGTGCTTAATTGTTACCCAGCAGAACTCAATTAATACAAAATCATCAAAGAGCACTGGAAATGGATGCCACAAATACAATGCAATCAGTGAAGAATCAGCAGCAAGAACATGTTTTTGTCAGACTATTATACATATTTCTTAGCTCTATTGTGCTATTTAGTATTTTTAAAACAGATATGACAACATTCGATAAGACATAGATCAACTGGAGTAAAAATTAACAAACAGTAAAGTACTTAACATGTGAGAAATCTCTGGTCACTTTAATACAACTGAGCATCAATTCTCTAGGTACAAAGGACACAGGCCAATCTTACAGAACAGAAAGCTCTCTGAAAAAGGCTTGCATCATATTAGGCAAATCAGTCAAACATGAAATCCCAATGCATGGAATTATTTGATATATAAATAGGTAAATACATTGCATAAGCAAATTTTAACTATTCTTGGCAAAGTTGCTACTGAGTTTTAATTGCAGTTCTGGTATCATAGAATCATTTATGTTGGAAAAGATCTCTTAAGATCATTAGGTCCAACCATTAATCTAACACTACTACAAGTCAAACACTAAACCATGTCCCTAAGTGCTACATCTACATGTCTTTTAAATACCTCCAAGGACGGTAACTCAACCACCTCCCTGGGGAGACTGTTCCAGCATCTGACAACCCTTTCCCTGAAGGAATGTATCCTAATATACAATCTAAACCTCCCTGGTGCAACTTCAGGCCAATTTCTCTTGGCTACACCCTTCTTTCTGGTATTTGTAGACAGGGGTAAGGTCACTCCTGAGCCTCCTTTTCTGTGGGCTAAACAACTCCAGCTCCTTCAGCTGCTCCTCACAGGACTTGTGCTCCAGACCCTTCATCAGCACCACTGCCCTTCTCTGGACTTGCTCCAGCCCCTCAATGTCCTTCTTGCAGTGAGGAGTCCAGAACTGGACACAGTACTCAAGGTGTAGCCTCACCAGCCCCAAGCACAGGGGGACAGTCACTTCCCCAGTCCTGCTGGCCACACCATTGCTGATACAGGCCAGGATGCCACTGGCCTTCTTGGCCACCTGGGCACACACTGGCTCATGTTCAGCCGCTCTCAACCAGCACTCCCAGGTCCTTTTCTGCTGGGCAGCTTTCCAGCCACTTTGCCCCAGCCTGTAGCACTGAATGTGGCTGATGTGAGCCAAGAGCAGGATCTGGCACTCAGCCTTGTTGAACCTCATACAATTGGCATTGGCCCATCTCTCCAGCCTGTCCAGACCCCTTTGCGGAGCCTTCCTGCTCTCCAGCAGATCAACACTCCCAACCAACTTGATGTCACCTGCAAACTGACTGAGGATACACTTGATCCCCTCACCCAGATTGCTGATCAAGATATAAAGATATCAGCAATTCAAGATGAATGTTCCCACATCAAAGTGCTCGGGGAAGTTTTGCTCATAACAAGACCAAAAAATAGAAAAATATGCCCAATGGATATATTGGCCTTATTATTTACATTTAAGAGATCTTCCAGGGAAAAACTTGATTTTGTAATATATGCAGATAAAACCCAAATTTTTTAATTAGCTCTTCAATACAACATGAAAATAAAACAAAATTGTAAGGGTCAAAAAAAGTCAGATGACAGCAGCAGATTAAAGGTGAAGAAGTTTAAACACTGATGATAACTAACAAACTATTAAACTAGGCTTGAGAGACTTGCCTTGCTGAACAGTTTCCTGTTTTCAAACAGTGACATTTTTCTAAAAATAAGCTTTAGCTAGCACAGAAGTCAATACAGAGCAGCCTAATATTTTATGCAGGAAATCATGAAAGGTAACCACAAGGATCCTTCTGGATTCCTGTGTCACAATGGTGAATGCAAGTCTCTCCTGAACCACTGTTCTTCTCATTTCAAGTGCCCAAGCCCTTTAGTCATAACATTTTCACAACATTATGGCAGCAATTAAATCAGTTATTTGCACAGAGCAGTAGTATGAGGCAAATATTTTATATATTTTTATGTATTTAAATATATAATATAAGTATCTATAAAAATTATTTTTATATAAATATAATGGAGTTTATGCTTCTGATGAAATTTATCAGGTAGAACACACGGAGCTTGCTGCTACTAAGGTGACAGCAGCAAACCCAAGCAGGGCACACTATGGTGTTATGTGGGAAATATGACATTTCCTCCCTTACCCACACAATTCTGCAGGTCACCAAGCAAAAAAAGAAGTCCAATTAGAGAGAAACTTTATTTAGTTTATGAGGAAAAGAAGACAAAGTAGAAGGACAAAGAACAGAGATATTCAAAAGCTGAGTTGCACAACAGCACCTGCAGAAGTAGCAGTTGCTATTTTGTTCAATCTCACTATTATCTCTTGGTATTTGATAGTGGTGAAAGTGTGCTGCCCATATGTACAAGCAGACCAAACTGTTGCAGCAGGAATGCATGCCTTTGAGGAGACAGGTTTACATCTGACACACAGAGGTGAAGTAGGGTATTCAGCCATCACTGCCTATAATGGTGCCACAAAGCAAGTTTCACAGAGTACAGCACACAGCAAGGTAATTCAGCCAGTTATGAGAATGGTATTTGACTACAAATGCTGAGAAACACGTCTGAAAAATTAAAAATAAATTCACCAGGTTCAAGTCACCTAGGATGAGTCTATCTTCAACAGGTAGAAGCATGACGAGTGTGCTAACACTCCTTTCTCTTCTCAAAAGCAGCATATTAATTAGTCATGCTTATTTTTGCTCTGGTAATTCATTCATGCTCGCACAGATGTATTTCCACAACACTTTGTAACATAAAATGTGCTCCTGTGGTTAAATGTTGGTTTATTAATGAATTGGTGACATCAATGTTGCATGTTGTCAGTTTTAATGTGTAGCCATTGTGCGGAGCAGTGCCAGCTCAAGCAGCTTTCTGTCCTGTGCTGATGCTTCAGGCACACAGCTGAAACTTCCTAAAACAGAGCTGCACTACGAAAAAATTCCCAAATATGTTTTGCTACCTGAGTGCCCAACAATTCTTGCAGACATGCAGCCTGGGGACAGAGCACAGACAAAAATGACCAGCCCTGCATCAAATATGCAGAGCAACTATAAGACTACACAGAAATTTTGCATCTGTACAAAGATCTTTCAGACAGCTTCCCTCAGGCTACAATGGCTTGTTTCAGTTCATGTCAAATACACCTCAAGAAAAGAAAGAAAAAGCTACATTCATTATTGAAGTCAATAAAAAAAGCTTCAGAACTGACCATCACTGAAAATCATGCTCTGCTCTGCCTGTACATAATTTGAGTATAGTTACTTACAAAGCATTTCAACAAGTTTCCAATTCAGAGACTTAAAAACACATTTTTGAGTCTTTTCCTACATTAAATATTGTCCATACTGGATGCAAGTTATTATATGATACTCAGTAAGTCACACTAATCCAGGAAAACCAATGCATTGAAATAAAACCAAGAATTTCAGCTGTAAAATCCAATTCAATTATATGAAATATGACAGTATTCCACTCCAAACTAGAAAGAATATACTTCAGTACCTTGAAGACTAGAATTATAAATATAAAATTATATAAAAAACTAATGTGAAAAATGGCAACTTTTCAAAAATCAAAGATGTTAGATGAGACACTTTAAACATGGAAGTGAATTGCATACTGTTGTCATTAACAAAAACATCGCTGCAGATTCCAGAAGCAAATGTTTATCCTATTTACATGTTCAGGTGCATCTTCAAGACTGATTATCCATCTCTATACATTCATGCTCATACTCAACTGGTTAACTTATGTTAACTGACTGGCTTGTGTGGTTTTGTTTTGTTTTACATCCGGTTTTAATTATTTTTTAAAAGTAAAATTTAAAAGGTTTTGTTTTTTGAAAGGTGAGAGGAGGCTAGGTGTTCTATTAACAATTAGTAAGTAAGAAAAAGAAATTAGTATATAGGCTTAGGAACAATATTCTTCCAGAAGAAGGCCTGCTCCTCTTTCTTACAAGTCAATAACACGCCATTCATTGTTTTACTGCTCCTAAGAGTTAACAGAATTCCTCCTTTCCAAAGAATTTGGAAAATACAGTAAACTACGAATGCACATTGCAGCCAGTGACCCAATAACTTTTTTTAATCTAAAACGTTAGGTGATATAAGTAGAAATAAAGATGAAGATTAATTTCCAGATTCTTACTGCAAGTCTGAAGGAATGACCAGCACACGGATTCAAGGCCCTCACAAGCAGGATAACATAAGACATTATGTAACGACTTTCTGACTGAATGACTGGCTATCACACTTTCTTTAACCAGTATTTTGTCAAGGAACTCAGCAGGCCAGCAGGAAGATCTTCTTTCTATAATATTCCACCCAACTTTTTCATGACAATATTTTCACCTAAATGAAATCAGATCTTGTCTGAGATCATTTCAGATCTTGTCAGAGAACACAACACATGTACAGTTGCTTACCTTCCCTTCTTGCCCACTTGGAGAAGGAAAATATCATAAATAATGCCAGGAGAGTCTTGTGTAAAAATATTTATAAAGAAACATCTTGATATTTTGACCATAGTCATCAGAATGCTATTCCTTAAAATATATAGTAGTATTTGCTCATGTCAAATGCATGTAAATATTTTGAATATTAACAGCTAAAACAGCATAATTTTTGTGAACTGCATAAATTCTTCATTGTAAGCTCTTTCAGAAATAAAATCTTTGCTTCATTGTAAAATTTTAGTTTATGCTAAACATGCCATTTTATTTCCAAAATCTGAAGTTAATGAGGATTAAGAGCACAAAAAAATGTAGCTTCTCACCTTTGTCTTCATGTAGAATGGTGATGACTGGTGAATGGGCAAGTCCATGAGGCTATTGGAATTTGTGACACTATTACTGTTAGCATGTTCATCTTCTCTACTGCTGTCATCAGACTGATCAAAATCATCACTGTCCTGGTCCATTTCCTCCTCCTCTTCCACCTCCTCCTCTTGATCACCAGCATGTTCATCATCATCTTCCTCTTGGTTACAAGTGGAATCTTCATCCACTGTAATAAGTCTATTATTATTTTCTTCTAACTGTTCCTGCTGAGACTCATGCCTGTCATCAAATCCAGGTTCTTCTCCTCCTGTCTCCCCATTCCTCTCAATGTGCTGCTCCTCTTGTTGTCGTCTTTGCTGCTGCTCCTCCTCTTCTACAACCCGATTCATCTGCTCCTCATCTACTTGGCTTGAGGAAGCATTACCTCGAAGAGATCCACCAGTTCGTCGCCTCTTGCTGCCCACAGAGAGCAGTTCCTGATTCATTTCCAAAAGCCAGCTTGCTACTTCTTGGACCTTGGCTAGGCTATCTGAAGATGCAAATGCTTTCACATTCTAAGGAGATAAAGAAAAAGCAGAAAATTACAAAAGTTATATATTTTTATTAGATAAAGCAGTAAAACCCTATTTCACTGTATTATTCCTAGCAACTAAAATCTTCCAGGAAACAAGGAGTAGTTTCTACTTGACACACAACTAGAAAAACTAAAATAAACTGCAGGCAACTTTCTAGCAAGAGAATTATTTGTTCTGGCAAACAGTCTGATTATGGTCTCTTTAAGCACCAGATTCTGCAAAATTCAGAAGAACTAGTTACCCTCCTAGAGAATCCACAAGAACCATTAACATTCATGCTAACAGAAGATGTAAGTATGCAATACTACCTGCAAAAAATTGGACATGGATCATTTCAAACGGCATTTATTTTCCCTCCATTTGATTACACACTTTGTATATTATACACAAACTGCTATTGGTCTTATGCCTTAAGAGAAGCCTATTATCAGATATAATTGAAAGGTTCATTTCTTGCTATTCTAATTTCCTTTTAGATTAATAAAGAAGAGAACACTCATTAAAGAATACAGCCTTATTACTGCCACGTCTTAAGCTGGCCGGAGATGCCCAGTGGTCAAAAGCAGGCATCACTAGGCAGCCTGTGCAGTCCAGAAATGGCATATACCTCACCTAGAAAAAAAAATCACTGTTAGCAGTAAGGTTCTCCAAAGTCTAAGAAGCTACAATCATTGTTAAACAAGTCTCTGAGATGTTAAAAAAGGCCAAATTTAGGTGCATATTAATAAAAACTGAAAAATACTAATGCAATTTCCAAATTATTCATGCAGTCAACTACCCATGTGCATCCAAGCAATATATAAGACAGTTATAACACAGACTAATTAATTATTAAATTTGGTATCAGATTTCCAGCTATGCAGCCTTTGAGGCTGGCACATCCAGACCCTTCCTTAGATTCCAGCAATGTGTTGAGTAGGTGAAGTCATACACAACTCAAGTAGTCAGATTCACAGGCTATGAAAGCAATACATGAGAAGATGTGCACAGAGAAATTAGCTTAGAGCCACTCTGTCCTCGGGGGCCCACAGCCCACACCACACACTCAGCAGGCCACACTGTCAGAGAGGGATTCAGAAAGCTCATCACCACAAATGCTGGAAGGAAGCACAACTTCTGAGTCTCCTCAGAGTAGGAGCAGTGAAGGACATTTCCATGAACACGGGACAATAATCTCTAAACCTTGACCACCACCACCATCATCCTTTCCTTTTTCTTAAGTCATCTATCTCTTACAGTTTAATTTTTTTTTTTCCGAAACACAAAACCTAGGGCCTTGGATGATGGAACAGACAAACCCCAACTTTGCTCCACGACATTTGTAAAAACATTCAACATATTGGCTAGTAGGGAATAAAGTACCAGAAACCATAGCTCTACTGTAATTTTCAGTGTATTGTACTATAAAAGCCACAGAAACACATTTACAGATGTTTTTCAGCTCCTTCCCTGAGGAGGATTCATAGCTGAGATTTTGCACTTCTCTGAACCCTTATTCCTCAGGGAAACACTACTTACACCCCAAAGACAGGGTTCTCAAGTTTCACAGGTAAAGATTCCCCCAAATAAAACCTTATAAGCTCAATCACTGAAATACGTGTTCAAAGAAAGTATCCATTAAGTTCCAATCAGTGAATGAGAAGCTAACACTAAAAGACAATTACGCTCCACACCTTCAATGGAAGGAAACAGACTCTGCGCTGACTCTTGATTTTTCTATGGATAAAAAGCTTTAGGACACTTGGGTGCACATGACCCAAACCAGAAGCTAATGTCTCTGTTTTTTATATTCAAGTGGTATCAAAAGCGAATGTGTTTATTTTTCTGTACACAGTAAGGAGCACTTGAGAAAGATGCCATGAAGAGTGTGCTCTAAGAGAAATGTTTTCACTTAACATTCTCCCCCAAAGCTCAGAAATCTTAGCATGTGGGAGTGATGTTTAATAACATTTCATCAAAAGTCAAATTTGGTTGCACATGTAATCTGATGTTAATCCAATTTATGTATCAGGCTTGCTACATAGTTTGGGCATTATAAACAAAACAATACTACATCTTATTTTCTCAACTTGGGAATTTGAAGCACTAAGTAATGTAAAAATCAGTAGTAAAAAAAAGCAAAAAAAATCTGAAGATGTTTACGTCTTCACAATCTAGCAATTCCAGTTTCCACCACAAATGTTTCTCTAAGTAGCCATGAGTGCAGCTTAGAAGTTTAATAGCATTTTTTCAGTAACAGCAGCATTATATATGCAATTATTGGTTTAGTATGTACTTGATAAAACTGCAAATGCTGCATTTGTTTCAATAATTTAATACATACTTTCAATTTGTATCTGTAAGCAACCAACATAAAAGGTCAGCTTTGAAACATTAATCAAATGTGAGAATCCGCTAAATGTTTAAGTGACAAAAATATCAGTGCTGTTACTGTTATTATACCCAATAAAATTCCAGCCAATTAAAAATGTACACTAGTAGTATCATATATTTTTAATTATTCCTACATTTTTGAGTGACCATCAGTTTATGAAATCAGCTTTAGTCATTAGTGGTTTCCATTCTACTCTGCATCTGCACGAATAAACTCAACTTGTTTTTTCAAGAAGCCTGTAAAAGACATTATCAAAATTTAATTACAAGCAGTGCTACATCAGAAATAATCAGTATGCAGAGAGGTGATGCATTTGCTAAAGAACAGATGGATGTACATTATCTGAGAGATTTGAAACATTAAAGCTGCCTTCTGTCATGTAAGCGCTTTCAGAATTAACTACTGTCAGCTAATACACAAGACATAATAATTTCCATATATAAGGTAGATAAGGAATAAGAAAGGATTATTATTTTGCAGGACAAAGTGTATTTGCAAATCAGCTTCCAGAAAACTGAAATGATGTGTTTTCAGCTGGTACAGTGTCTCCTTCATTTATACAGTCAGGGACCAAAATTAGTCAAATCAACTAAAAAACAGAAGAACCACTAAGGAAAGCTGTTGGTTTTCCTACCTGCTTCAGATCACAAAGATTTTTTTCAGACAGACACCAAAACATTGCAGTGCTGTGGCAAGACTTTGCATAAACATGAAAAACTCATTGAACTTTGTCAATGAATCTAACTTGTCAATTCCCAGATAAGTTTCTTAACACTTGCATTGTATGGGAAAACAAAATGCAAGAGACCTCTAAGGAAAATGGAAATCTCCAGACTCCTCCAACAGTAAACTCAGAGCTGAATAAGGCATCCCACCCTTCTGTTGAAGACTGCATGCAGTCCCCACCTCTATTGAATATTAAATACTGTTTAAGCATAATTCTTCAGCCTTAGCCATTACATTTTCACAGAAGATAGATTATAAAAATAAATATGAACAACAGTTGCTCAAAACAAGAAATGCCAAGCAATACTACAGGGAAAACTGCTCAGGGTTATCTGCCACAACAGGTCACACTCTGTACTGAGAGGATGACCACTTCCTGCTTTACTGCTGAAATATCTCTATCCTGCTAATATAGATACAAAAGTCGCTAAATATTTTTAACCTATAAACGCACTATAGGAAAATGAAATTTCTATCAGTACTGCTTGTTTTTATTACTCCATTTTTATCTCTTCAAACTGCAAAGAAAAAAGGAAATGAGGTGGATGTAGAGAGGTGGAGGTTGGGGAGTAGTGGGGTTTTTTTTTTTTTTTTTTTTTTTTTTTTTTTAACAAAATATAACAAATTGTGAAAAGGTTTTAAAGAATTAACTTGGAAATAAATGTATCAGATGAACTTGGATACTAACCTAAGTATCATGACAGCATTTCATGAAAAGACAGAATATCTACAGACACAACATGGTTTATGGGCAGTGGATGCTCCTAGAACAAATCTTTTGAGATTACAGATCTAGTGGACAAAGACAATTGCACTAACACAAAAACTTCTGTAGATATTTGACTAAATCTTAACACTGTAGTATATCTGAGCTATTTATTGTGTTATTTAACTGTGCAATACTGAAGTGACAAAAATAGAAAGCAAAAAAGGAACACCTCACCCAAGCTAAGGATCTCCTAAGATTTCCTTTCAACATCCAAATCTACCTTCTGAAAAGAAGTATAAGACCCTTATAAGCACACTGTGCCCAAGACCAGCACTGGTGCATTGGTCCTCACGAGCAAGCAGAGCAATGCTGTAGAGGCGGATGTGCAGAGCTGAGACACAGCACCCACAGGATACCAGCTCTGGGAAGGGGAAATGACTTATTCCCAGAGCTGCTTGGACACTCCATGCCTAAAATGACCCTCACAGTTGGAGTGCCTTCCGCTTTAGTTTCACCCAGAAGGTGCTCTAGGACAGCTGTGCTTCAACTCATTCTACTGGAGAGCAGGTGTGGACATCAGGAACTAGACTTTAAAAGGTGTGCTTGATCCAAACCCAAGCTACCACACAAAGTGCAAATACATCTCACAAGGCCTGCTAAGTACGCAAAAACATGCATACAAAGGGGACTTACATGCAGCATCAAGCAGGCATAAATAAGTAACACAATTAATACTGAGACTGAACTGTATTTTATCAAAGAAAAATATATATTTGAGTATGGCCATGATAGCTAACGTTGCAAAACACTACGAGCAAGATAAGTACATGATGTATTAAAGAAGACAGTTAATACATTGGTCTGATTACTGGCTACACCATTTGTATATGGGAAAGATTTTGAACAGTAGCAAAGTAACAAACCTGTGTTGTATATATTGCACAGATGAAGAAAATAAAAAACCTTCTGTATTTCATCAGCACATACATAGATTAGAGCAAGACTGAAACACTAACTTTCAGAAGATTTTCTTCAAAATAGAATACATCATTAACAATGTATCTCGTTCTACAAGCATGCATGCTTTTTCTAAGCATGATAAATTACTTCTTCCAAACATATACACACCTCAAATCTCTCAGTCAACTCCATTATTCACAGCTCCAAGCTCCAGAACAAAATAGCAGCTAAAATGATTCTCTGCTCCTACCTTACTATTAACCTCTAAGTAAAGCTCTGCCAACACTTAATAGAATAGCATGTGCAATGTTTCTGTTGTATTAGAAATTATTCTGCTCCTTTTTCACTATCTCAATATACTTTAACAATCAATTAATATAGTTTATTCAGTGCAAAGTGGCCAATGCAACAAACACTAAATGAAAGTGCTCCTCTAATTACTTACTTATGTCAAACATAAATCTGACAGCACACAAAAGAATAGATTTAGTATTCATTAAATTTAAAAAATATGACAATTAAAGTTTCCTGCTTAAATTTAATTAAGTCCAGCAGTATTTAATCTTCTTTTTCAGCCAGTTTTAATTATCTCCCTCTCTACTAAAATTCAGGCCCAACTTTCCATATACTTGCTGAAGCTTTTCATCAAGTCCTGGTGTTCTGACCTCTCCTCCTGAATGTTTCTGAACAAAGACATTTCCAGGTTTCCCACCACACATGGTCTACACATGGTCTACTGTAAGATGTCTCTGCCTCCTGCTCACCTACTTCTATTTAACCCCACAATCCTATTTCAACAGACTTTACCCCTTCTCTCCCTATTTCACCATCCAAGTTACTTTTTTCCTCCCAGGACTGCCTCTGAAAATGGCTCCCTCTCTAATGCCAGGCCTCAATTTCCCAATCCCCTTTAGCCTCCAATGCTACTTGACAGTCTCAGACACTTTGCTTCATTCCAACCCGTTCCCCACAGAAAACAAAGGGATTTAAAAGAGAGACAATATCTGATAATACATGTGACAGAGCCACGTCCCTTGCTATGAGGGGACAAACACACAGAAACCATTAAAAACAAAATTCTGGTTTAAGTCTGGGCATGAAAGACCTATCACGTAACCCTACCCTCTTCTGGCACAAATACATAAAGTATTTAACAGGGGATAAAATACAACATAGCACACAAAACCCACTAGAGAATAAGAATACAAAAAGCCATTTAGAAACCAAGTAAATGATACAAGAATTTACGTATACTTAGCAATATTTACGCTAAGTGGCTCAGTAAGGAAATATCTGAAGTAGAAGAGAGATGAATAGACCTTTCTGAGCAAGAGTTTAGAAGAAACAGTCTGAGCTACAAGCAGTTGCATTCTTTAGATTATGATAGAGTGTGTATGATCATACAACCGTGTACAAGGTTCAGGCACACACAAACACAGAATATGGATGTGTTAGAGCTCATACGGATTCCACAGATTCTCTTTGCAATAGCAAGAGAAGAGTCAAATCTTAACGCTTTAAACCAAAGGCCTTTTCTTCCCTCTTTGTGCATTCTCAAAACAAGGGCTGCTCTGACTAAAAGAAGGGATAATCTGAGTTGAGGTTGTAGCAGTTTCTAATGCTCTAGCTCAAAGAATCACGCAATAAAATGTACTAATAGAGACTTGATGTCCAAATTAAAGCAGTCAACATATAACAGGAAGAGAGAAACTAGGGGATTTCTTTTTCTGCTAATACCCGTTTGTAAGTAACTCATGACCTTAATGCTTGTATTTGAAGTGTTTCCAAAGCTCCTTGCATTTTCCTTGTTTCAAAAAGAAGAATATCATAGCAAATAATCAGTGAATAATGTCTTATAGAAGTTATGATTTTACCTTAAAATCTAACACATGAGAAAATGAGAATTACTGTGTAATGCTGTGGCAAGGATAAGGTGGAGATAAGAGGGAAATGTGAAAGTGACCCATGAAGAAATTGTTGAAAGCCTCCATCACACAGTAATAAGAGCATTAAAAAAAAAACCAAACAAACAAACAAAAAAAAACCCATCAAAACAATTCTAAGTCCCTTTCCTCAAAGCCATATCCCAACTGACAAGATATTAATACACCAATACAGTGTTATTGTAGAAGTGGGGAGCTCAGGTTGCCCTATCAAGAACACTGTTCACACTCCTTAGCTCTCTGAAAGTCAAGACAAACAATAAAAGTCCAGAAGTTACCCTTTAATTTTAATTCTGTGTTGTTATGTTCTTATCAAGAACACTGAATGGATATAATTTAGAATAAAATCACTTGCATTCCTTGAAAGATATCAAGGAAGGCAACAATCCACAGTAGCAGGAGAGCTGTATTATGACTAATCTCACTGTGTTCATATAAACAATTATGTTATTTTCAGTATTTATATTAGTAATGACTGTTATATAGAAGATGGCTGGTTTGTCTTTTCACTAAGAACTCATTAAAGAAGAAGGATCAAGCTGTAAAATCTGACAAGTTAACTATCATGTGGAAGTAATGAAAGGCTTCTCTCCCCTTTCCTCAGAAAAGCAAAAGCTGAAAAAAAGCCTTGAATTATTTAAAGGGTGCCAAGTTTTCCAGCAACTATTAAAAACAAAACAGGCAAGTCCTCCATATAATCCTGCATGCTGCCACTCAATATCAAGCCGTGATTATTTTTCCATTGAAATGACCTCTGAGGTATAAAAGCTAAGCACACAATTTTCAATTGTCTTAACCTTTCCACTTTGACAACTGTACCATTATTTGGGTTCTTATATTAAAATTTTTACCTCTCTAAATGAAAAATTCTTACCTTGACTACTAATGAATACCTGCTTACTGTTTTCCTCACGAATTAGATTACTACAAGAAGCCTGCACTACTGCTGCTAAAGATATAGCACAAGCATCCTTGTTTGCTCAATTTAGAACAGCAAGTTAACATTTCAGCCTCACGTAAACTATGCTTTCTGTGGATACTAACAAGGCAGAGTTTCTTGCCAAAAGCAAATATTAGATCATACTTATAACAACATAAACAGAGTATCTTTAGCTACATTACTTGAGAAGCAAGTGGGCTGAAGAATTCTCACTTTAGAAAACTAGGCAGGCAGTTTCTCGTACGCCTTTCAAATTTGAAGATGTTACATACCTACGTAGCAAAGGCCAGAAGCGTACCAACAGAATCATCCCAACTCTTCATGACAGATACACAGGTAACAAAGAATCTCTCTACAAAAAAAGGATCACAAATCCTCCAACAGTACAAAAGGAGACTAAGTACTCCTTAAAACTTAGCAGGTTTGGATAATTTTAGGTTTGAATTCAACCTTCTTTTCAAAAAGTAAGTAAAGTTTGTGGTAGTTGCGAGGGCTTTCAAACTGGCCCAACAGCTCCACAGTACTATGCATTCTGTTCTACCTTCACATGCCTTTTTGCCCCCAGACCAGACCACCTATATCCCCTGTGAGTCCTCAAGGTCAGTTTTACAGCATCATCACCAGCACTGCATACAAGGACTTCCCCAGCTGCCCACACCAACAACTGCTTACGACAGTTTTATACTGCTCAAGACCTTTCAGCCATAGGAAAAGAGTCTGAGGAGCAACGAGGATGACCCTGCTAGTCTGGCTTTCTAGTAGAGAACTTCAGTTAAGGTGTGCTTGAGTGTTGTGGAAAAACTCTTCTGAATTAATACACATTAAGCCATAGGTACCAGCACATGGAATCAGAAATCTCAATTTTTAAGTCCAGGACTATCATTCAGTAACATTTATTTTATGTGAACAGGCAATGTGATTACTATGCAGAAACAACTCCATTCTTCCCAACTGCCTAGATGAACATGGATTTTATCCGATAGACAAGAAGTAAGATCCAATCACCAAATGTTGAAATGAGAAAAAATACAAATGGAATTAACTATGAGGATAATTACTCACTGTAATAGCTCACTAGGAAGATACTAAGTTCATCACCGTTTTAAGTCTTAAATTAGAAATATACTCCATCTTAGCTTAACACATACATTCAACAGCTGCAGAAAATGCAGCACAAGTACAGCTACCAGGGCATGGTGAGCTGCCTGCCTCTCCCTGAGCATACACTCAAATGAGCGCTGCTGTCACCTCCTCTCTGCTGCCACAGTGACACAGAGGCAAAACGTATTACCAAACTGCTAATTAAACCCTGCCTGGTTTCAGTGCAAACTTATTTCACAGCTACTAGGCTTAACACAAAGGCTGGTGTTGCATGGCCAAAACAGCCTTAACATAAATTTTTCTTCAGCATCCATAACATTGCTAACGTGGCCCTAGGGCTGGGATGCACTTCCAGTGAGAAAACCTTAGCAGTACAGTATGCTGAACCACTTTACATATCCATTCACACAGACTGTTACCTCGCCTGGTGCTGCTTTGCCAAGCTGCATTGTAAGAGCACGACATTAATAACTTCCAAGCAGAGCTGCTCATTATTAATGCAAACTATTCTGAAGGCAAAAGCAAAACAGCATTTGGCAGCAAGAGCACTGCCATTAAGACGTTTGCCTGCAAACCTCAAAGTGATTTCTGAAGTACCCAACTGACTTCTCTGTCTCGGTTTCTTTCCTGTTCACTAATCATAAAAGTAATTTTGGGTGCATTTCCTGAAATTATAGGTTTTGCTGATAGTGAGTTGCAATTTTACCAGATGGCTGGCATCCACTTCTGGTAAAATGGTAGCATGATTTCTTGGACTAAAACTACAGCTCAAATGCTGCTGAAATGCAGCACAAAGCAGACACACAGAAGAGCAGAGACATCAAAAAACAAAAACAAAAGTCATTTAGAACACAGGGCACAAGAGATGGACCAAAAGTCATCTTTAGCTGAAGTGGGCTAACAGACCTTGAAAAAAAATAGCAGCTAAATTTAGTTGAATTTAAAATTAATTTAGTTATATGGAAACAGGAGGAAGGGCAGGAAATTAATGCCAAGTACCAAATTGTCCCCTACCTCAGAGCTGCTTGAGAAAAGAGTTCTATAATGTGGAACAACACACAAACAGATGGGAACATATATACCCTTCACACTGAAAAGCATTCCAGTGGTTAAAAAAGATGATGATAGCAGGATTAAAGCTGAGAAAAGTGAGAATCAAGAACTGTGACTACTATTAAAGAATGTTTTTCTTTGAGTGATTAAAAATAGTTGAAGTAAAGATTCCTTTTTCAAGCAGCTCTTAGATCACCTCTAATAAGCAAGAATAACCAACTCCTTTTACTCCCAAGAAGATTCAATGCACAGAACAGTATTTTCAAGCCTCCTAATAATGACTAATGAAGTAAAGGAAAAGCAATGCAGGTTGTGCCATGAGAAGTCCATTCTTGCTATTCTGTTTAGTTGCAGGCTTCTGCATCAGACTAACTTCTTAGAAATTATTATAAGGTTATGGTAAAAATTAAGAATACACTACCAAGACTAAATAGCCATCCCTCAATTTGAACTTTACAATTTTTTATATTATTCCAAGCATACAAGATGATGGGAAACAAGAGAAGAAGAATTAAACTTCCAAGTCTTTCCAAGTTATCAACAACAAATTTTACCTCAAGATTCACAACGGACAATGCTTATTCCAGGCTACTACCCAAAATTTTTATTTTGATTTCCTGTTTTCAATTGCACATTCTTTTAAAGAAGTCTGAAAGACAAGGCCAACAATATCCTGGGTGAATTAGGAAGAGCATTGCCAGCAGGGGAAGGGAGGTGGTCCTGCCCCTCTACTCAGTCCTGGTGAGGCACATCCGGATGCTGTGTCCAGTTCTGGGCTCGTCAGGACAAGAGACATGGAGTTCCTGGAATGAGTCCAGTGGAGAGGAACAAAGATGGTGAAGGGAATGGAGCATCTCTCTTTTGAGGAAAGGCTGAGGGAGCCGGGCTTGTTCAGCCTTGAGATGAGATGATTGAGATGTCTGTCATTATCTGAAGGGAGGGTGTCAGAGGATGGAGCCAGGCTCTGCTCAGTGGTGCTGAGCTACAGGACACAAGCCAATAGGCAGAACCTGATACATGGGAAGTTCCACCTGAACATAAGGAAGAACTTCTTTAGTGGGCAGGTGACCATGCACTGGAATGGATGGTCCAGAGAGGTGGTAGAATCTCCCCCACTCCCTCTGGACACAATCCTGCACCATGTGCTTTAGTATGATGGACCAGATGACCCATTGTGGTCCCTTCCAACCTGACACATTCTCTGGTTCAGCTCATGCAGTCCTATATGCTAGGAAAAAAAAAATAAGTAGTTCTATCAGTATTTTTAAAGCAGATTTAAGTAAATGGCTGTAATACAATATAGACAAAACCATTTCTTATTTGTGTCTTATTCACCAGTTATAAACCAAATATCTGAGATAAGAGAAGGTATCAGGGGTCAGATT
The DNA here is from genome assembly GCA_020086605.1 of Lanius collurio. Taxonomy (NCBI): domain Eukaryota; kingdom Metazoa; phylum Chordata; class Aves; order Passeriformes; family Laniidae; genus Lanius; species Lanius collurio. Next base: position 13,837,604 of record JACBWW010000015.1, on the reverse strand, counting down.
GGGGTAGAAGACATGCCTCATACAAGCAACATAAGATATAAGCACTGGTATATTTTACCATTTTGGTGGGGAAAACTACAGCTCAGCCTTATTCCTATGAGGTTGCTCTAAAAGAACAAGAAGCAATGTATATATTTATGAAGAGAGTCTATCTGTCCACAGTCCCAAATCGTATCTTATAAAATGTTCAGTCACGAACATTAAATGAGATTTTTGCAGTATTCACTGAGCAATACTGTCTCCATTCTGAATGCTGTCCTTTCAAAGATGAACTCCAAAATATGTACTTTCTTCCAGAAAGTCAATGAAGGTGTTAAATGCCTTTGCAACAACATCTGATATGGAAGAGCCTTTGATTTTACTTTTAATAAAAGCAAGAAATACAAAGAGAAACATAAAGACAGCATTTACCAGACTTGCTGAAATACACTGGTTTGTCTGCATTTTCAGCATCTCCATCAGTAGAAAGACATAAGTAATACAAGGTCACATACAACCAGAACACAGCAGAACACATTCCTTTTTCTGGTGTCGAATTTAAAAGAAAAAATTCCAAACCAATTACAGTCTCCACATGGTATTAAAAAAACAGCAAATGCCTTCTCATTAACCTCACATCTCCAGAACACTGCCTAGCACACATTGGTTCCTAAGTGTTATGTTCTCTGTGTCACAGAGAAGCTTTATGGCACTAGATTTAAAATCTGACCTTGCAGAACAACAAGGCACTTGCTGACAAACAGCATGAGTGAGTGCCAGGTTTGAAGGAAGATGATATCCCAGCCTGTCTAAAAGAGTCTGGCCCTGGCCCAAACAGACTCTTAGCAGGCTCCACTGGAGAAATGGAAATGGTTGCAATTATTGTTATTGATTTAATGCCCTTAAAATGGCTCTCTGAGAATCTTAGTTTGGTAACTGATTAAGCAGCATGATTCAGCAGCAGGGCATCTGCTAACAACCTACTGAAACATAGATTTCTTTGCTCAAGTTATTTCTGGGACCAGGAAAGTAAGTTTTTGTATTTGCATGTCCAGAGGTAGATAAGAATGTAAGGTGGCCTACAATATTTATGTCAGGCAGGCATTCAAACTTTCTTTCCAATTCTACAAAGCCATCAACTCTATACCCTCTGTTTCTGCTCTACAACATTTTCCAAGCAGGAAAGATGATGTGACTACAAGCAGTAAAGAGAGCCATGCTCACTGCAGAAAAGTACCGACCACATATACAGTTAACAAATAAATTATTTACCTGAACTACAAAATAAAAGAGATACTGATGCAGACAAATATAAACAAACTTACAATGAAAAACTGGGATCACAATTTTAATGGATGAAAAACAGATTATAGAGATTCTTTTCAATGACTAATGTAATTTAAGATGCTGTTACTGTTAACCTGTCACAGGGTATTTCCAGTGGAGCTTCACCAAAATCAGCTGAGTCCCCCTAACCTATTCCAAAAAAAAACCCACTGAAATCAATTTTATCTCAGCAGTTTCTTATAACGTATAAGGTGTTGCTGGCACTGGGTTAAGAAGGACAGATATGAATTGTTTTAAGGACAGCAGATCTTACACCTTTGATCAGAGATGGGTAATGACTAGGGACCAATTAACATCTTACACCACTGCAAAATAAACACCTACCTATAAACTTGAAGCTGTACTCTTCAGCAAGGCATGCTCTATTGCTAGCATTATAGATCTATACTTGACTACTGTCAGGAGTCTCACCAACCCACCAGTCTGCCACAGTTGGCATCATTTCTCATGCTTAAGTGGAAAGAGGCATGCAGGGCTAGGAAAGTTTCTTCTCAACAATGAGCCCACCACACAACAGCAGCTGCTAAGAGGAACAGCCCACCATGCCACCACCTTAATCCACCTTTACTGTAGGCTAATCTATGTACCTGATTTTTCAAGACCTCTGTAGGTGAAGAACAATCTCAATCTTTCCCAGACAGTGCTAAGCAGAGTCAGCTGTACTGATCAAACACAGACTGCACCACTCCCCATGCAAACCTGGGGTCTGCCCTTGCAGCTGCATCAGGTGTATCGTGTTTCACAAAGGTCAGTTGCCGTGACACACAGCTGCCTTATGGATATTGGAGACCAGCATATTTTGGAAGCAAGCAGATGAAGTTCCTCAGGTCCTAGTGAAGTACTGATAATCAGAAGGAGAAATTTGCTAGATTGCTGGTAAAAGGTGGAAATCCAAAGCAGCTGAGATGGTACAATTTGTGAGACAAAATGGTTTGTCTCTTAAGTGCCACGAGAACCCACAACACAATAGGCAAGAGAAAAGTCAAACCTTGTTGACACGAAAGAACAGAGCTCTGGATACAATGAACACACAAAGCACATTGTTGGGTTGGTTGTTTATTGTCTAGCCTAGAAAAACTGTTAAAAAACAGAAGTCATAAAATAACTGATTTAATGCAAATTTTGAAGCCTATATTGAGCTAATTCAGAATGCTGTTTTATCACTACTATGCAAGAGTGAGGTGTGGAACAGTCCAGTTGCAAACTGTTGCATTTCACTCCAACTGTTTCTACTGATAGAATGCAAAATTGGATGACTTTCTGAATAATACATTTGTTGCTAATAGCAACAGCACCATCAAAAACAGGGCATTTATATTTGTTCTTACTGGAAAACCTGGCTGATTAGGTTATGTCCTATGACATAGCTTGAAGCCTGCAAAATGGACCTTACAGTAACTTTCTCGCTGCAGCAGCACAAAAAGGCTTTTAGTAACTGAAAGGCTCTCTCACTAAATAGCTCAATTTTACAAAAGGTCCAATCCTCCACTGAGGAAAACAGAATATAGTACAGGCAATGTGAAGTTCAAGTCATCTCTCAGAACCTTCATGTCTGTGCCTATTTTATTCTTTTCTTAAAATCTGCACACGAGCCTCCATATTTCTCAGAGGCATGGATGATTAACCAACGTTACCATTCTGTTTGAAGTTACTTTGTAGTCACCAAGACACAGGAGTCAGCTATTTGCTCAACTGAAGCAATGATTAGTTATGAAGTATAAAATGGTACAAAAAAATACAGCTGAACTTTTTAAGGTATTTACATTTCCATTTCAATCATCTCGACACTTGGGAAATATATAGCACACCAATTTTCTTTCTTTCTTCAGTAAGAATCCTGGAAAGAAACTAAGCTCTAAGAAATCCTTTCATTTCCTCATAGATTTTTATCAAACCCTAGCAAGAACGTATTTTCTGCTTGTAATAGTGAAGGGTTTATGTACGGAAATCCGTTCTGACAGAGCTCATAGCTATTCTCAAAGGTATTGCAGTTAGCATGGAGTCATGGCACCAATGGGATCTACAGATCTGCAGTGAGTAGATCAAGTATGTGTTTCCAAGATAGCTCATCTTCATGGGTGGGCACTGACCTGAAACCCTCAAGCTCTTTTAGGCACTCCTGGTACATTTTTTCAATATGTTAAACACCTACTTTGACACTGAAGGTACCAACTTTTTCAGGAACATGGCTGTTCTCGGCAGCAGCTCCTGCACTCAGTATTTACTTCTTTGTTAAAGAACTGACCATTTTAAAAATACTCATCAGTGTAAATTTATTGTGGCTCTTCTTGGAACTTCTGGCCCAAAGCCACTTCTCACAGACTGACCAATTAGTCTTGCATTCCTTGATTTTTGAGTCTCAGGAGTGCAGGGAGAGAGTGAAAAAAGCCTGCTGCACATCTGGCTTGGAGTTGAAACTGTCACAAAGAGCAACATCTGCCACTCTCAGCTCTAGGGCTCACCAGAAAAAAACAATCTGAAATCAACAGATTTAAATCAACCTGTTTTAAAGGACTTCTTACAAGTAGACAGGAGGTGGAAACATAAAAGTCTGATCCCAAGTCTATTCAGTCCCAGGTGATACATTTACAAACCATTTAAACATTCCAGATACTTTTTCTGATGAGTCCTAACATCTGGAAAATGTCACAGTAGCAGGACAGAAGGCTGGGCATTACCAGGTCTTTCTGTCACTGGTGAAGGAATAGAGATGGGACGATGAGTGCTCCATCTCTATACCCCAGCATGGATCTATATCAAGCAGCTCAGATGCAGGCACCATCCATCAGTGACAAATGGTTGACTTCGTAGAGATCACATTACCAACCTCAAAAAAGCATGAGATCTCTATGAGCTTGCATAGAAATTCTCTTAGTCATGCAACAGAGAAAAATGAAAGAAATCTCCAGCAGATTTTCTAGCAGGACCCTTTTAAAATATAAAAAAAACAACTTCAGAAGTGCGACAGCAGTTTTTTAGCAGACACTCCTTAGTTGGTCTTTTTCCTTTGTAGTTGTGTGCATTTAGTTCCCGTGGAAACTGAAATATTAGTTGAACTTTTTATACCTAGATATATACAAGAACTAAAAAAGCATCATATGGGGAAAACCAAGATCATTGAATTAGATAAAATTGCCACAAAACACTCCTATATTAAGTTTAAAATAGGTAAGGACTAGCCGCTAATAGCAAACAAGTGCTCAGCAAGCACCCCAGCATGCTTATTCTGCACAAGATTTATTCTGCTTTCAAAGCACACTTCCCAACACATTAAAATAAGCTATTTAAAGGTACTTCTGGAAAGAATAGGAGTGCAGACATACATGCATATACTCTTCCTGAGGCATAGGTTCAGCCTCCCACACCCAACCTGCTTATCCCTGCATCCAACCAGATCTCCTGGCGTATCTGCGCACATAAGCATCACTAATCCGCCTCAGCCCGAATGAGCCAGGTTAGCTTACAAGTTTAAAGGCTCAGCTAAGCAGATTCATTTTGCCTGAAATAGATTAGGAAGCACTCACACAAGCAGTTCCACACACAAATTAGAGGTGAACAATTTCCCTCAGGGGCACAGGGCAGGCAGCATGCAGCCACAACCTGCAGATGGCAGCGCTGAATCTGAACTCAATGCCCACTATGGTTCAGTCACATTCACCTGGGAAAGTAGCAAGAGCTCACTTCAGATTCATGCTCTGTTCTGTTCCACAGTTTCTCCATGTTGATAAGACCCACCAAAAGTCAGCCAAGGATCTCAACAATAGTCTTGGGAAGTAGATGGCATCTACAGCCCACGAAGTTTTATACATAACACACATCTCAAAAATGCTAAGTACCATAGAGGTGATATGTAGAAATGAACTGCTTCCATTTCCCTTATTTAATCAGAGAACAAGCTGTAAATGCAATTAAATTTATATATTTTAAAAGTGACAATTTTTTTTTTTTGTTATTTTTTTGGGATAAACATATGAGGAATTGCTAGAAAGATCCTATCTCACTATTCTAATTCACGGGCTTCCTGCTTCTTTAGCAGTCATTTATAAAAGTGAACACCCTGAGAAAGCTCATGAGGACAGACAATTTCAAGGGAGAAGAAAAAAAAAAAGTTCACGTCTATATGCAGATGGCAAATTTACCACAGAATTTACTACTTGGACAGAGTGCTTTGCTCCCAACTTTACTCTCAATTCCAAAAAGGGTTTTTTTATAAACTTCCTTAAGTTGTTCCAATAATCTCACAAATTTAACAAAATATAAGACAAGTCTGCAAATACACTGAAAGCATAAGCAAAAGTATCAACAATCCCATCGTCAGTGGGTTCAAGATGTGTTGTGCAAGGGCATATGCATTCCACAACTGGAACTATAAAAAAAGGTCTTTGTAAAGGTAAATATTTTAGTGTTTTTTCTACCACTATGTTGCATTCACACATGCCTGCTTTTGTTCTGCAACCACTTCTTGTTACTCACGTCTCCAAGAAGGTCTGAGAGAAAAATTTTTGCTCTAGCATTTTTTTACCTACAAGAAGAAAGCAAAGCAATCAGGGACAGCCTTGGATGCAGACATGTAGACAGGACTGTTACACTGTTCGGGTTGATGATGGAACTTGGAGCATGCCTCAAGGAACGGAACATCATCAAGAATGTTCCTACCTTTTTGGTTTGTTTGGGGTTTTTTTAGTGTTTGTCTTTTCATTTGTTTTCTTGGAGTTGGTTTGGTTTTTCTTCTTTTTTAGCAGATCATAGATGCATGGAAGAGATTAGAAGGTAGGAGAATTAGGAATTTTTATCTACAAAATGCAGTAATATTGTTTAGGAGTACATGCTGCTCTTACCAAATCCTCATCAATAAGCAGCAAAAGATCATAACTGAACAGCTGAATTTAGAAACGGCTACAGACTTCTAATACTCACAGAAGTGTTAATAAAGTAGAAGAAATAAAATGCCAACTGAATCTTTTCTGTTCTGGTAGCAGCAGTGCCATACACTATTTAAAGAGTGACCTGGAATCATCCAGCCATTAACACAAAACCCTCAAAAAACAACATTTGCAGATAATGTGTTCATCTGTACTTTACAAAATACTTATTAAAGTTTAGAAGATGCAATAAGAGTCAAAAATACCTGGAGAGAAGTTTCTTTGTTTTGAAAAGCACCTGCAGCTGGATTTGAGCATTCAATTACTTGCTTCTGTAGTGACCACACACTCAGTGACTGTATGCTTCAGTAGAAATGAACAGCAGGGATAGTGAAAGATGGTAACAGAGTAGTCTGTAAAAGCTCCACCTTAACTCTTAAAAGAAAATCCAAAGAAAGAAGGAGTGCTTACATATCCTAAAAAAGGTTGTAGGAAATTATTCTATTCCTGCTTGTTCACTTATTACCTCTATCCTCTTCACTATACTTTCCCCATGACTGAAATGCTCAGTGCTGCTCCCGCCTCAGTGCATTTCTGAAAGTCTACTCAAGTCTTTTGAATCTGCAGAAGTAAAACAACCCCAGATCTTGCTTTTTAATATGCACATTAACACCTCCAAATTAGTTACCAGTAGCCTTCATCCCCAGTACATAAACATGAAATCCAAAAGCAGGTGCTTTTATTCGTCCTTCACAGGGAAAGTCCTTTCTCCAAGTACAGGTTCAACGAATACCAACCAGGATCTCTCACTATCAATGCATTCCTTTCCAGAAGGAATGAGCCAAGTGGCTCTCATACAGTGGAGTCCACCATTTATACTGTCTAAAGAACAGAATTTGCTCAACAGAATTCATAAATCTCAGACCAAGGAGAGAAGATACACATTTAGCTGTTTGCAATGGGATTGATATGCTGCTTATTAGTTCACCCACTACTGTTTAAGAAAATTAGAAGCAGCAACACAGGAAAGTGGGACTAGATAAGATCACAGAAAAATTGTGTTTTGAAAAGAAATTGCAAGGTGAAGTTAGAAGCTGTGTATCACAACAGAAAACATTCCAAGTACATGTGGCAGTGTAAAACTACAAGTGAACTAAGCATAAGCAAGGGGAAAAAACATGAAGCGCAGAATAAGTTATACAGCATAAGGTCTTAGAGGAATTATAGATAATTCATTACTAGATGCAGAGTAAACAGGATCAGATCTGTTCAGCGCCTTTAGGCAAGAAAGTGCATTATTGATTTACTGTATTATGCAAGGCTTGGAGAAAGACGACAACTCAGGAGTAAGTGTTCCAGCATATCAATTTTTATATTTAGTAACAGCTGAAACGAGCAGAAATGGACACTTCATAACATTAGTACTAGGTTGTTTATTTTATGCTTCAAGATAAATTAGCTTTGTGCACCAAGAAGAGGAAAACTGTCATAAAGGCCAAGAACTCAATTCCTTAATTTAATAATATTTAAACCTTCTCTAACAATGGAGATGAGTCCAACCAGCATTGTCCTTGCAGCATACTATCAATATTGTTAGGACAAAAATTACATAAAGGAAACTAATAAGATGTTAAACCAGTCAGCCAGAGAAGTTCACTAACCAGACTAACACCTAAAGTAGCTGAATCGTTTATAAGGAAGTATTTTTAAAGAGTGTTCATCTTTCTAAACTCTTTTTAATTGGCGCACCCAACACAGGCTGGTGTAAATCCATATATGATCCTTATATGAAATGTACAGGTTGCTAAAGCCCACCTCAAGTTTCACATCATGTGAAAGTTGCAGAAGTCTATTTACCTTTGCATAGGACTCTTTGCCAAGTCATTTAGAGCTGATACAGCAGGTCAACAATGGGATCCATGGAGAGTTACTGATGAAACAAATGAGCAAAAGCAAATTCAAAGTAGAAGATTACAAACAACAGGCACTCTCATTGTGACTAGTAGAGACAAAAGATATTACCTTGGGACAGCAATCAACTTTACAGAAAATACCAAAATAATGTCTTTTTTTTTTAATTCTAATGAGAAAATGCAAAGACTGCACTACAATCTTTGCACAAAGATGAAATAAGAAGTTCTATTTAAGACAGTTTTTGCCTGATACCAGAAGTTGTTTGTCAGTCATCAATACAATTGCTAATATAAACCAAATAAAGAGACAAATGTCTTCCTGTATTAACAGTACTTGCCTATATTTATAGTCATAGAAAGTTTTAAATGTAGAAAATAACGGACTCATGGTTGTAGGAATATCAATCCTCCCATTATAATAGACAGTCTGTCAATATACAATAACCACTCTATACTTACACATTTAAAAAGAAGTCTGAATTTATACAGCAGTGTACCTGCCTTCCTCAGCATCAAGGATATCTTAACTGGCCATCTGAGAACTTGCTTTTTAAAACCAAAAGTGTAGTTGCATTCAAATAGCATGGGTAAATGCACAAAATCTGGTGGTTAGTGAATAGAAGTGGCTAAATAAAGTGCAAAAATACCAGTGTGTCCTTACTGTTCCCTCCTCAAAAAACTATGCCAACTACAAGTGCAAGTGAAGTCTGACACCATCTGTCACCTAATTACACCTTATATAATATATGTCATCAGGACATTTACCATAGCCATCCCTCTGCAAGTGATGGCACAAGATTTCAGTTGTCAGCTACATCCATTTTCCTGCTCATGGAACCAGTCACAATAGTGTAAAGCTACATCTACCAGTACAAGACCTTTTCAGACTATGGCTAAAATAACTTGGTAACACACAGACAAGGAATTGCCACCACTTCTTTATTTCTCAGCTCTTCCCACAAGCACAAACTGGTACTATGCAATATTTTCTGTAATTCCTACACTTTGAATTTTAATTCTGAGAATCAAAGGTCAGCTACACACATTGGAATAGCAACCATTTCACCGATTATTTGGAAATCTAGCTCACACAAGAAATTTTGAAAGTGTGATTTCTACATGAGCAGACAAGAGAGGACAATTAAGAGTTTGTTCCTTAAGTTACAAGGATCTGATGGATTCTTGACTGGGTTTTAGCACTTCTGCAACTCACTATTCACAAACAACCACTCTGCACACTAGTTGTGATGCAACAACTAAGGTCCAAGATTTGTTTCCCTGTGCTTACAGCAATCAAACCTCCTGCCATAAAATGAGCTAATATCTCTAATATATTAATACACTTTTTACATCTTTGCTCTCTCAGAACAGGGTTCATGGCTGGTTTTCCTTTGGTGGTAGTGAGGAAATTGTTTGGGGATTTTTTTAGATGCCATGGGATGATAAAGGATCTGAAACATTCCATAACCCAAGTGATTTTTGCTACCTTTGTGGGGTCATCAAGTCAATGTAACAGCTCAGAACCATTAACCATAGTTTCCAACAAAAATCACTGTACTTCTTTGCCTATATTTTTTCACAGATGGAAGGCTGTTATTTTACTTTACTTACAAAATTAAAGGTCCACAAGAAACTTGGAAGTGGAGTACCACTGTGAAGAAAAAATAATTAATGTAACCATACTAGCAATACAGAATAGTAGTAAGATTCATGTTCTGCGTTGCTTAAAACAGGTTTGAGGAAGACTTAGACACTGTAACCCATAAAAATTCATTATGTTCTTCATAAAGAAGGATGCCTCTTCTGTAAGTTTGTCTCCAGTGGAAGGTATGGTCACCAAATGGCCAGACATTTCTCAGTCTGGAAAAGACTGCCTCCACATTTCTAGTAAGAATCAACATGGAAGGTAGGGGTTATTTTTCTCCTCAGGCTAACAAATATCCTTATGTGCAGATTTATTATTTTCTCTTGGAATTCAGTGCATTTAGAAACTCCACAAAGATAGAGTACAGCAAATACATGTTAACTACTCCTTCTTCTGAAGGAAAAAGTGCCAAATGTGCAAAATGTTAACCACGATAACGAAGTTCTTAGAAATCAGCCTGTGCATAGGCTTCAGTGCACCCATTCGATCCTAAGAAATGTTTTATGAGAAATTTAAAAGGCAGTGTGTATGTAAACATAAGCAAGATAAAAAAATCTTGGTTACAACAATGAAACAAAGAACTTCTTAGACCAATAAACCTTGCAAAATTTAATCAGTTTGTAACTGCCAGTTGTTGCTGCTTTCTTGAGCTCCCAAACAAAAAAATGACACCAAATCAACTGCAAGTAAATTTATAGACACATACAGATATTTAAAATAAATAAATAAAAAAATAAAACTGAGCATCAAACATGCATAAGCAGCAGGTGGAATCTATCCATATAATTCACTTGATAGAGGCTAAGTGGTTTGCCAGTTCATGTTTTCTTTCAAATTCAGCTGGTTCATCACACTAACTGTGATGGTCTGCACTAAGCAACGTGCGTGATTTGCACACTTTAACGTCTTGAATTGCCCATGATATGTTAGGGATCTTTCTAAGTAGAAAAAATAATTAGTGACCTATCTTCCATCAGTAAACTACCACTCAAAATTAGGGGTTGTTATACCTTTAACATAAATAAATTACAGAGTTCCTTTCCCAGCTCCTGCACTTATCCTTCAGTCCAGGTTGTCTAGCTTTCTTCCTCAATTTATGCCACTTAACCAAAACCTGCTCAAGAAAAGTATTTTGTTGTCACTGCAGATACTGTGAGAAATAGCTGTAGCTGTGGGTGGAAAGCAGATGGAAAATGCTTTGGTATACATTAGTAATGACATGTTCAGGAAGTCTCTTCTACTCTCCATCCTGAATTGTGAGTATGGGCATAAGCATTTAGAGGAAGGAAAGGTGTAATCTGCATCCTCTGGGGAGACAGGGGGCAGGGAGAGGCACAAACTGACTATTACTGACAACTATGCATCTGGGAGGCAGCACAGTAGGAAATGGAAAGCAAACAATGGAAGTGACCAGGCAAGCAGATGGAGCCAAAAAGCTTGGGGGGGAAAAAATAATCAAGTGACAGCTGCATTAGTTGGCACACAGTTCCCAACCATTGGCAAAGACACGGCACATGTACTTGTGAAGATGTGGCACAAAAGAAACTGAAGCAATAAGGTCCAAGAGGCTACAGAGACCATTTTGTTAAATGTTATAAAAAGGTAGGGAACAGTTCTGACTTTTATTCCAAGTCCAGATGAGAGAATTTCTGCAAATCACTATCTTCCTTGTGCCTCATTTCGCCAGTTACATGAAATGGGGATCATGTTTTTAAGGTACCTGGAATACCCCTACAAATGTTTTGCCATCTTGCAGTCACTTGAGACTTTTCTCTGTGCTTTTCTCACAAAGAAAATACTATGTGGAGAAAATGTGACCTAGTGGGGAAACTGCTGAATAGACTCTGAGGAGATTTGGTTTCCATGCTCAGATTTGCAGGGGGCCTGAAGAAATACCTTCATCCTTTTGACTTTCAAAGTCTGTTTCTCAATTCATAGTGATTTTTATTACACATACTTCCCTGGAAAAGAGCTTTGAAAAAGTGAAAGGTAAATAAAGGACCAAAAATGTCACATTACTTTGTGAACCCAACTTCTTCCTGCATTACAACAGTCTCACACTCCAATTTTTGCCCTCAGGGTCCATCAATATCCCCACCGAATGTAAACAAGGTGTATTTATACATGTTTTCTAGGCTGCTCAATGCAATGGTATTTATGTACATTGCATAGTGAACTGCTTTATCTTGGCAACAAACAGGTGAAAGAGTGATTCTGTCAGAGGCCTGCCCAGCAAAGTCAGCAACTCAGAACTTAACCGTGATAGCAAGTTCCTGTGAAATCCAGACTTGTATCTGTAGCAATGTAGCTGCAGCTGTGCTTCGAACGCTGACAACTCTGACCCTTTAAATTTAGGGAAAACATCATAAGGTCTGTATGTCAGGCTCAGTTAGATGAGAAATGAAAGAAGACACATATGCATTATCAGAGCAAAATCTGATGAGGAAAATTCAAACAAGCATTTCTTTCTCCTCACTACAGCATTCTAAGACAACAGGACAGAACAACAGAAGCAATATGATTCTAGGATATCAGCTTCTAGGGAAAGCCACATTGTAGTCCTGCTTTTTCCATATAGTTGTTTAATTTTTGAGAGAGACATGGAAATAACACAGGGAGCAGACCCTGGTGTTCAGGCATCTCTTCCCCAAACTCAGGGCAAAGTATACTAAGCCTGCAAAATCATATTCCTTCTGCCCTTCTCTCCTTATCCTTAATCACACAGTGGCCTACACACCACAACAGAGATGGAAGATGCTTTTACCCAAACAATTTCTCAGTGCTCTTCTAGGAAAGGGAGAGATGAGCACTTACACCCTTGCAGGTACAAGTAGGAGCTGAAACCGGCCCTGAGTGCTCAAGCCATTCCCTTTCCCACAAAGGGTAGGGACCCTCACTACCACCATTAGGGAAAAACCAAATCAATTCTGTTCGTTTAGGCTCCAATCATTAGCTCTGGTCTTTGGACTGTGAGCCAGCACACAACAGCCTCAGTCTGTAGCATGAAACACATTCTTTTACAGTAGGTGCTTTATGTTTCTAAAAGAAGGAGAAAATACCCCTCTGCACATATTTCTTTCTCATGTGGGATCAAACATTTGGTAAGTATAAAAACAGAACACCAGTGAGATAGGGATCCTTCATTCTTACTAGGTCCTTCAATCAGAGCAACTGCAGGCTTGGGAGAAGGGGAAGAGGAGGAAGGGCAGAAGGAGGAAGAGGAGGAACCAAGACAAAGAGGCAGGCAGGTTCAAGAACTGCTGTAGATCCCTTAGAGATGCCCACAGGAAGACAGCATTGAATTCTGCTGCTTTTTAGATGCTGAATGGCAGTACCTCAAGGAAGGAAAAAAGCCTTAAAAATAATTTTAAAACAGTAGTTGTAAGCACACACAGTGAGTCTGTGTGTAAAAGAGGTTATAACCTTTCATTAACTCAGATTCATCTGAATAGTTTTTAATATAGTGAACTCTTACTGACTCACCCTGAAGGCTAAGATCTTGCTATGCTTTGCCTCAAAGCAATTTTTTATTGTCAGCACTAAGTCGCTGATAAAAATGAGAGATTTCATATGTAAGTGCTGACACAACCCTAACTACAGAGTTCTGAGACGCATACTGGCATAGCTGTAATTAAAAAGACAGCCTACATCAAGTAAAAAGCCTTACCACAAACCTTTTTAGTGGATCAATACAATATCATCAGTGACATCTCAACAGGGATGATAAAGGAAAAAGAGGCTCCTCAAAGAATTAAGAAAAATTATATGTAGTTATTAAAAAAAAGTCTTTTGAACTCTGTGGAGAACAAGTTGTTAAACTGACAGTCTAATTCTAACATTAAATACACAGAGCATAATATGCCAATATGTGAGATGTTTGTTACTCTTTCTTGCACCACAGTGTAACTACAAAGGTATTTAAGGTAACACATAAAACACCTCAAAAACTGAAATAAAAACAGTACTGAGGAAACAATTGTTTAAAAGCTTCAGAACAGAAGTTTAACAAAATCTACCAGAAGCAAAGTATTCACAATTACTTTACCAAAACCATGAGCAGACCACAGGATTTGGCTTACAAAGATGCAAGATATTTTCAGGAAAGCATTGCAAGAATGAACAGTTCATACCACATGAGCTTTATTCTCTGTGTGCCCCTGAACACCATCTCCCAAGGCTGAATGTCAACAAGTTCTAAGTCACAGCACAAAGTCACAAAAAGTAAAGTCTGCTACTTAGAATATTCATAGGAACCAGTAGGTAAGAAGTTTCTTGGAGGGCCTTTCAAACCAGCCAAGCCGAGCACACAAATTCAGTTTTGCTCCAGTGATATTACAGCTCAAGAACCTGAAGCTCTCTGTTGCTGTGATGACATTTCCCACTCCATGGCTCATTGCTGCCTTGTGAAATTTAATGAGTAAGATGCAACCTTGGAGAAGGAGGGAACTGGGGGGAGAGATATTAAGATTTTATATGAAAAGTTGCTTTGATCAAAATTGACAATACTTAATTTGAACCCCAGAATCTTATAGTCTTTAATACTATTAACAGGACTTGTAACAGCATTTCTAAGAAAGCAATTGTACTCAAATCAAAACTTGCAGCCTGCTGGGATGAAGAAAAAGTCTACCATTCTGGTAAACCATCCCAATTATAACTTTTGAGAAACCTCATTTATTTCTGAAATTGATTTTTTCCAAATTCTGCTTTGAGCAGGAGGACATTGCAATGGTTTTGCTGTCTCTTACACTGCTGTTCTTCTGATATTCTGACAATATTGATGCCAGTAATAGCATTTTACCACAAAATGTTACTGTTTGCTAGGTTGCCATCATTTTTCCTGTTTTGCCAACAGGAAAAAAAATATGTGCTGAAGGAAAAGACAGAAATTACTTTAGCTTGATAAAGATCCAGGAAAATCAAAATACTATTATAGGATCTTTAAAGAATTAATAGATGATGACAATGCAACAAGTGCTAGATTAGGGCTCTGTGGGCAGAACAGTCTGAATAAAAAGAATGAGCAGTACAATTTAGCTCTGAATGCTGAATACTGTTACTGAACTTCGATCTTGGGGTTACAGTCTAGGTACAAACCTGTGCTGTGCTATGCAGATGGTCGGACTAGATAACCATCATATTTCCTCCAACCTTAAAAATCTATGTGTCCTTTTTTTCCCCGGCTCAGTTCCTCGGCATAGTCTGTCATCTCCTACACACAGAAGGCTTCCTCCCTCTTGGTTTTATGTTCTTACCACCATCTCCACATTCAAATACCACCCAGAAAGGTTCTTTACCCAATTGTTCAGAAGTCTGTTGCTATTTAAACCTATTCTTCAGAGTATTCACAGGCCATTTTACCATCTCCACCCTTCTGATAACAGCAGGACTCCTTTTCTGAACAGGTAACAGCACACACCTCCAGTCTCTCCCCATTAGGCCTGCGAGACTCTTTCACTGTTAAGCTGCTGGCAGAGAGAACAGCCCACCTGTGCTGAGAAGGACCAGTTTAAAACAAACAAAAAAAACACCCCATAAATCATCATTCATTCATAAAAATCATAGGCCATCATACTTTGAAATTCAGCAAATTCTTCTCTCTCCAGTTATAGTTACACTAACCTCTTAACACATAAAGTGGCCATAAGATGGCACAACCAAATAAGCTGCAAAAATGCCGCATCTGCTTGCCTATCTGAAATACTTCATGACTTGTTCCTTGCTTTTGCTATGCCATACACAAAATAGGGAAAGTAGGTATCTCCACAAGAAAGAGGAGTTTCAGTCTTCAGCATCTGTACAATACATTTAAAGATTTACAAGAAGAATTAACTTTAAATTTACTCAAGGTTTTGACCTAAAAAGACCTAATTAGTTTTTTTAAAAAAAATTGGATATATCTAGATTGATATTTTCTTTTTATTCTACTAAAAGAATACTTCAATTTTTATTTCATTTTGTTTGGGTTTTTTTTTTTATTTTTTTCAATTATTCTTAGCAGAGCTAAATTTAGCCATGAAGGAGTTACCAGGTTCCCTTTAGACAATTAGAACTGCCATCTAAAATGCAGAATTATGATCACAAATTATAATTCTTAGAGAATGAAGTCTGACATTCAGATCCCATAATAAATTTCTAATGATATCAATTTGGAGGGCAACATGAAACAAAAAAACAAAACACAAATTCTAACTATAACATTTGTCCATGTGTATAAATGCACACACACTGCATGTTATCTACAAAAGTAAAACAGAATCTGTGGTTGGCAGCTGTGCAAGATTCATACATACATACATAGATAATAAAGTGGCTTACAGCAACATTTTCCACCTTCAAATAAAACACCTGTCTGTTTCTAGTTCCTTATAACTTACTGCTTCTCCCCTTAGTATCCAATCTTTAGCATTCTCAAGTCTTCATTCACCTTCACACAGTACTCCTTTTTTTAATATTGCTTCTCCCCTATTGGTAGTTTTCCAGTTTAAGATGAGGGCTTTAAATGCAAGAATACAGACAACTACACTCATTTAAATAAGCATATCTGACAAATTTTGAAGTGCAAGATATGTCATGCATCCATTTCCATGATTCCGTTATTTTATTCTGGACTTAAGTTTAGGTGAGACCCTAAAACAATCTGCAATTGCCAGCAGCCTAGTATTTGTTCCTACTGAAATCACCTGGAGTGGAAGGGGAAGCTATTAATCAATCTGGTCAATTCCTCATTAAGTAATCAGACGCAGAAGCCCTCAACTGATCTGGAAGTTCAGACAGAGTGAGAAAACCAGTTTAGGAGATCATTATCTTTTGTCTGTAGCTACACAGGCATTCAAAAATAGCAATGTTTTTCCACTATATTTTTGGAGGGAGATCAGTAAACAAAAGTATGGTGTTTCTCCTATTGTGAATACTTCCTACCAATTAGTAACAGTTCTGGGTTCCACAGAAGCTGGTATGGTTATGCAAAACATGCACACAAAAACCTAGTACTATGATATTTCAGGAAAATCAGATTAAACTTGACTGCTGAAAAAGCTTCTAGAAGACATCATTTTGTCAAGTATTTCTCTGGGAAACACTTCCCAGAATTCTGTTAAAACAGGTAAAAAGTAAGCAGAAGCACCAATTTTTATAGGAAGGATATAATTATCTCGATTCTTTTTTGTTGTTGTTGTTGGTTCGTTTGTTTTCTTTTCTTTTTAATAAAGGCATAATGGAAGATTCCTTTTGCTGGAACTTTGGGAGACAGTTTAAACGTACAGTATTTTAAGTCTACTAAATCAGCCCACTAAATGGTGTGCACAATTAAACCAATTTTGGCAAATGTTGAAACCTAATTACCAAGGTGAATTTTCAACAGTGAATGTACCATTTAAGATAAAGACAGTTTCTTTGTGGTTTTAATATACCATTTTACTATAATGTTTACCTTGATGTTTCACATGCTCAGTCTCATTCTCATGACAACTCCTTCAGAAAATAAATCCTATTCAGGGCTACTGTAGTGGCTACCACTACAAGTATCTTCTGGCTCAATAATAATACAGAAACACTCATTTTAAATCTGGCAAAGTGCTGGCTTTTGTTATTTAAGCACCAGAGCACCAGGACCCAAAATAACAGTGCTGCTGCACATAAGGACCAGCTGTCCCATCCACCCAGATGTGACTGTGGGGTGGGAGCTGGGAGGCAACACAGGGGACACAGTGGGTGGCCATGGGCAGGGGCACGTTGGACTGTGTTACCCAAGGGTCACCAACACACGCCAGAGGCATTTTGGTGAGTCTCCAGTTGAACTTTTAGACCACTAAATACAACTTCAACACTTCTGATACTACTATTCAATTAGCTCTATTACTTCTTCTGCTCCCTTAATGAAACAGTACCTGCAGCACATA
The DNA here is from genome assembly GCA_020086605.1 of Lanius collurio. NCBI lineage: Eukaryota > Metazoa > Chordata > Aves > Passeriformes > Laniidae > Lanius > Lanius collurio. Next base: position 13,819,957 of record JACBWW010000015.1, on the reverse strand, counting down.
TTTATTCAGTGCCATTTCAGAAACATTTCACTCTCCATAAAACAACTCTTCTCTTCCCTGCCCTAGTTAGTTTCACACAGTTGTATGTTTTCAAGTACAAGTTTGCACACAAAACACTATTTTACAAAAAGAGCTTATTATCTGCCTTCTCTGAAAAATGTAATTCTTTTCAACTACTCTTGTCACTAACTTAGACAGATTTTTCTCTTGAACTTCAGAACTTAATCCTAAAGCTCTTTATCATCATGTTTAGAATTCAAAACACAGCAGACCACATCAACTTTCTTGCAAATACCTTTATGATATACATATGGTAGCAAAATTTCCATGTAGTATAAACTAACCTTGAAAGAGATGTATAAAAGTAAAAGCAAAGTAAAAGCAATCTATTTAAGCCTATTTTTCTCATTAAGTTAACTTCTTTAAATGGAAGTGATTTTTAATTATTCTCTCTCTTAAGCTAATAGCTGTGTTTCCTACTGCTTGTTAAGGCAATTTAAAATAAATAGCTGAAACACTGTGAGATTGTTGGCTTCACATGCAGCTCCTTAAAAGACAAATCACTAAGTTAATCCTGCAACCACAGCTCAGTGAAGTGATACTCCCTAACACCATCAACACCTTTAAACACTACTCCTCTTCAGGTTCAAAAAACACTCTTAGCTCATTCTGATACACAATGACCAGTTCTTCCAGAATGAAAAAACATATTGTACACTGGAGAAACAGGAATCTGGGCGAGTAAGGATAAGAATTACATGTGTAAGATGGTAAGATAGAAACCTATTTCTGCAAAGGGACTTATGCTCTTTTCACAATGTTAAAAAAAAAACAAACCAAAACAAACACCAAAAAATATAAATACAAACCCAAATCAAACAGCCAAAAAGAATATGAATGTCAAACCATACACAACAGGAGCAAGAATGGCAATAGTATAGTCTCCTTATAAATAATTAGATGTAATAAAATAAATGAGTGAGAATCAATTTTCTTTTAGTTACCATCAATGAGGTATAAATGAAAAACAAAACTAAAATCAACTGGTTTAAATCATATGTTTCTTGATCACTGTTTTTTATCAAGAATTGGCTGAAGGAGCTTTCCAGTTTAGTTTAATTATAAGCAGGTTTAACAGTTTCTAATCCAGCCCCCTTGATTTACTTCAGGCCACTGAAATCACTGTACATATGATCAGTTGAGATATTGTTATGTGTTTGATCCTAGCTATTAGTTATTCAGCCTCCTACTGTACACTGCATACTGATGTCCTCCAGCCAAAGCACCATCCTCTAAACTTTAGCCTACTGAAGTTATGTTTTGACTCTTCCTAACCTTTAAAAAGTAGTACATTCAGCTCAAAATACAACATTGATTTTTCCACTTATTGATGTAATATTTTCCCTCCAAAACAGGCACAACAACAATGAAAATACATTTCATACCTCAGTGGGGTTTTTTTGTATTTAAGTTCTCGTTATTATATGATATGGCAAATAATGGTGAACTCAAAAGGGCATGTTCATTCTTTCACAATAATGGATAAAGACTTATGCCTTTTTTGAAACTAAAAAGAACTAGATACAAACTATTAATAATCACTGTAATCACACTTTGTACTTATACTACTCCAGTTAATCTGCAGATGCATGGTGTACCATGTATCTTGAAAGCTCTTAGAGTTTAACAACATTTCATCAGCCTAAAACAAATTGATTCAAAAAGTAGACCCAATTAAGCTCCCCAATTTAATTCAGTGGATCACAGCTCCTAATGGCTTTTTCTGCAGTAAAATCCATATTCTGATATGGAATGGTTTTTGTTTAGTTCAGTTTGGTTTGTTTTCTAATTAGAACCAGATTTCTACTTCCAAAGCATAACATATTAACAGAAAAAAAACCCCAGCATTTCAAAGGAATCCATAAAGAACTGTTCTATACTCTCCTCTAGGCACAAACTTGGACTACGTTTAGCATGGACCAAATTTTCAGGGAATGCATAAAGCATACGTGTTAATGTATTCTAAGTGGCCACCAGGAAAGGGGATAGGCTGGCAAATGAGATGTTACATCTTTGAGCATCTAGCAGTTTCAGAGCAACTCGAGGCTGCAATCAAAACATCCATTAGAGTGCTCCACGTTTCAGAACAAGCAAGCAAGTGGTTGTCAGTGCATCCAGTAAATCACCTGATCCTATTACAAAATCAATTACTGCAGCACATTTCTATTGCTACACAACCTAATAATGGCAAAATGATATTGGATAGCTACTCAAGGTCAAGAAAACTGCCAAAAATATCTGAAATTTGTCTTTTTATCATGTAAATCCAAATTATACAGCATCCTTTTAATGGTATAGTTAAAATTAAAAATATAATTACCTTCTTTGGCTGATTGAGACATTCAATGGATAGTCTCTGCAACTGCTCTGATGTATGACTGCAAGATAGAAGATTGGAGCAGCAGGTCGAACAGCCCAGCCTCTTCATTAAAGAAGAAATAATGCTGCAGCCACAGCCACACATTGACTTGCTCATCAGACGAGTTTATTCCTAAAGAAATTGGGACCAGTACTGTCCCATAAACACTCAAAATTGGCCAGCTGCCTCATTCTGCAGCTCCCTGGCTGAAATTAAGACTGCTAAACAGAGAGGGAAGAAAAAAAAAAAGAAAAAGAAAAAAGGAATGCTTCTCAAAAAAAAGTCAGCCAGTCTCATCAGCAAGTAATACCTCGCATATAAAAAACAGGTACGTTTTTCCCTCTGCTCCTCTTTGCAAAGTAAGCTGCTTTGAAAAGACAGGCAGCTGTCTAAGAGAGGAGCAAATTCAGGGATAGCAATCTCTCCAAACTGCTCGCTGACTACTCCTTCGCTGGCTCTTGTCACTTCCAGTCTGTTTTGCCCTCCCCAGCAGCGCAGCCTATCCAGCCTGGGCCGTGGCCAGAGGAGGCTGTGCCAGCCCAGAGCCGCCCGCCCCACCCCACACAGCCCCACGCACTCGCCCACGGACCCGCCACGGCCACAGCACAGAGCAGGTGCCTGCCTGCCTGCACACCTTTGGGGCTGCCACCCTGCTGAAATGCCTCTGTTGGAAAAGGACCTTCCGATTACACAGGGCAGTGACAACGTTTGACTGCTACACTCCCAGACTGACTACTTGGGAGCATCTGGGAAAAGGGGAAAAAGTCTTCTTGGAAAGTCAGAATGCAAGAGAAAAATGCTATCCAGGTCTACCAGATCCTCAAATAAGAATGGCTGCTACAAAGCTATGAGAGTGAGAACAACATCAGGAAAAGCCAACACAAATTTCAACCCAGGAAGAAAGTAGCATGAAAGGGATTTGTAGTAGAATGTCCAAAGGCACTGCAACCAAATCTCAAAGCAAGTTAGAGGCAGACTGTGTAAGCAGCTTTAATAAAGTCTTCAAGGAGCTCCTTGCTCTGAGAAAAACAAAAAATGCAAAACTAATTCAAATGAGCAGTGAGACATAAGCAGGTTTCCTAACCTTCAAAAAGGAGTATACTCAGCTCAAAATACAACACTGAATACCCCCCCCAATTAAACACACAAAAATAACTTACTGCTGGAAAAATTTTCTTGTTTTCAAGAGATAATGATGCAGTAACTATATACTTTTTGCCTTTTCATAGGGAAAAAAATGCAAATAATATTGTAAAAAGCCCCTTTTAATTGGTTTCGGATGGTATGGTATGCAATACTATTCTTGAAAGTAGAAGGTCTCACATTAACACAATTGCTTAACCTGATTACGGGATAATCTGACTTGAAATAATTGTCACTTGCATTTATAGAGCTATCAGTGCTTGTTCAATAGCATCCTTTTTAGCAAAAGGTTAAGAAAAATACAAGTGATGTGAAAGCAGCTGAAAAGAAGTTCTCGCTTTCACAATGCATTGAAAGCTTAATTTCTCTCTTGCTCTCTCCCCTCCCCTTTATTCTCTCTCTTCCCCCCTCCTTTTCCTTGGTTTAAAGCTGAACTGAGCCTCTCCCTTCACCTTGCTCTGCCCTTTTTATATTCATGTTCCTATTAAATCGATTTCCAGTAGTACCTATATACAAGCATGCACAACAAATTGAACAGTAAAAAAAAAGCCCTCCATAGATAAGGACTACAGATGCAAACAAGCAAAATAATGCAGTAACCTTTTACTCGCCTGCTGGAGGTACTGTCTGCTGCATAGAATTTTAAATCCTCATCTGCAGATGCAATTGAGCTGGCATTGCCAAGGACTTTGCTCTTCCCGTGCTGATTCTACATGGCTATTCATCGAAAGAGCACGTTACATAGAACATTTAAAGTAATATCAGGTGAAATTACTTAAATGTCTTGAAAGGAACCAACTTCCAAAAAAAGCAACTATAGCTCTGACCAGCCACATTTCAGAGATATCTCAGACACATTACTGAAGAAAGTCTTATTGCTGATGCATGCTTGCCAGCAATGTGCAGGATGTGGAAGCAGAGAGAGCTAATGAAAAAAATTAATACACAGATTTAAAGTGCAAGGATCATGCTCCAATGCTCAACACTTCACATGTCCTGCATACCACAAAAACCTCTTTGCAGAAGCATCTACTGTTTACAGGGCTAAGAAAATATTGAAAGCAGCCCCCACATCCCCTTGCTTCAAATCCTGGTCTCTCAGTAGACTACAGATGAGTTCTTACACAAGTGTTCTTACCATACCTGTATTTCTGATATAGACACTTTTCCTCTGACAGCATGTAGTTAAGGATTACACAGACACACTTCTTAACAAGAAACAGACTAAAGGAAAGCACCAATATTTGGGATAATGGTTTCAAGCCTAATAGGGTTAGGAAGTACAAGGGTACTTCACTAGAATTTGTATTACTCTGGGTAAAGATGAAGTGGCAGCAGTGCAGCCTGCTATTTATTATTTATGAATCCTTCTCCTCCTCAAGTCAGCTTCCTTAATGTACTATTGATCCCGGGTGCATACAGATAGAGCCAGTGACTGACAGCCACAGCTTCATAGAAGAAGTACCTGCAACACAAATTAATATCTTTAAGAATATCAAAGTAATTTTACTGGGGGGGACTTCCATCTGTGGACAGCAGAATTGAAGTCCTACTCATAGTGACATGGTTAAGAGAAGAACAAACTTTTTTTCTCCTCACCAAAAGCATCCTATAGTGCCACTTAAAACATGAAGACAGATTTGCTTAAATGTTACACTGGTGTTAGCACTATATTTTGTTTATTTTATTTTTCTTGTTTCTGATCAGTAAACATTTAATTTAAACTTTATTCCCTATGATTCGCCTGGAATTAAAATTGCTTGCTATGAATCTTTTTCTTACATCTCTGTTTCTAACTAAAGTATTAAATGTATCATCTTCTCCATAATACTCATTGACAGGACAGTCATGAACACAACACCCTCAGAACTAAGGTTACCTTTCAGAATACCAGCAATTTTGATCATTATCTTAGCTCTCATTACTTCCACAAACTTGGTCAAATCCAAACTTTAAAACAGAGCAGGGCTGCTTAAGGTTTTAAAGAAACATTTATCATGCTAAGAAAGCTTTCTTGCAATATTCTTCATCATGAGCCAAAGACTGTTTGTCTTTAAAAAAAAAAAAAATTGCAAAGGAGACACGATTTTATGCTAAGGCCATGCTCTCCTGTATGCAAAATTTCAATAGGCAAGCAGCCAGACACACTCTTAAGCATTGATGAAATATCACTTGGACACAGAGGGGAAAAGACAGTAGAATATGAAAAGTTTAAGTAAAAAAGTGCAGCTCTTATATGTAGATATACATATAGGAACAATATGTAAATTGTTAAATATAATTACTGAACAAATAATCAAATACAACTTTGAACTTGTGGAAAGTAGCCTGTGATTAGTAATAAACAATTAGGACAAAATCACTATACTATATACAAGACATTGCAAAGTTTAAATGTTTAAACTTATTACAGAGTTCTAAATATGCAACACAGCTGATACACAGTAAGAAGCTAAAACTGAAAAAAACCCAACAGGTTTATTTGTTACTTATTTGGAAAAAAACCAAGAGAATGCAAGAGAAGCTATAACTTCAATGGGTCTATAAGGATGGAAGATACTTTTCACAACAGTTAAATGAGTTTAAAGGCAACTCTCCAAAAGATAGCTGGAAGCACCAGGGACTCTGGAGCTTGCCACATGACATGGCCAGCTCCCCTGTTCTGTCTGCAGCCAGTTCCACCGCCTCGGAAAATAAATCCAACATGCACAGCACCCTCCTCTTCAATAACTGGCCAAGAAAAGGGTTGGCTGTATGCTTCCTTCAAATGAATGGATCTTCTCAAAGTTATGCTCAAATTGTTGCTTAAAAAAAAACCAAAGAAGCTGTTTTCAATACATACCTAACTTCTAATACAGCCAGAATATATTTGTTTGTGCACAGTAGAAAATTACCGCAAGATCAGAATGTAGGCTTCTTGAAAGGGAAATGACAGCAATCTGAACAAAGTTTTAAAAACCTAATTAAGATAATAGAGGAACTTGCAGTGCTATAAACTCAACCTAAACTATGTTTTTCTTCATAATCCAAAAGCTGCTTCATATGGGTGCACATGAAAGAACTAGGACTCCTTTCATACACTAGTACAATAGGTACACAGGCAACAGATAGCTTGTAATTGAAGGTTTGCTCCTGGTTATAAAAACTTTGAAATCCTACATTGGGAAAAGCAGCAAACTGCTTTAAAAATTGCATCATCTGCTGAGCTCTCAAGACTGCAACCTAAAGATCTGAAATGGTCTTTGGGTATTTGAGCTCTCATGTCAGAGACAAAAAAAACAAACCAGAAATTTAAAAAACACCATCACACAGATGAATACACTGCCCCTGCTACAGACAGATTTCAAAGCAGTTAAAAGAAGGATATAAGAAGGCATGTCCAATTTCACCCAAGACACAATGTAACAGAAGTGGTAGTTTTCAGCTTCATCAGCTTTTCTCAAGGCCCCTTCCGTCTCTTTGGGGTGGGTAGAGATGAATGGGTAATCAAACTCAGGCTCATTCTTTCCCCTCTTGCACAAGAGGAATCACAACAAAAAATAAAAAAAAATTAAAAAAAAAAAAAAGGCATTAAAAAAGACAATTCTTTGTTCCTAAACTGCAATTTGTACAAGCTCATGCAGGATAAACACTGGCTGCACCTTCTCAGGTCCCCATCTCACACCTGACTCCCTTTGTTGATAACAAGTTTTCTAAAGTCTTTCTCACTCCATGTGTTCAGCTGCCTTTATTGCTGGCGAGAAAGGAAACAAGCAAGAGAAAAACCCAAAACCAAAACAAACCCTGCAACATCCCCAACACTTCTTTGACTGTGATTGAGTGATTCCTCCAGCCCCTGGTCCCATCCCTCTAGCTAACTTCCCTCTACTTTGCTCTCCAGAGGAATTACATTAACCTTCTCATCTGGTATGACTACATCAGCAAAAAAATCACACCTCCTTTTCCCAGCCCCTGCTAAAACAGGAGAAACGTCCTTTTTACCATCTTCCAGCTACGTGAGACAATGAAAGGTTTAGTTCACACAGTGAGTGCAGTCTGATGAGGGCAATCAGTGTGAGGCTTGTGAAGATGTCTCCTGAGAGAGCAGGAGATGATCCAGTGGCAGATTTCTGAATGCCTTTTCTAGTGGGCTTAAGAACAACAGAATTCATAATTTGGCTTGGGAGCTAAAATCACTTAGCTTGAGTGGTGCTGTTAACAGACATGTGGTTCCTGGCATTAGACAGGAAGCCTGCACTTGAGTCATGAACACAGGCAGCAGCAACCGCTCACACCCAATTAGGTATGGAGCTGTTACAGCTAAACACAGGGACATCTGCACAGGAGCCCTTCCTCTCCTCCAGGAATGGATTTACAGCTTTACTGAGTAGTCTCCACTTTTCCTTCTCTTCTTGGCGCTTCCATAAAATCTACATGTAAAAGACAGTTTTCTACACAGCACCAGAAACAGCTGAAGATTATAAACTAATTGAATACAAAAACTCAGCAATCATTCAAGTAAAGAATAAATTCATATTACCATGTATTACTTATGCATTTTCAGTATACTGAAAATATTACATCATAAATATTAAAAGTTGTTGAACATATGCACATGTGCCTGTTTTTAACTGATGGTGATTTTCCTCCTTTAGAGTTTTGGGGAGGAGTCTGGGATAAGCATTTAGCTGACTCCCAGATTACAACCCAGTGTTGAAATAGTTAATATTTTCTTCGGACTTAACCCTCAGCAAGCACTGAATGTTTCTTTCCTTCAGAGCTCTTGTTTCAGGCTAGGTGCTTATTTACAAAAGAAACACTATCAATTTATGCTTGGTACTTCTTTTTCAAGGTGACTTACTTAAGAGAGGTACCCCTTTTCAAAAAATGGCAGTGAAACAAAATCCCACAGTACTGTGAAAGAAAATTGACATCTTATGGAAAGAAGGGTGCTGCTACAACATCTTAGCCTGCAACAAATATCAAGAGGAAGCAAGTAGCTTGCCATCTACTGCAAATTTCAGAGCCATCCATTTCCATTACTACTGATGGATCCAAGGATGAGGACAACCAGCTTTTCAGAACAGACACACAATCATCTCTGTCAGGATGGTAAGTTTTCCCCAGGCAGCAGGGGATAACAACCAGGGAATTCATGCTACACCCCTGGAAGAGAATGTTGCTGGCCTGGTAAGGCTGAAATATGAATCTTAAATGGTTGTTACCAAACCCTTCAATGTAGCATTGCCAGAAGTAACTTCCCAGACTCTGTATGTGACCCCCTGGTGGCTTTGTTTCCCTGGGACAAATGGGGAGGGATGAGGAGTAACAGGGACATAATCTTACATTTATGTGCCATGAAAACCTGATGTTTACAGAGTATCAGCAGACTGACTCTACTGCCTCTTCACAGGTGGGTCCTGCTAAGCAACAAGGAAGGTGTCACCCCACTCCTTCTCTTTTACTGGAAAAAATACCACATCATCCAGCAAGGTGTATTTCTGGGAAGAATGGGCAAAACATAAGAAGTTACCAGTGTCAAAACAGTCAACCATTCAATACAGAAAATATCATGTCAAATCACACCATAAAGCAAGACTTGCAATTCTTTTTGTTCACTGTAACTTCAAGCAATATTCAGAATTAACAGATTCTTCTCAAAATGCAGCTTACTCTCATTCATAATCTAAGTCTTCATAGAGCTGCTGATAGAGGTTAGATTTATGAAACTCAGTTTTTCAGCAACATTTTTTGAAAATGCAAAACCAGGCAAAAAAAAAAAAAACCAAACAAACAAAACAACAACAACAACAAAAAAAAAACCCAACAAACCACACCAAAAGCAAGAGAGACAGAAATTATCCATGTCTGAGTGTGGAAGATAGCAGACCTTCCCTTTCTGGTTAAATCAGTAGGAATATTTCAAATAGGAAACCTTACAAACCCATCTCAAAGTTCAAGAGAGAAGGACAAGAGCCTTATAAAGATCAGTATTTCCACTATATCTCATGTTAAATCAAGAACCAAAACAATGGACCTATTCTAATCCTCTATGCTCCTCAGGCTGCATGAAACTAGTGGATTGGCCTTTATTATGCTTGAGACATAAAAAACTCAGAGAAGACTGGCTACTTCAAATAAAAGCTAACAACATTAACATAACCATTGTCAAATAACACATATTTTTTCCCCATTTCTCAACTCTAGCCCCACCTGCAGGCTTACAGTAAGTCAAAATATTTACTATAAATATTATCTTCTGCAATACTCTGTTTGAAGTCCTTATTCACTGGTAAGTGCATTTTCATTAACCCCTTGGAAGCCACGGTCCAGATCTTTCTGCACAGCACTAACCATAGCTACAGTTAATACAATCTGTATGAGTGAATCACATGGGAAAATGCTAGCTTAACACCAGTAGGTTATGAAAGCTTAAAAAACTATTTTTACTTTAGATTCAAGTTCCTCACAACACAATTATGTTCTATGCCCCGGTTAGCTTTCTCAATAGGAGAAGCTGGCATCATGTAACAGCAGAAAACATTAACAGATGTTGATGCAAGAGGGGAAAAAAGCACTTTGCCAGTTCACTTTTTTCATATGAGATCATCAATCTGGTAATCCTAGAAGGGAAAGTGTGTCCTCCAGCTAAAAAAAAAAGTTAAGGTAATTCAAAGCTGTAAGTCAGAGAAAGTGGGCATTTTGGAAATTCTACTTCCTAGATGATATTCCACATTTCCTTAACAAAATGAACTTCATCTCTAAAAGTGAAATAGATAAAAATACAAAATACAATCTAAGTCAAGGTAAACAGAAATTACACTCTTTCATCAGCCTCCTCCTAACAAACAAATCTGCATATATTTAGATGCAGTGCAGAATTTTTTCACAAAAATACGTAGCATACCCATTCTTAAGCTGAGGTTGAGGAGCAAGGAACCTATGAGGACATTCCATTATTATGACTGCTGTATACTGAATCTCTTAATATAATTTCTACTACTTTCATCTATGCCAAAATCAGAGCAATACAAAAAAGATCTGAAGCAATAGTTAATCTTTCCTAAACGATCAAATATATTTATCAATATATTTGCAGGACAGAAGAAAAAGGACAATTAGCTTCTCCCTACTTCTGCATGTCATGCCATGCCATCCATTTTCTACACAGAAAAATCAAGGTATTATGCATGAGCTTAACCTAGACAAGCAACGACACAAGCGACAACAGCAGTACAGATACTTTAGTACAAGCCTTAGGTGTGTGCCAGAACACAAAACCGGAGCAATCTCCATCCCTAATGATGGTAGCTAAACACACACCAGCACAGGGGTATTAACTCCCACTACACTCACATCTTCAATTTTATTGAACTAGAGCAGCCCAGTGTCAGTGCTCACAGCAGGGAAGTTCACCTGAGGCTGCTGCAGGCTGACAGGCAGTGGCAGCAAAACCACTTACACTAGCTTCAAAAACATACTTAATTCCCCTCCCAAGTGTTTCCACCCCCATGTCACCCTTGGCCTTATGCTGGCACAAGAACTTGTGTAGATTGCACAAGCATTTTAGATGTTATTGAGACTATTAGTTTTATCCTGCAACAGTTCTGAAATCTAGATCACTGCACAGATGCGCCACAATTTCTAGAAGTCATGAGTCAGAAGCTGATCAGCAGAATTTATTTCACTGTCTACTTTAAAGTGCTCAAAAACTGTAGCCTAACACTTGTTTCAATCATAGCAGTTTTGTTGCTTATGTCAGGTTACACAGTCATTGATTCCTTGTTTCAAACTCCTCTCCCTCCCATACAGAGGGGAATACAGAAGTATAATTGTTCATTTAGTTGGACAGGGAAAAATAAGAAAATTGATTTGGATAAAAAACACAGGGGAAAAAAAAGAAAAGACCACACTTCATAAGATGGCCAATCTAGATCAATGTGCTATGCTGCACATGACTTTATCACACAATACAGAGGGAGATGGTGACATGGAGGGTAGAATACAGCCAGGGAGGAGGTTGGGCATATTGCTGTTTGAGATAGCAGGTTTACTATAGGAAATCAAGGACAACGAAATCCATGGATGTCATATATCACAATGATGAAATAATTTGTTCCTCACTTCCTTGTCAATAAAACTGGACTAATGCTTACTATGCTTAGGACACTTGGGTAAAGTAAGAAAGTTAAAGACTAAGTTAGTTACTTGCTATATTATTAATGAGCAGATAGAAAAGGAAGAATACAATTCTTCTTGAAGGCAGGACAAGAAGAAGACAGCTAATGGGAGAAATAAGAAGCTTTTGTTCCTTTTCCTGGGACCAAAGTTTAGGAGAAATAGTTGTTAAGGGGTTTGAAGTGCTGCAGACAGCTTGCCAGGGAAAAGAAAACTCAAAAACTGTGAAGTCGCAGCAATAAACATTCCAAACCCTGCTCAGAGGAGGCTGGAGCTGGATGTGATCTGATGTGCTACTTAAAGCACTCCAGGCATTTAAATGTCCAAGTTGCCATTGCATTAGAGCAGCAACTGGATCCACCATCACAGGGGAAGAAGAGCTGACTGAGAATAAGCACCCTAGTGACACGGAATGATCAACCATCAATGTAACATCCTAAAGAGACCTCATTCTGTATTACCAAAACAAGATTTTACTTCTGAATTACTACCCCTTCTTCTGTTTCAAGGCTCATTATTTTCTTGTATGTCAACAACAGTTAATTAAGATGTGAAAGACCAATTAAGCAGTCAGGTCACCTGTGCACATATTGGGAGGCACGTTTTACATATAGGCATCCCTGCAACCACTTTGCAGTAAGCAGCTAGAGTGGGTGAAGCAAGCCATACAAAGTCATGAAAGGTTTAATAACTTAAAATTATTAACTGAAAGTGGAAATACAAGAATCTTGCAGAATTCACATCTGATTACATGCCTTTTAACAGTTTGCATTTTTATAATTAAGACAAAGCATTCAATTTCTCTACAGTTCTGAAAATCTTTGTTCCCAGAATATCCAATTTACAAGTTATCTTCAGAATATATGACTTGCTGGTTTTCAAACTTCAGGAACTACTTTCTCCCTAAAGCAAGATCAAGATATGATGCATAGTACAGTGCATCCCAGGCAATCCATTCCCAGTTTGGTTTCCTAAAGGTGATACTGAAGAACATAAAACCTACAGGATAGCACTGGATCTTGTTAGACCAGCTGATGTTTTATTGTTTGGTTTATTTTTCATTGTTTGGGGATTCATCTTTTTTCCTCTTTTAGTTGGCAGTGGGTGAGAAGGTGACAATGACAACAAGACCTTTCGGAACATAAAAAGGGTCAATTGACATTCATTTGTATAATCATCATTCAAAATAAACCTAATTTTATTTCATTTGTTGCAGCACTGTAAATAGAGTGCTTAGGGACACAGTCAAGGTGAAGTCACAGTTAGCTCATGCTTTTTTTTGCTCTAACCTAACTAAATCAAGTAAATTAAAGCATTTAAATTAATTAATCAGTGTAACCAATTTAGCATTTTCCATTTACACCTAAGAATTCATACACTAGAAAATTCCACTCCCTCTCTTTTTGTTAGCTGGTCTAATAAGGGCTATTTCTCTTCTTTCCTCTCTTGCCCCTCACTGCACAACAAGCCTGGTTTTACTCACTCTTCTATCCCATCACACCTGCAATGCTGTTACGATTTGCTGCATTCACTCCTCAGGATGGCTAGTGCACCCTGTGTCTCATGCATTCCACAATAGAAAAATTTCCAGTAATTCCAAAATTCTTAGGCACAAAGCTTTAAAACCGGCATGAGAAAAATTAGATACAATCTGGACATAAATATTTAATTTCTCAGTGACTAAAACCGAAGTCAACAAGACACCAGGAAAAAGTTCTCTCACATGTTTTCTTGGAGCTTTTTAAGTGATGTATCTTGGAGCCTTCTAATTTATGATCATCAGTGTTTCAGTTTTACATAAACAATAAATATCTATATTTCATTATCTAGGAGTGACTTGGTCAAAATATGCAAATTCTATTGTCTGCTGATGTTGTTTCACATGGACACCAGCGGTACAGCCAGGAGCATGTGAGGAATATGAAGGATTATAGAGCCCTGAGAGTGACAGTAAGGAACTCTGGAGCACAGGTAGATTTTTATAATCAATCTTCTCAGTCAAATGGATTTGAGAGGGCCAGTGGAATCCGGAAAATCACCAAATGGTTCCAGGACTGGCACCCCCGCCAGGGCCTACCTAGACCATGGGACTTGTTTTGAGAAGCCTGGATCTCTCAGGGGCTGATGCAGTTGGAGAAGGGGAAGCATATCTTCAGCCACAGCATCACCAAGCCAGTGAAGAGGGCTTTAAACTAACAGTGTCGGGGGTGGGGAACTTCAATTCTTCTCACTCATACCAGTTTGATGCCAGTGCCAGCAAGAGATGCCCAGAGCCTGCAGCAGGATCGCAGGTCAGCCAGAGAGCATCTAAATGGCACCACAAACAATTCCAGCCACTTCAGCCAGTAAGTTGGCTTCATCATGGGCCCAGCTGAAATGCCTCTATGCAAACACAGGCAGCAAGGGGAATAAACAAAGAGTTAGCTGTGATCTTCTTGGCACCATGCAGATGTGGTGGAATGGCTCCTATGACTGGAGTGTTGGAATGGAAGGATACAGGCTCTTTAGGAAGGACAGGCAGGGCAGACAAGGAGTGTCTACATTAGTGGCCAGCTGGAGTGCATGGAGGTCTGCCTCTGGACAGGTGAGGAGCTGATCAGGAGCTTATGTGGGTCAGGATTAAAAGGAGGGCAGGGACAGGTGACATTCTAGTGGGGGGCTTCTACAGGCTGCCTGGTCAGAAAGAGTGAGTGGATCAGGTCCTCTATAGACAGATAAGACATGCTTCATGTTCACAGGCCCTAGTCCTCATGGGGGAATTCAACCACCCCAGTATCTGCCGGAGACACAACACAGCAGGGCATAAGCAATCCAGGAAGTTCCTGGAATGTGTGGATGATAACTTCCATCACCAAGTGACAGAGAAGCTAACAAAAAGAGGTGCTGTGCTGGACCTTGCTCTCAGCCAACATGGAGGGGCTGGTGTGGACTGTGAAGCTTAAGGGCAGCCTGTGCTGCAGTGATCATGAAATGGTGGAATTTGAGATCCTTACAGCAGCAAGTAGGGCACACAGCAAGCTCACTGCCCTGAACTTCAGGAAAGAAGACTCTGGCCTCATCAGGAATCTGGTAGAATACCATAGCATAAAGCCTGAGGGAAGAACACCCCAAGAAAGCTGGCTAATATTCAAGAGCTGACTCCTCCAAACTCAGGAGAGATGCATCCTAAGGATGAGGAAATCAGACAGAAACTGAAAGCCTGCATGCATAAACAAGTATGTCCCAGACCAATTCAAAAACAAAAATGGAGGCTACAGAAGGTGACAGCAAGGACAGCCTGGGAGGACAGCAAGGTAGCCTGGGAGGAATACAGAGAAGTCATCTGAGCAGAAAGGCATCACCTTAGGAAAGCTAAAGCCCATACAGAATTAAATCTGACCAGAAGCAACTATGAAGACAGAAAAAGCTTCTGTACATATATCAGTGATAAAAGGAAGACTAGGGAAAATGTGGACCCTCTCCAGAAGGAAATGGGAGACCTGGTTGTCCGGAACATGAAGAAGGCTGAGGTACTCAACAACATTTCTGCCTCAGTCTTCACCAGCACATTTTCCATTGCACCACCTGAGTCACAGAAGGCAAAGGCAGGGACTGGGAAAATGAGGGACTATTTGCTGTAGGAAAAGATCAAGTTTCAGACCATATAAGGAACATGAAGGTGTGTGTCCATGGGACATGATCACATACGGATCCAGAGGGAATTGGCAGATAAAGCGACTAAGCCTCTATCCATCATATTTGAGAAGCTGTGGCAGTCTAAAGAAGTACCCACTGACTGAGAATGGGGAAGCATAACTCCATTTTTAAAAAATGGAAACAGGGAAGACACAGAGAATTACAGGCGTGTCAGTCCCACCTTCATGCTCAGGAATATCATGGAGCAGATCCTCCTGGAAACTATGCTAAGACACACAGAAAATAAGGAGGTCTCTCGTGACAGCCAACACGGCTTCACTAAGACCAAATCATGCCTGACAATTACGGTGGCTTTCCATGATGGAGTCACAACTGTGGTGGATGAGGGAATAGTGTCTGAAGTAATCTACCTACACTTGTGCAAAGCACAACATCCTTATCTCAAAACTGGAAA
The DNA here is from genome assembly GCA_020086605.1 of Lanius collurio. Lineage (NCBI taxonomy): Eukaryota > Metazoa > Chordata > Aves > Passeriformes > Laniidae > Lanius > Lanius collurio. The sequence goes on along the minus strand of JACBWW010000015.1, from coordinate 13,804,148 downwards.
AACATTGATTTGACAGGTAGACTGCTCAGTGGATAAGGAATTGTCTGGATAGTCACACTCAAAGAGATGTGGTTAATGGCTCAACGTCTAAGCGCAGAGCAGCGATGAGTGGTGTACTTCAGGGGCTGGTATTGGGACCAGCACTGTTTAACAGCTTTATTGGTGACTTGGACAGTGGGACTGAGTGCTCCCTCAGCAAGTTCACTGACAACACCAACCTGGGTGGTGCAGTCAATGCATTGCCACTCCAGAGGGACCTGCACAGGCTTGAGAGTGGGGTGATCCAAACCTCGTGAAGTTCAACAACACCAAGTGCAAGGTCCTGCACCTGGCTGAAGGCAACCCCAAGCACCAATACAGGCTGGGCTGAGAATGGACTGAGAGCAACCCTGAGAAGAAAGACTTGGGGGTGTTGGTCAAGGAGAAGCTCAACATCACCTGTCAAAGTGCACTTGGCAGCCCAGAAAAGCAACTCTACTCTGGGCTGCATCAAAAGCAGCGTGGGCTGCAGGGCAAGGGAGGGGGTTCTGCACCTCTGCTCTTGTGAGAATCACCTGGAGTGCTGCATCCAGCTCTGGTGTCTCCAACTTAAAAGAATCATGGACCTATTAGAACAGAATCAGAAGAGATCCAGAAAGATGATCAGAGGGCTGAAGCACCTCTCCTATGAGGACAGGCTGAGAGAGCTGAGGTTGCCCAGCCTGGAAAAAATGAGGGTTCTGAGAAGGCCTTTTTGCAGCCTTCCAGCACTGCAAGGGGGCCAACATGAAAGCTGGGCAGGGATTTCCTATAAGGGCATGTAGAGATAAGACAAGGAAGACTGGTTCTAAACCGAAAAAGAATACATTAAGATTAGATATTAGGAAGAATTCTTTACTGTGAGGATGACTGGAACAGGCTGCCCAAAGAAGTTGCAGATGCCCCATTCCTGGAAGGGAAAGTGAGGCTGAATGAGGCTTTGAACAACCCGGTCTAGGGGAAGGTTTCCTGGCCATGGCAGGGGGAGTCAGAACTAGATAATTTTAAGGTCCCTTCCTACCCAAACTATTCCAGGATTCTGTGATGAAAGACATTGAATATTAGTCTCCCCAGCCAAGCAGCAGTATCTTTGGAGCATGTCAGATATGCTTAAGATTTTTAGGACCTTTCCAAGTTACCTTCAGGAATCTGACAGTCATACTTTCTCAGCTTTCTGCTGAGTTTATATTCCTAGCCACTAGTTTTGCTACTCACATTTTTAATGCAAAGTTTGCAATTTGTGTGCAATGTAAATCTGTCACATATTGAAGCCATTAGCCAAAATATTGTGGCACTGAGAAGCAGAAAACATTGTACAATCACTTCTAGGTACAAATGATGCCCATAACTATGTCAAACCATTCTCCTCATAGTTTTACTTTAGCATTTCATAAAGTGCAAAAGTTCACACAAATTTAAAGAAGCATTTCCCTTAAATTTTTCCCATAAAAATAATTTTCTATTGAAGTTTATATTAAGCTAAGTATTTCATCATCCTCCAGTAGTGGACAAATCAGCATACACTTCACAACTTCAGTTAAAGAGAAAACTGCAAGTATGTTATTAAATATTCATCTATTTTGTGCAACTGAAACTGAATTATAGAAGTGGCTGTCTGACCCAAACTAAATTGGTGCTTGTTTACCTTAAAAATGCCTGGCTGTAAGCTGCAGCAGTTGAGGAACTGCTTCATAAGCAGCTTGGTCCACAACACAGAGAGAGATGTTCTGTTTTATCATTAGCTCTCTCAGTTAAGACCACTCAAGTGGGCAGTCTCAGGACGAGCTTAATCCATGAACTATCCTGCAAAAGGTCTCCTTCTGCCACCCCTGCAAGCAGACAGCAGTGGCCATCATCAAAACGGCCAGGTTGTTTTGTGTCGGGGCAATGACAGATGCTCTTCAGCTTTATCTCACTGGAAGCAAGTCACTCTCCCCAAAGGCCATTCAAGGAAAAAGACTACAAGCAGCAGCACTTTCTTCACAAGCATCAAAAATGAAGGGCTGGCTATCATATTAAATCACTAGCTTCAGTGCTCTCTTGCAAAAAGACTTTGACAGCTGAAGAATATTTTGCATGATGTTTAGCTGTGGAACAAAGTGGAGTAATATGTATGAAGAATCCCCCTGGAAATATACTTGTGGATTCCCAAAGAAAAAAAAGTACATGAAATTACTAATTTGTGTTGTTTGAAGTGCTAAGTTAAAGAACAGAATTATAAATTCAATTTGCAGTTGGTATCTAATTAAGTTGCTAGAAAACACTCAAGATCTTTCTCTGCATAATAGTTTCATTTAATTATTCAAAATGCACCTAGCTCAAGATTTTAACAATGGAAAACATTACACAAAAAGATAAAAAGATTTTTAAAATGGAGTTCCAAAGAGGATGAAAAAAAAAACAGCAAAAAACCCCAAACACAACACTGATTAATCAGTACTTACTACAACCACTTAATCATCAACACAAAAGCTGACTGTCCCAGAAAATTCTATTAAAAAAAAAAAAAAAAAAAAAAAACAAAACAAAAAAAAAAAAAACACAAAAACAAAAACCAAAACCCATTACTTTTTCACTGAGAATACTGAGTGAAGAAAAAATTGGGGAGTTAAATTCATAGAAGAAAGCTACTTGTCAAGTTAAACCAGAGACAACTGGCAACTTGCTGGAAAACTTCACCTTTGCACCTTTTTAATTAAACGTGTAAAATCATCAAAAAGTGATTTTTATGAAAACTCCTCTGGAAATAATTAAAGCACTGTTTTAAGTTACCTTCCTTTTATTGCAAAGTATTTTTGATGACAAAGTTAACAATGAACACAATTCACAAACCAAATAACAGAAGCAACAAAAAAGGTGCTAACAAGGATCAGTCTTGATGGACAGATGAAAGCATGGAGGCTGCAAGAAGGGGATGGTATTCCCAAAGTGAGTGTGACCCTTGGCCAAACCCATTAAGAGCAGCTCCCTTTAAAAAGCTCACTCATTAACTTCCAAGGGCTAACAATTCCAGTGTCTTCCAGGAAAGCAGCTAAGAGCTTTGCCAGTCTAGTCACTGCTGGCTGGTAGTTGAAGGAAAGGATGGGAGCTGTCAGTGCTCCCTCCCACACCTTAGATCTCCTGTGAGACCAAAATTCCAAGTTTTGGAGTTCAACCTGCTTCATATTAGGTTGCACAGACCAAATAAGAACCTTCCATAGATTCTAAAATATGAATGATTAGTTTTAGAACTGGACAGAACAAAGAGTATTGACCCATAATTATACCCCACTCCACCCACGGCTTCACTGAATACAAACTTCTCTTCATATATCAAAAATTCCAACAAAGTTTACCTTTGAAATCTATAACTCCTGTGAAGACAAGCATCTTCCTACACTTATTTATACCAGACAGAGCTGCTTATACTGTACCAGTGCTCAAGTTTTTGTGCTTCTACAGAAGGCTCAATGTATTAACTTTCATGTCTTAAAATGAATAGATTAGAAATATTTTCAGGTACTTTCATATGTTACGGGCATTTTACTGTGATAGAGAAGTAACAAAGACATTTTCACTCTGCATAACTGACAGTCTACCCTGCAGAGAGCCTCTCTGGCTGACTCTTCTTGGAGACAGTGATAGGACAAAGGCTACAGATACAAGTTGCAAGAACAGATATTCTGACTATATGTTCTGAAAAAAACTCTTCCATCACAGCCAAATATTGAAACAGGCTTTCTAGAGAAGCTGTGGAACACCTGTCCTTGGAGATATTAAAAACTTATCCTGGATAGCAAAGCTGAGCAACTTCATCTAAGCTGGTCCTGCTTTGAGGGGGGGTCTGGACTAGATGACCTCCAAAGTCCCTTCTAATCTAAATCGTCTTAAGGCGATTTTTTTTCATGGTGCCATATGACTCCATGAAACTTTAAGGAGGATTGGGGGGGAGGGATGATGGTGGTGGTGTGTCAACTGTACTGCACTGTAGAGCTATACATTAACATACATACATCAGCATACACAAAGATGTCTGATTTTTGCCTGTAAAAACAAAAGGGTGGCAGGAACCCTTATTAATTTTTTTTTTTAGAGAGTCTACTCTGTCTCCTCAGTGTTCTTCTGTTCTAGCTCCTTGTAATCAAAATTGAGCCTTTCCAATGAAAACAGTCAATACCATCTAATCAGCAAAAATTTCAATCTCAACTTTTAATAAAAGTCACCACTTGCTTTTAAAACAGAAGACTGACAGTCCTTTTTAAAATCTTACCAAATAAATTGTACTCAGTATTTTAATGATTTACAGTTGATTGCCAAAAGAGGGAAAAGCCATAAAAATTCATAAAAAGTATAAGCAGTATTTTTTGGATGCAATGGAAGTGAAGACAGGCAACCATACAGACATGAGGCCAGTAGGTACACACTCAGGACCAGGAGGCTTTTCCTTCTGCAGCTGTGCATGAGAAATGAAGCACACCCTAGCACTCCACCCAAAGGAGAGAGACAGGGAAACACAGGGTACTTCTGATATATTTGTTTGGTGCTCCACTACACTGATAGGAGTCAATAGAAGCTGATTTGCTGCTCTTTGACTCTCCATTGGGTTAGTCCATTAGCACTGAAGCTCTGGCCCCTACTACTGACTAGAGCCAGATTTTCAATCTCCCCAGAAAAAGAAAAAAGATTAGACTAGTTTAGACTTAAGGGATTTTCAGGAGGTCTCTAATCCAACCTTCTATTTAAATGATGGTTCAATACTGAATTCAGATCAAGTTGCTGAGGGTTTTGACTAGTCAAGTCTTAAAAACCTCCAAGGACCTGGTGGAAAGTTTGCATTTTACAGTGCAAGTCTGTCGATGTATATAAAAGCTTACCAATTAAGGATATAAGAGAAAGGGAATTCTCTAAGCAGAACTGAAACAGAATTCAATAAATGTAAATACCTGTGCAGTTAGAAATGCAAAGGAGTTTAGCGAGTAACTGAGTTTCAAAAATCTTGTCCAGTTTTTAACAATAAAGTGTTACATATTCACACTGTGTGAGCACACAGAGGTTTTATATTTACAAAAACAGCAAGGAAAGATTTCAATATGGACTGGCATAGAACCAAACACAGCTGGCACCAACAATCATGGTATCTCCTCCACCGCCTCCTGGAAGCATTGCCTGAACACTTTTGAAATGGCTTGTTGTACAAGAATAAAATTCAGCATGCAGCAATAGTCTGAGATGAAACAGCAAGAGCAAAACTGCATTTGTAAAGGCCTGATAAAAGGACACTGCAGCAATCATGATGCCAGATGACAAGAGTTTAACAATGTGCATAGAATACGAATCTCATGTTTTCTGCAGTAAAAATGAAGGTGATTTCATGTGAAAAACAACAGCAGCAGTTTTGTCCTTTGTAGAGGCACACTGTTTCTAAAACCTCTATTGAGACAGCATGAAGCGATGCTGCATGGGGGACAACACCTATGTTTCTGGCAGTTTTTCTGTCCAGCAGGCTGCTATAAATACTCAGCCAGTTCCTTATTACTGATCCTACCACTTACACATAAAAAGACCCCTTCCCACCCCTGTAAAAATGCTGTGGGGTGGTGTTTCTCAGGACATCGCTTGGTCTGGCATAGCCGCACCAGCAAGCAGAAGTAGAGAAGGACCTGCCACTGGGAGGAGCTGTAGCCACACACGATTTTAAATCCTTGCCCTCCACTCGGGACTGAGAATCTGCCAGGAGTTACCATTCCTGCAAGCCAGGTTCTGCCAGCAAACTAGAGCCTGCCTGCTGCAATACTCCAAACGGACTGAACAAGCACAAAGAAGTAATTCTGCATTCTACAAAACAGAAGTCAGACTTCTGCACATTAAAACAGTTGATCATTTGTGTTCTTCTCTAGGTTAGTCCAAAGTTTTGTCTGAAGCTACATTCTGAACAAATGTAGAGAAACTAGTAATCCAAATACAGAAAAGGTACCAGCTTCCCTGAATCCACAAGTGTGAAAATCAGTTTCTCCATAATGCTGCTTTCAACAATAGATGAAGTATTGAAAACTAAAAAAAAATTTAAATCCTATTGATGTTTCTCCCTTTGACCACACCTTCACTAATCAGACAACAGAAGCACTTCAGTATTCACCACATTACCTGTGAATATAGGGAACAACAATGACCAGACCCTTGGAATGGCAGCTTACAACAAAAGACTGAAAAAGATTTTAGTTAGAACTAGAGTGGCTTTTTTTTTTTTTTTTTTTTATTTTTATTTGGTGTGTGAATGAGCCATGTGTTGACCCAACTAGCTCAACATAGCAAAACAGGCAAGGGTCAGCAAGACTCCTTCCACAACACACCCTCAGGACACAGCCAACTGCCCCCTGCTGCTTTCACCTCCTCAGCCTTGGTAGCAGGAATGCTCCAAATCCCTACAGGATGGATAAGGACAGGCCTCAGCCATGCATGGCCCTCCTGGCATCATGGTCCCTCCTTGGCAAGATGCAAGTTACCCTCAGAGCATTGTATCACCAGGCAGAGCCATTGACTGCCACTGGTAATGACTTCAAATGCAGCTGTCTCACCACTGGATGCTCTCATCCATCACCATTAGCAATGCTACAGAGCCACTCTGGCTCCAATGACAGGAGTGAGAAAAGGAAAACACCACTCTTTTAAAAGCAAAAAGCATGGGTGTATGGAGGAAAAAAAAAATTGCTATTTGTTCTGACTACAGTTAATACAGAAGAAAAAAAATGAAACCATTTAAAGAAAGGTGACACTGAGAAGAAGAGGGCAAAAAGATAGAGCAAGTCTACAGATCACCAAGTGGCAGAAGAAACTGGCTATGAAAAACATGGACTTTCCTTCACTGGCAACTTAAAAAGAGATCAAATGCTTGGGTCACAACAGACCCAGGCAACGCTACTGGCTGGGGTAAGAGTGGCTGGAAAGCTGCCCTGTGGAAAGGGACCTGGGCATGCTGCACAACAGCAGCTGAACATGAGCCAGTGTGCATGCCCAGGTGGCCAAAAAGGCCAATGGTATCCTGGCTTGGATCAGCAACAGTGTGGCCAGCAGGACCAGGGCAGCAATTGTCCCTCTGTACTCAGCACTGGTGAAGCCACACCTCAAGTCCTGTGTTCAGTTCTGGGCCCCTTGCTACAAGGGCATTGAAGTGCTAGAGCATGTCCAGAGATGGGCAATAAAGCCAGGGAAGAGTTGGAGCACAAGTCCTCTGAGAAGTGGCTGAGGGAGCTGAAGGTGTTCAACCAGGATAAAAGGAGGCTCAGTAGGGAACTCATTGCTTTCTACAAGTACCTGAAAGGAGGTTGTAGCAAAGTGGGAGTCAGCATCTTCTGCCAAGTAATAAGCAATAGGACAAGAGAAATTGGCCTCAAGTTGCACCACAGGACGTTTCAATTGGATATTAGGAAAAACTTCTTCCCTGAAAGGGTGGTCAGGCATTGGAATGGACTACCCAGGGAAGTGGTGGAATCGCCATCTGTGGAAGTGTTCAAAAGGTGCGTGGATGTGGCACTTGGGGACATGGTTTAGTGGTGAATATGGCAGTGTTGAATTAATAGTTGGACTATCTTGGAGGTCTTTTCCAACCTTAGTGATTCTATGAGTGTGAGAGATGATGGTCTAAATACAGCAGATTTTTGTATGGAAGAAGTCCAAAGTCCATTCTGCCCCTAATATCTCTTAATGAGAACATGTGGTAAGATAATAGGAAGTCAATACAATTTCTAGTGACATTTTATCCAGGATCGACTGCCACCTCACAATTAGCATTTCAGTAAATACATGAGAGCTTAGCATAATAGCTGGTAGTGCTCTCTAGTGGAGATAAAGGAGGAAATGCTGCAGACTTCATAGCCATTGTGGCTTCCTGAAACAGAAAATAAACTCATTTTACTGTATTTGTATCACAATTCTCTGTAAACATTAGAAATGCCATTCCAAGCTGAAGAGGCAAAAGCAAAGCCCCGTCAGAACAGAGATTCCCTAAACATCTATGAAAGATAAAGGTGGTTTTTCCCTTCATCAGTTCAGCACATTGCTTCTTATCAACTTACTTCATTATGGGCATATGACAGAAGAAAGACTAGAGAACATCATTAGGCAGTATTTAAAGTGTGCTTTATTTTCCATAACCAAAACCAATATATACTACAGGTAACTACTGCAAAGCTTAAGGTAGATGGATGATAAACCAGAACACGGATGAAGTGGAGTCCCTCTAGTGCATTCCTCTACAAGTAACATCACGGTTGACACAGAAAATTTTCCAATAAAAAACTTGACTATCAGGAGTCAAGGAAGCTAAAAATCTTGCAAAGAACTCTGACTAACACCTGTATTTTTGTGGACAAAGCAAAAGAGTATCCTTACCACACTGACACAGGCATAGGATCTCAGCTGCATATTTCTGAGCTCTTCTGGCTCCCAATCCATACACAACACAAAATCTTCACGGTATGCCAAAATTACTTTCTCAACAGCAGAGTTACACATCCAAAGTGGAAGTGAACAAACTGGTTTGGGTTTCTGTCAAGATGACCTTGGATTCAGACCTAAATCTTTGAGTTATTGATGTTGCCTCTTCCTTTTTACATTGAAGGAGGAAATGAGACTGATGAATAGCTCCTGTGTGATGAGTGAAATTTTGGATCATTAGTGGATGCTATCAGAGCTGGTAATACAGAATAGAGTAGGAATGTTGATATGATCTTTTCTGATTTTATATACAGTAATAGAAATTCTAATTCCCAATTAGGTCCTCAATTCTATCTGTGCAACCTTTAAGCTTTCAAATCAAAACTTAAAGGACATTTTCAGTGCAATCTGAATTTATTCTTCATGGTTATATAAGTTCAGCTCTACTAAACAAAACTAAACAAAAGTCAGCAATCGCTGGATAAGGAGGAAATAATTTCAGCAATTTAGCAGCAACATGAAGAAAAAAATGGGTGCCACAGTATACACGTGAAGCTACAGTGAGAAAATTTTCAAGTTTACAAAGGCATAAAAATTTAAGCTAAGGTCACTGTGAAAGATTAAAAGCTATTTGTGCATTTTCATCATTAGCTGTCTGCACAGACAATCATAAAGTGGTAAGGTAATGAATTAAACTTGTCCTGTTTGAAAGATGGAGACAGTTTAACAGATCTATGAAAGCCAATGTAGGCTTAAAATGTGGATGCGATTAGGATGGCTTTGGTGGAAACATTAAGCAACAAAACAGCCTCTGCACATTCATTCATGTGTTCTCTCAGTTTTCTTTAAGAAAGCTTCAACAGCACCCCTGAGGTGCCTCTTTAATCAGTTAACTGAGGGAGAAGGAAGAAGAAATTTTATATAACCTCACACCAAGAAATACATAACATTACTAGGCCATTAATGAAGTATTTAACATTGATCTTTTGGTTCCTGGAAACTGTCTGAAACTACCCCAGTGACAGCTTGCTTGTGAAAGATTTTTCTTTTTCTTTTAATTTCATTATAAACATTGGAATACCCAACTTTTCAGGATGCAACAGCTCCCATGAGCAATTCACAATAATCCCAAATGGTTCCAACACAATGAATCAAGCTACTCACACAATAATTCTGTTTTGCAATTGGAAGAGAGAGTAAACACAAACGGCGAGGCATTTTTTCCAATGATGCTTTCAGAGACACAGGCTCACCTGTCCTGGTAGGGGTAATCAATGTAACATTATCTTCTCTCAGACTCAAGAAAAACTACTGCATAGGGAAATTATTATTACTGACCTTGTACATCAGTCCTTTAATGGCTTACAAGCTATTAAATTAACATAAAGTTAGACAAACTTATCTCTGTTATTGTTCTAAGGCAGTACTCTCCATGCCTGTTTTCAGACCAGGATTTACAAAGAAAACTCACAGAGCAAACACAGATGCAGATATATGCAGAAAGGCTGCTAAATTTACAGCAATGGGAATCTGCAATACCAAAAGAGGTAAGGTGCTAAGTGTTCTACTGAAACAGCTGAAGAACATAGCAATCAGTCTCTGATAGTAGGAGGGTTTGCAATTTTATTTTCTTCTTGGTTTAGTTTACATAAGATTAAAGAGTGGTGTGTCAAAGCAACTCCTAACAGTCCCTAAGGTCTTCCAAATGTTTGGAACAATCTGATTTTAGGACCAGGTATGGAAAATTAGCAATTCTGTTTATTTACCTTGTATCAGCAGCCGAAATAAATTTTGCCAAAATGACTTTTACTTTCTGGCAAGTATAACATCACTGAAGCAGACAAATATCAAGAAATTCCTCAACATGGTCTCGAATAAGAGTTTCTACCAAAGGCATCTAACATTTTTTTTTCTAAATTCATAAGGACATGTGAAACAAAAAAATTGTGAGAGACACAAGTAGAGTAAGCACTCTGGGCTTTGTCATTCTATTGTACACCCAGAATCCAGTGGACTCCTTTGAAGCAGTTGGTCCATTCATATATACATACGAAAAAAAAAATATATAATTACTCACTTATGTAAGCTCAGCTGATCCCGGCCTTACCACAGTGAATTACCACTAGGTACAGGACAGATAGGCAGTTCTTCAGACAATCTTGAAACTATTCTCAGTGAAAACATGTCTCAGGTTCTCAGTAACTTGCATACAGGCCCCCAGCATTTTGTGTCATATTCTAGTAAATAGAGCTATTCAGATTAACAGTTAAATCTGTGTCTGCATCCAGATTCATATACAGTATTGTTAAGCCATCCTCCAAGATCTTCCAGTTCTGTGGCTATCTAAATATTTTCATGATATTAGTATTTAAACAGGAAAATAAATATTGTATTTATTATATGTATCATCCTATCTTAACTGGTTAAAACTCAGTTCTTTATAGTCCATGCCAACAACTAACAATAGCTTGAGGTGAGATATTATCAGTATAGCACTAAACTCCAATCCCACAAAAAAAACTAAACCAAAAATAATAAAAAAAAAAAAAGGAAAGAAAGCATTACTCTAAGTGTTAGCAAAGTCAGTAAGTCGAAACTAAAAAAGACAACTCTAAAGAAGACACTAGGCACCTTTTAAAATAAGAATTTTATCAGTAACTCTATCCATTTCCCACAACCAAGACTGTATTATCATTTCTAGCTTAGCTATCAACTCAAGTTTGGCCCATGACATAACATTCTAACTACTAAGAAAGAATAATGGAAGCATTTATTAGAAAAGGAAGGGCTGCTTGCTTTATACTTCCCATTTGTTTGCTAACAAAACATTCTGCCTGACTTAATAAAATAGCAGCAGTCAGAATGAACAAACAGAAAAGAATTAAAACTTAAATGGGATACAGTACTCTCTCCCAGTAACCACCACTTCAATAACAAAGCATAAAAAGCGTAAAAATGAAACTGACTTTAAATTGACCAATCTTGTTAAAAAAAAAAAAAAAAAAAAGAAGAAGAAGACTGTCTTTGCTAAAAGAATTCTATTTTAACAATCTGAGGAATATTTCCTTCCAAAAATCTGGATGTGCTTTATACCAATTCCAAAACTGAAATAAAGGAAAAAAGCCAATCCTGTCTAATGGCATACTGCATGCTAGATGCTCCTGCTGCCTGCTGTTTAAATTAGCATGACACTTTTCGAAGAGCTGCAAACCTCACACTCTGAAGAAACAATATATAAACCAGCTGATGAGCACCAGAAGCAGGTTCTGGTGCTGCAGACACCAATGTCCACCAAGACAAGGTTCCTGCAGCTCTGCTTCTGTTCATGTTCAGGGACTGTAATTCTACCCAGACAAAGCAGAAGGATCCCATTCCTTCATGCAGTGGTAACAGGAGCATCTGTAACACGGACTATTTTTAGAAGCAACTAGTCCACTGCCAGCTGAGAGGAACGAGGCGCTGGAGACCAGGACACCCATCTGCCTGCTGGCTGCTGCTGCATCTGACTCAGAGGGATGTGCCAAGCTCTCCCTGCCCTTCACTAATACCTACAGCATGGACTCAACTGAGAAAAACTTGCTAGGGCCATTTTTTCACATTTCTTCAACTTGCTTCAAGATCTCCTGGACACTCCTGACAGTTTTTGCACACTTCCAGTCCCAGGCAGCCAATGCTTTGTGGGTTACACTCTGATGATGTCTGCGTGCTTCTCTTCGTAGCTCACAGGCTCGAGTATTTTGTACACAGCTCAAGGCTTTGGTTGCATCACATGATGGCAGGTGCCAAAACCAAAATTTAGCTCTCTAATTCATACACACACTCTTAATCCCGTTCAAAACTTCTAAACTTTCTTCCAATTATTTTGACCCACAGGAAGATATCTGAGTATCTGAGTGTATCAGTGTATCTGAGCACTGAATGATTTCCAGGTCTTTATATCTTGTAAGAGCTCAATATCACTATTCTTATCTAAACTGTACACTAGTAATTGGGAGTAAAGCACTAGTTCATTAAATGATAATTCTAGCATGAGAAATTTTCAAGCATTAAAAAAATCAGAATGTCTTCTTGGCTGTTCTGTGAAATGAATTTCAGACACAGGAATTGAGCACCATTTTAAAATAAAGCATGAATGGGCCATACTACAGGTCCAGATAAAGAACGTCCCATATTCAAAAGAGAGGAAAGTCTTAACATCTCCTCTCAGAAAAACAAGCACTTTGGTGAAGAGTACCATGAAACTTTAATGTGCAAGCCTCAAACACTGCGAAAGGCAAACACAGAGCCATTCAAGAGCCCCATTTATTTTTAGCTTAACTGTTGCCCATAGGGCACTACAGAGACTTTTTTTTCTTCTCTCTGCCTTCAACCCCTCAAATAAATCCCCTTTATTGGATTATGGATTAATGCAGCAACTATAGCAGTAAGCTGTTTCCATGAGAGTGAGAAAACATAAGATGTGTACTATTAAGCAGAGTAAGATCTCACTTGGAACTTGTGGGTCTGTCTTGGATACTGCATTCATTACGTGAGGACAACATGTATGTTTCCTTAAATATATTTTGAACAACATCAATAGTATAGAAATTTAGCACCTGCTAAAACACTCTCACAAACACTTTATTAATATAAGTACCTATTTCCTTAAAGCATCTAATGTCCAATAAATCTAACAGCAATTCATTTTAAGTCACTGCTTCCATTAAACAATTAATAGCTATATATATGTTGAAGAACACAATAATTTAAGATTATTACATAAATTACAGGCTGCCCTTTTAATGCAGAATGGTTAACTACTGATGCTGCTTCTTTTTCACAAGAAATTAAACTGTACTATTATGGTGGCATCACAAACTTTGATCCCCTGAAACAAACACTCAGAACAGCATTTACCCAAAGTCCTCAAAAGATCTGACAGATGTGCACTGTCATTTTATAGAGTATAATGCATAAAATTGAATAGTATGCTCTCAAATAAGAGAATTTCAGACAAAGTCAGTGGCAGAAGCTAGGAATAGAAACTCCAGTTCTTCCAGCTATCACACCACTGCTCTGTCTGCATTTCCACCTCCAAAAGACTGATGAAAAAGGCAGCTACATGAGTTAAAAATAACTTCTGATTAGCAAGGCAGAAGCCCTATGAAAACCAAATGAGCCAGGGCCTCACTCAAGGTTGAACTAGAACTGAGGAAACAAAATGTTGTACAGACAGATTAGTGTTTTGCTCCAATTAGGTGCAGTTGAGTTTTCTAAGACGATTTTTGTCCAGTAAAGCATGAGAAGCTCTCACCTATAAAGCTTCTTCTATTAGTCAAACTGAAATAGCTGAACAGACTAGGCACAGAAAAACTACAGATTTCAAAAGGACAGAGAATAGCCTTCAGAATAAGTTGAGAATATGAGTTCTGATTTCATCTGGGCTATGTAAATTAATATGAGGAGGCTGAAAACTTGTGAAATGGAGATTTTTCTAGGAAGAGGGCAGAAGTTCAAAAAGCCTCTGTCTTTTAAGAAGGGCAGAATAGACAACTACTATTTACATTCTGCTATTCGCAATTTACTGAAGATTTTTAAGGAGTGGGAACATTCATGCAATTTCATGACCCCTTTTTTGAGGCCATGATAGTCTACATAATCCCATACTTAAAGACATAGATTTGTCTTCTGAATGTTCCTTTAGGTCCACCTTGGTTAAACTCCAGCTACCCATTTTCTCTTGACACCTTGCTTACCTAAAAGAATAGAGTGGATAGGTCTCTTCTCATCTGCAGATGTGTGTTCACTTGGGTGCTTAGCAGTTATTTGCTTTCCCTCCCTTTACTCTCATAACAACATTTGGTGACCTGTATTGAATATATTTCGTTCTGGTATGTGAATATATAAGACCCACAGATTTTGTTGATTTTAGTGGGGAGGAGAACAAATATTTACCACAGGATGGTGAAGATTCATTGGCAAGCTTTGCATTTGTTGCTCTGCAAGGCCTGGTACTATGATGCAAATTCACCTTAAAAAAGTTTGGCTCGGATCATGAACTTGCTAGTAGGGGATTATTAGGAAGTTAGGGTAAAGTGTTGAAATTTCTTCCATATACCATTTCCCACCACGGCTGCTAATGTTCAGCCATTTTCTGTATAGATTCCAAGCCACAATGCTAAGCCACTATAGGGATTCTTCTTGTTGTATTGCAGCCAATTCATGCTTGACAGTCAAAAATTTTACTATTTCTCTTGTGGAATAGTGTTCTGAGGTATATGTTTTGAAAGATAAATATCAAATGCACACTCCTTACTGCAGATGCAGTGATATCTAAGAGCTGTACAGAACATATTTAATTGTATGTTTCAGATGGCTGCTGGTTTTAAAACAAACAGATGTTCGTCATATTTTCTTTCTTCAATATATGCAGTTTGTGGGCTGCCAGTCGATATTGAGATGGATGTTTAGAAAGTTGATATTGATGAAGAAATGTATAATGAAAAAGCTAATTGCAGCACAGTTCTAGACAGCTAAAAATCTTCAATTTGTTTTATTGCTTTACCTTTACTTAAGCTATCTTTCCAATGAAAGCTGCATCAGAATTGCTAGTTTTCTTTTACATGTACAGCTGGCATCAATTGCTATCATGTACTCCAGTTACAGATGGGTGCACAGTCGTAAAATCAACACAGCTTCAAAACCAGTTCCCCTACAGTGGGCTGTTAAAACACAAGTTTCCATATAGCAGTATGAATGGTTAAAATGTATTATTCGAAGCCCTACAACCTCTTCAATTACAACACTCATAAGTATACTTTGAACAAAGAATTTACAAATATAAATTGTGTACAGTCAACTGCTGCTGTGATGACTATTCTTACAGTACTTTTATAGGAACTGCTATACTGTCAAAATCCTTAATTGATTCTAAACAATACTGAGGTAAAAATTTGCACATTAGGAAACCGAGGTTTCCAGATACAGATACATCAGCAAGTACAGAATTGCTGAGGAACATCTTTGAGTATCTGTCAGAAGGGGGTGCATGACTTGTGGAAGGGGCCATTCCTTGAAAAATCCAGGCTGAGTCAACTAATTTTTAAGCTCACAAAAGAAAACCAAAT
The DNA here is from genome assembly GCA_020086605.1 of Lanius collurio. Lineage (NCBI taxonomy): Eukaryota > Metazoa > Chordata > Aves > Passeriformes > Laniidae > Lanius > Lanius collurio. Next base: position 13,788,612 of record JACBWW010000015.1, on the reverse strand, counting down.
ATTTTGGAGAGGTATAAAACTACAACATTAAAATGTAAAACAAGGATGGGAGGGCAGAACTGGACAAGCAAAGGGGTAGAGGAAAAGAACTGCAGACAAAAGGAGACACAGAGATAGACCAAGACTGCGATAGAGAGCCAAACCAACCTCGGAGCATATGCCAAAAGACCAGAGAGAGGAAAAGCAGGAAAGGCAGTAACCAGAAGAGACGGGAAGGAGAAAACTGTGTACAGTGCAGTCAAATATCCTACCCAGCTCCTCAAAGGAAGGGGAAATGAAAAAAATGTGCTTTTCTTCTGCTCTAAGTTTCCTCCATGCAAATTCTACATTAATAATATTTTGATGCTATAGGGTTCAGAAGAAAACTAAAGAAAGTCCAAAGGTACTTCCTCTTAATAGTACTGCTGAGCTATAGCTGTTAACCAGAACATGATGTCAGCTTGGGTCCACCCCGAACAGGATGAGCAATGCACAGTCGGAACACATGCTCAGTGTGGCTGCTTCTCCTCAACATGTTCTTATGAAAGCTCACCCCATCTCATTCCTAATCTCAGAAACAAGTTTATAGCAATAATTGTCTCAAAAATTAAATCTTGATGAATTTATGCATGGACAGTTTCACTGCTTGTCATAGTTTCTCCCAAATTGTTGCAGGGAAAACTTGCTTTTTCTGAGGAATTAGGAGCATATCAGAGTACAAAACTGCTCCACGAGAAAAAGAGTAATTCAAAGACTTTCTTTGTATTACAAAGAGTTACCACTATAAACTAGACTTAACAACCATAACCACCAAGCATACAACACAATACCTATAACAAAACTCAGAGTGTAACTAAAGTGCAAAGTATATTCCAGCAGCTGCTCCCACCAAATGTCAAGTGCAAATCTGCAAACCAGAAACCAGACAGCTACAGAACATCCATGCTGCACTGTACTGCTCCATCCTCAATACAGAAGTATTTGCAGAGAAGGATAAATTGATTTCATACAGTGTTTTCATAAGAGAGAAAGTCTAATCCTTTTAATCATGATTATAATTTCATGTGTTATATAATGTAAATACATTTGACAAATCTATCTGAACCTGCCACTTCAACTGCAACACTATTGTTCTAGTTACAGGAAGATGCTCATCTTATGATGGGTTTTTAAAGCAAGCTGTTAACTACAAAAATGACTGCAAGATCATCCCACCTGATTTAGCAACCTTTCATTACAAAGACCTCAACTTTGAAAGCTAATTATTATCATTAACAAAAGTCTACAGCATCTAACAAATTTCTTCTGTGTCTTAAGCATACAGCCAGGAGAAAAAAAAAAAGCCATTTGCTCATTTAAATAAATTATTAGGAAATAATTCAAGAAATAAAATAAGGTCACTTAATTAAGCCACAGGCTATGGTTAAGTCATGTATGTTAATCACTCAATAAAACAAGTCAGACAATCAATAGTAAAAAAAATTTTTTTGAAGACTAATACACTTTCCATTCTGAACTAAATGAGTACCTACTTAATATGCTTCCTTACAGTTACAACATAAATACCTTCTTTCTTTACACACAGGTTCCATGAAAAACAGCCTTCAGAAAGTCAGTCCTGCCTTTTCTTGTTTCAGGTGGTGCACTACACTGAGCCACCTAACAAGAAAAGCAACAGAGAGGTACACATGGTCCCTTGATTTTTACGTTGCTGAACTCAAGACACAGCACTGCATTGCTCTTTTCCCTGCACACTTTCCTTCTTCACAAAAAACTTTTTATTGTACTTTAACAGAAGGTCAATGGCTATCACTTCTCCACTCCAGCACAATGGTGAATTGAAACAAGAACCCATAGCTGTTTAGACCGACAAAGCAACCAGTATGTCTAAGCCAATAAAGCGATTTGTTCATTAAAGCTACTAATAAAGCAACCTTTTGTTAGTCTATGAAACATCAGAAACCTCACTGAATGCATTTAACTATGCTTTCTTAAAAATCACGAACTCAAAACTTCTAAAATGTTTTAACTTCTCCACTTCTTAAACTGATAGCAAAATACCTTCGTGCTGACTTTTCAAAACACAGCAAGTGAGATGCAAACTTTCCTGCCCATTCATCAACAAAAACGTTTAGGGCTTTTGGTGAAGAGATCCCCCCTGACAAGAGCTCAAATTCACCATATTAATGGCTTATGTAAAGTTTCCTATGCAACACAGACAACCTGTAATAGTGACCACCACAATTATACACAAGAACAAAATCATTCAGTGGGTGCTCTCAGTTTGGACCCAGCAATTCACTTGGATTTGACAAATAAAAATTAGAAGAGCTGTAGTGAGCCAAGATCAAAAATGCTGTTAGCACTTGTGCCCATTACTTTCAATTAAACTGAAGCAAAGTCTGAACCTGAGTCCCCAGCACTCACTGTTGCTGTATGGAGAGGGTTTGTAACTATTCTCAATAACCAGCACTAATATGACAAAGGCCACAAACTTCCTCCAAGCAACATCAGTATTTTTGCCTTGACTTTAGCTGCACAGTACCAGTAATCCTTGAAAGCACTAAAATTAAGTCTCCTCCCTTACTCACAATTTCTAGACTTGCTTTGTTAACAAGTAGCTCCATTACTATGTGATTAGAGACTGGGCCACCAAAAAGGGAGGAAGAAAAAATGCAGTTTTCCATCTAATTACCATCAGCTAGACAAAAAAAGCTAGCAGGTATTTCCTCTAAACCTCTATATTTAGAACTTGTGAAAGACAATTTTACTAGCAGCAATACATAAGTATTGAAGCTGCATAATGTGTTAACACAGGAAATAAAGCAAAACAGTATGTGAGGGGAGAAAGTATATGTACTCTTACTGATATTTAACAGTGAAACACCCCTTTTCCTAGAAGCAATCTGAAACCATTCTTCTGCTGCCATTTCTCATCTGCATCTTCTCATCAAGCACAGTGCAACTACTGGATTTTTTAATATACACAATGACCAAGACAAAGAAGCAAGTTTCATCCTTATTACTGCAACTTCTCCAGAACAAGATTCCCATTTGTTACACTGGATATAGCATTTGAATTCTCGGTGAAAGTTCCTGTAACAGAATGACAGTAAAACATTTGTTCCCACTCAGAGACATTTACAATCAGACAAAGTTCTATCCTTTGCTATTAAGAAAAAAGTAATCTTTATTTATAAAATAAACAAGTCTACTATCTAGAACAGCAATAGCATCCCTCCCTCTACACTGTGACTCTCACTATCAAGCCATGAGATTATATCCTCCTTCTGGAATTAAGTGCTTATTCTAACAATAACACTTCAATAGCATGCGAAACTTTCCAATTAAACAGTTGTCAAGCAGCCTGATAAGGCCCAGAAAAACAACTGATAGCTGAAACTAGTCATACAACAAGTTTTGCAGACTTCCTAGATCCTGCCAAATAAACAGTTAATCAGTGAGTAGTCAAGAGGCAAACAAATGACTACTAAAATTCACAGCAAAAAGAGACAGATAATTTTATGTAATTGTAAAGTTTTGACCATTTTCTAAGGTTTTCACTTAAAGTTTTTTTGCACTTTGGAGCCCTTTATCTACTACTGCACCACTGTCATGTACTGGCAAAGAAAACAGCAGGACAATAACTACTGCAAAGACACTGATTCTAAAGAGAGAGATCCTTTGAGAGAGGATACACATGGCTTTCAAACAGCACTTAAAAATAAGTTTAAACATAAAACTTTCCTATTTAAGTTCTGAAGTCACACTTTGCTAATTCTCCCTGCCCATACCTGATCAGGTCTTCCAACAATTCTACAGTCTAATATTCATTTAGACGGAGAAGATTTATATGAGAATCCATCAAGAATGCAACACTGCCTGATATTTGTGCTCAACTGCACTTTTCAGTTTGCTTAACTTACAAAATTAATCCTCTCCTTCAGTTCAATTCTACTTCTCTCACAGTACAAAGTCAATGGAATTTTTGTTCCTAAATGACTTAAGCGTACTTGAAAAGTCCCACTCTTCAGAGATTAACTTCTTGCTCTTACAAGTAAATAAACAGAAGCTTAGACTAACAATTTTTTATCAATGGAAAACTGACAATTAGTTCTTTTCTGAGGCAACAGAAGTACATGACTAAGAAGTTTGACAAATTTACATTTGTAGCTACTGATGCAGCAAACTTTATGCAAGCGCATTGCTTTCTACAGGTATTCTTACAGCCAAATCTGAGTCTATATTCCAGTGACTGCAGGATCAGGCCTGGATTTCATTTATCTTATCTTCACCTGTATTCCAGAAGAACTAATATGATAGTCCATCACTAGTGGCAACAGAAAATTAATCACTGAGATAAAAGGCTTCACAACCAACTTTAGATTTTTCCTCCATGATAGCAATGAATTTAACACTAAAAAAAAAAAACTTTAAAAAAAATTTAAAAGCCTATGATTATTAAATTACTTAGATAACTAAAATAATAACAAGCATTTCAAACAAACACTGTAAGTTACATGCCTTTAACACCTTAAGATTTCAAGTTGTAGCTTGCAGAACCCTTCTGTATATTTCTATAAATAATACATTTTTTAAATGTATACATTTACAGTAGTGTTTAAGAAATAGACTCTAATCTGTTCTTATAGATTTTTATTCCTAAACACAAGCTATTCTTACAGGTCTCCTACAAATCACCCAGTTAAATAAAGGCTTTAGAGGCATACAGAAAACCAATAAGGATTAAATTTACTTTTCTTCACAAAAGTGCTCACATGGCATGATAATAAAACTGAAGCTCACAACGCACTCTTAAAACCACAGACCAAAAGAGAATTTCAATTACAAAAGTTGAATTTTTGTTTGCTCTGCCTGGTTGCAACAGTTGTAATGCTAACATGGGAAACTTGCTATTTATCATTTCAGATAGATCCTAGTTTCTTTATTTTTTTCATGATCCATAACATCAGTAGACTGAAACTTAAGAGTTCCCAAAATGATGTTCTAACTACATTAAAAGATGACCACAGGAACAACTACACAGGAATTGCCATTTCCTAGAGATACAAATGAGAACTGCTCATCCTTACTTCAGGCCCATCATTTTCAAAGGGTCAAGCAATTCTTCAGCAAAAATCCACCCAGTATACCATAAACTTCAGCTGCAGTTGCCATTTGTAGGCTTGACTTCAAAGATGAAACACAGGAGTAAGCACTGGTACCCAAACAGCACCTCCACATTTCAACAAGAAAAATCATGTAGTGAAGAAGCATCTGTCATTTTACAGAGGTGAGCTCTTACAGCAAAAACTGCTTAAATATAGAAGAACTGGGACCTGAAAAAATGGTCTCTTTAGGAACTAGGACCCCCATTTCAAGGGACTATGCCAGAAGCAAGTGACATGAAAGGCAAGGAATAGTAGTTTTTCATTGCCCCCTGCAACAGAAACACTAGGCAGCAGCTAAGGAGGCTAGGAGGAGCCACCTTCAAAACATGAGTGACTCTTCAGGCAACAGTCAGCAGATCTGTGAGATTAGTGGCAAAAGGATGCAAGAGAGATGAAAATTTTACATGAGCTCAAGAAGAAATTTTACACTTTTTCAGAAGAGAAATCATTCAAGAATTTCTGAATAAACAGAAACAACCTCTGGCTCAGAGATTCCATAAACTGAAAGTAGCCAGAGAACAAGCACAAAATGAAAAGCATCTAAAATTTATCTTGCTCTCAATGTTCCCCATGCATCCACTTACATATTTGTTTTGAGATGGGTCATGTGAAGAATGAGGGAACTTCTGCTTTCTGGAGAAGATTTTCTCTTTGATGGCTATCAGACACAGGATACTAGGCTAGAAAGAACACCAGTTCTGCCAGTGTGATCCAGTGGGCCAATTCTTCTAGAATACATTTAAAGCTATTTATTAAACACATTTTAAAACAGAACATTTCCATTAAAATATAGAAAAAGTATTTTAACTTTCAGACACCTCTCCCAAAACTGCCATCTTGATAAAACATATTACACTCAAATGTTTTCATGAGCTTGACCTTTCAATCAAAATATTAGTTACAAAATTATATCTCTACTGGAATAACATTACTGATTATTCCCCACTAAAACACCCACAGCAGTTTCATGGCTTTGCCTCCTAGATACTGTGTCTGTGCAAGTGCTTACTGGGCAACAGAATGGTTCTACTACTGAACAGTTCCAGCTGCCATTTTGCTCCTGAGAAAAGCTAAATGACTCACTTTGGTTTTATTTGAAAGTTGTTTCCCTTTCTGAACACTGATACAAAATAAAAAACAGATGGAAGAACATGTCACAGGCATCAGCCTGTTCACTAATTAGGGAGATGTCTGTAGTCTGTTTTCTCCCTTTCCACTGCACACCTCTCAGTGTTTCTGCCATCCGAATTCAAGATCTCCTAGACACTGCATTCAAAGTCTAAGAAAGACTGCTTGATTACATAACTTTCTCAGCTGCCACCACTCCACTATGCAATTTGGGGGAGTAAAACAGAGCTAACAAACCAAAACCATCAACACCTCAATGGAGAAAACATGGTATTTTTGCATTTTCTCTTTTTAATAGCAGAAATCAGAACTGAGTGATTCCACAGGAAACAAGAAAAAAATATTTATAAATAACAAAAAATTATATTCACCTCCTGCTAAAAATACCTGGTACTAGAATATGAGAAAACACAATACTTATCCTACATTTGAAAGAGCCAGTAAATATGATTCAACATGTTACAAATAAATAAGCCTTTCATACATAGCAAGCCAGCTGAAATAATTGTTTGGAGAATATGATTGTAAAACATATGCAGGTTGATATCAGAGAATTTACACAGCATGGTTTCTGAAAAGGAAACTATGCTTTTTTAGGCTAGTAGAGTTTTATAATAACAGTGAACTAAGGAGAAATTACTTAAAAAAACTTTCAAAAGGCCCCCCTCAAAGTCTCAAGAGGCCATTAAGTAAAATTAATATTAGCGTTAGGGAAAAACATTTGCCTTTAGATGCCAGCAATAAAGCATCAAAAGAAAAAGCAGTAAGTGGTCTGTTAATTTGCAGAAAAGGGTTAACAGCAGAAGGCCACAGTTCTGCACTAGAACTGCAACACATATTCCCTAATGGTCCAGAAAGCAAAAAGTGGAAAAAGTCATTCACATAAAAGCTATTAAGGTTAAGATAAGAGAAGAAACCTTGAGAATTTCAGGTAGTCTAACCAAGCTAGATAAAATGGGAAATACATGACAGACAAAATAATCAACAAGGTATTGTGTGTCTGGGTGAATATTTTACTCACCAACTTCCTGGATCTTAACAACAGATTCAGAAAGAAACATGTTGACTCTTGATAGTCCATAGAAGAAAAATAGTCAGTAAAAAAAAAAAAAATTAGGATGTGTGTTAAATATTTTGACAAATATTACAACTGGTACATTACAAACTGAATACAGCATTTTAAATAGGCACTTTGTAAATATATAGCACTCCTGGGCAGACATACTGGAAAAATGGTTTGAAATGTAGTTAACTAAAAGTTTAAAAAGGTGAAATTTGATAACAGGAATCTTAAAGGGGAAGTCAAAAATCATCAGAAAGTTTGGGTATGTTGATTGTAACTGAGAGATGCAGAATAATTTGGAGGAAAAGGTATAGGAAAAAAAACCACCAAGAACTTTGAGTTTAACTGGATTTTTATAACAAAAAGAAAATATTCAACTAAATTGGGGTTAAAGCATCACAAAGAACATAAAGAACTGTGAACTGCTTGAAGCTTTATACCTGAAACTTTTCAGTGCCACAATACACCTTTCCAAAAAGTGATTCTGAAAAGAAAGAAAAATACGCATGCTTTACAATGAAATCCTACTGCTTTTCTGGAGATGGCAACTGATAGGCAGAGAGAACACAACAAAAGTTAAATTCCCTGCTCTACAATCAGTAGAATTCTTGAATGCAAATGTTTTTCTCTCTTTGGCAGCTGCCACTAAGCATACAGATAGCTCTGCAACCATCACAGCACATGCTGCCTTTACTCCAACTAGCAGGTAGGTTACAAGGGGAGTAGCGTAATAGTCTGCAGGATCTGACATATTGAGATAAGGGAGGTCACAGGAGATAATAGGACAGTAATCAGGACTGTTACTGCAGTGATGGGATACAGCAGCAGACAGAGGACACAAATCCACAGGAAACTAGGTTTTGTTAGCTCTGCTGCTCACAGAACAGTTTGTTTCCCCTGTGTTTTACAGATTTGAATACTAATATTTCTGTACATTGCAGCTTTGATCACTGTGTTAAATGTAGTGCTACTGAATAAAAGGATTAGTTTTTCCAGACTGGCATGCTTATGACTGTGATATGAAGAGAACTTGAGGCAAAAACCTTTGAAGATCAAATACATGCTCTATTTTATAGGCTGAATTGGCAGTAGTAGCTGAAGGTGGTTTATATCACGCATATAGTTTACAGCATGATACATAAGATAATACTTCTGCAGTTTAGTAAAACGATTGTAAACATTTTTAGATTACTTCAATTTCTCTTGCTGTTAAAAGGGGCAATACCACTCTCTCCTTACTGAAAAGGCTAAGAAGTCAGGCAGCAGTAGCACTCATGTTGGTTCACAAGCAGCTGGATTTGAGAAGTGGATGATACAACCACAAAAATGAGGAAGGGACAGGGGCAACAAGATCAACCTTTTGGTTAGAGCACATACTCCACACTGGTTTCAGCAGATCATCAAACCACAACCATGAGGTTTCAGGGCACAGTTAAGCTGATCTAATGGCCAGCCAGTGCCCAAAGGATTGGGTGCCAGTTGTGCATCCCCCATGCCAGCTCTAAAGCACATTCCATGTCACACTGAGCCAAATCAATTTGATTTTTAGTTCCATTCTCACTTAAATTCAGGGAAGTAAAATGGTAGAAAACCAAAATTAATTTGAATAGTCTTGACAAAAAATTAGATTTAACCATCAGCAAGTGCAGGAAGAGAAATGGGTAGGAGAAGCTGTTTAGAGCCATTCCTTTCAGGAGCAACCAAGCAGCTCAAAATAAATATGAAATGACAACCCCATAAAGGACAAGTGACTATAACATCTCAACCTCTGTGAGGTTTGAAATTATCTTATGAAGGAAGGGTAAAATGTTAGATGATAAGTTTCTCCTTTTTAATCTTTGCTAGGTCATGCCTAACCTACGCAATCAATTTTGTTCCCACCACACTGCAGTGTAAACAAACAATAGGAATGAGAAGGACCAAAACGTTAACATTTCTTTTGTGCCACTAAACAAGCTTTTGTTTTTCCAGTCATTCCCAGCACCCTTTTGAAAGGTTCCCACAGCCCGTGTAAACAGCCACAAGCTGAGCGGGATGACTGTATGTACCTCCTACATAGGCAGGCAGCAACCACAGCATGCAGCTCCCCTCACTAGACAGCCACACATCCACCCCATGACAGGGGACAACACCCACCTTTACCCTTCAAACAAAACTCCTGCCTGTGCTCCTGAGTCACACTGAGTGCTATGCAGTGCTCCCACCAGGCCAAATGTCAGTAATGGTGAAGCTGAAGTTTGACCCTCTGTCATTACACTATCAGCCCACCTATTTTCTGTAGCATATCAGGAATTATTTGATTTCAAAATAGTCAAGCATCACAGCGTTCAAAGTACAAATAACAACAGATTCACCATGGCAATAAGCTAAAAAGCTGGGAATACAATACAACACCTGAAATCATAGAATCAAAGAATGGTTTGGGTTGGAAGGGACCTTAAGTCATATAACTCCAACCCTTTTGCCATGGGTAGGGACATCTTCCCCTATACCAAGTTGCCATTCAGCCTGACCTTGAAGATAAGATGAAAACACAGGACATTCCTGGAAACAAATTAAATGTAACTGTGCGTGTCAAAATTGTTTTGCTACAGCAAGCCATGTCTTAAGAACTGCCCAAATTTGTAGTGCACTCAGGTTTGTAAAACTTTCAAATTTAAGCTAAACATTTGGGCAATCTAAGGAAGGAGCCATTATGGAGATAATCAGGATTATTAACAGAAACACTTCTGCATTATAGTATTGCAAAATGTAAAGTTCAGCCACCTGTGTATTAGAACCCACCTAAGATATTATTAGTAGGACCTCTTTCACACATAGAATCACTCCCCTGAAGACACATAATGTCAAAACATAGAATTACTACCATGTTACTAAAGGGCTACCAAAGCCTGTATGCTACTCTTGAAATGGTTCATGAACATCAAGTAGCCCTTCAGGGCCATGCATCACACAGCCGGTAGCGTGGAGCAAGTGCAGGGCAATACAAAGTCCAGAAAGCTGGAAGTCAAGCAGTGACCAAGTCTAGCCCTTACTCAGACCACAGATAGCAAGGTCAAATCCACCTGCTACCACAGATAACACAATGAACACACCATGAAAATGGAGGGATATAACTGCCCCCTTCCACCAGAAGCTTGTCATAAGGGTCATGTCTGCCCCATCTTGGCTACACAGACAAGTTTAAATATGGGCCAGGTGGAGGAAGCATAGCAGGTTGAATCATTGTCTCCCTCCCCCTCAACTCTTGCAGCAAATAGCAAGTTAGGAGAGAAGCAATTCCCAAACTTGGTGCCCCAAACAAATTGATTATTTCAAATTCATTCCTGGTGAAAGAAAGAATAGGGCCTGCTATTTACACATGTGGAGAAAGAAACAGTGTCAAAAGTTTCCTGGTAAAAAAAAAATATAAAACCACTGAAAACCACAGCAACTTTGCCTAAGCATGATTTAAAGGACGCTGAAGATGCCCTCAAGATCTATAAAAACTGTCACTATTGGACTCTGTAGTAAAGAGAAAAAAAAGAGTTACCTGTCATTGCAGTGATCCACCCACTCAGAGAAATGCCACAGATCTGCACATATACTCATCAGCTCTGGCAACAGAGATGAAACTGCCACAGCAGAACTCAGAAACAAACATTAAAAATAACTTAGACAAGAGTATCTCCAGAATCACAGTTTCAGGGCCCTTTTCTGTTGTGCTAGACCATCTCTTGCTTTGAGTATCATTACATGAATTAAAACAAAATGACAAGACATAAACAGCAAGAGAAGTAGACACTATGGCAAGTTGCAGGTTTACTGGCCCAAGCTCAGGGCCACAAGTAACACAGCTTAGCAAAGACATAGACAATGGTGAAGCAAAGGTGAAGACATCCTGTTTTCAACTGAGATTCAACACTATGCCAAGCTGTGTGGGGTCACATTTGCCACAAAAGATGAGTAATATTTCCTCAGAGAGGTCTGAATCCATAGCTGTAGTTTTGGTTACTGGTATTTATGGTTAAGGCCTTGAACACTAAAGAAAATACTCTTTTGAATATTCTAAAGCCTTATTAGGCAATGAAGAAGTCAACTAAAGCAATGTACCCACTACTGTCAGGTCTAGCAAAGAAATGCCAGATTTTGCAGCTACTGCAATCACTAGCGAGCAACTTCTCAAGTATGAAGTATGCTACAATGCTGAAAAGGCTTGCACTTGCCAGGGAACACACTGAGCAGCTTACCCTCCTAATAAGGGAACTTGGGGAAAAGCTTGAAACCTTTTCTTCCCCATTGGCTTATGATGCTTTGGGCTTGTTAGTCATTTAGTACAACAAGTAGCTTGTCCTGAAGTAGCCTGTTCAGTTCTGAAAACACTGTGACTATTTTCATTACTGCAGATATATATGGACACACATTCTATCCCATAAAGCACATCACATATTTTACATAAGGACAGTAATAACCTTTCACAAGCAATTTTGCAATACAGCAAACTAACTCCCTATAAGCACAGGCAGATCTTGCATGGTAGAGCAGATCTAAATGTAAAGTTTCACCTTTAAGAAAACATGGTAGACTTTATACTAAAAGCATATGCTCCAAAACTGTCCACCAGCATCTGTGGGAACGCAGAGCAAATGTGTGCAGTAAGGACATTATGACAGTCAAAGAGGGCAGAGTTTAAGTAGATACTGTCAACAACACACACCCAGGGTTTGCAGTTCCTGTCCTTCCGAAATTCACAGCAGTTGCCACAACCTACAAGAACACAAAGCCACAGCTGAGTAGCTCTGACTGTGCATGACCGAATTAAGTTCTTCAATCTATCAAAAGGACCCACCAAAACTTCATGTGCAATTGAGTCTACACCACCACCCTTAAGTTCTCTGATAAACCCACCAAGGAAACACACAGGAGAAGTCTTTGGTAACCTATATCATGTAAAGGTCAACTCCCACATTCCAAGCCATCCAGAGCAACATTTCTTAAGAACAAAGCACTGAAGAGGGAGAACAACAAGCTCTGACATTGGACCAAAAAGTTGAGGAACAGGAGAAGGGTACATAGGAGCAACTACAATGATTATCTCAGAATCAGTTCAGATTTTGTATTTTCAAAGACAGACTCGTGTAAAGAGGGAGAACTGGAAAGGAAAAGATTTAATTTATTATTACAGCCTAGGATACTGGAGTGGCAAGACTCATTGATTGAGGTTTATAAAGAGTTTAAGAGAAAATTATTGCAACTCTCTTGCAATCCTCCTCTAACCTCCCACTCACCACAGCTCCAGCTCCACAAGGCCAGGTCTCACCACAGCACATGCACACCTCTCAGCTCCACCCTAGGGCAGCCCTCCTGCCTCGGTAAGGAGCCAGATCTTGTGCTTAGAAAGTGTTCAGCAGTATACCCTGCCCTCTGACTGCACTTTATCTCAGCCTGCCCATGCCGAAGAGTTCCTAGACTTCCCAGTGCTGCTTCTCCAGAGAAGTATCAGGCAGGTCACACCATCCACACCACTGAAAGGTTTTCAAGCAAAAAAAGCACTTCAGAACATTCACACTTTGGACAACTTTGAATAGTCAGCCTTTGAAGAGGAAACATTACTTAACCTTAACTACCTCAAAGCTGTCCCTCTGCTGTAAGCAGCCACCCAGTCTCAGGTCACAAGACAAACTAGATTCACCTAGGTCAGCTTAGCCAGGCACTGCCTGTAACTGGAAGTAACTGCCGATACCGGAGCTGCTAGAAAGCAGCCTTGTGTGATGGACCCATCAGAAACACAGACCACATAATTTCAAGAAAACCCATTCCTTTCCCCTCCACATCCCAATGACCCCTGCCCATACAACACCTAAGGTACATGAATACGTTAATCAGTTTCATAATAATGTGTTTGGGTTACAAAAATCCAAACAGCACTCAACTCCTTAAGAGAGTATTAAAGGGAAACTGGTTTTCTTTTTTTAAATATAAGCTGAGGTGAATAGCATTGCAAAATGTATCATACTGGTATAACTCTAAATTACAGCCAAAACTGAAAACAACATATAGTTTTTTGTTAGGTTGGGGGGTTTTGTTTGGTTGTTTTATATTTTCATTAAAACATCCCTTGCTTCTCTATTTTATGGCCATATTTGTGGTTGTTCAGAAAACTAGACAAATTCTACTAGTTCAGAGTGCAACAGCCACCACTGGTCATGTTGAAGGGAGTCATGCTGGGAAAAAAGAGCTGTTTGAGAGCAAGTCTTGCTGTTGCAGCTACCTTTGAGCACAGTTACTAAAACCATCACATCAAAAGCATGCCACCAAAGCAGCACACACCAACACTCTTCATCCACCAGCACAAAGCAAAGCCAACTGTCCCAGCTTAAGACTCCAGCAAAGCTCACCTGAACTAAGCAAGCTAGTTTTGGACAATATTTCACATACCTCCCCTTAACAGCCACCTGTGGGTGTTGTATTCTTTAGCTGATATTAACATCTTCAATTGCCCCAGCAAATGGGAAAAGATGTCTGTTGGTAGGTTAAGCATGACATTATAGAAAAAAATGCATTGTTTCATCCTTGTAAAAATAACTGCAATTGTTTCAGAGAACACTGAGAAAACAAAACAGAGAAGAGCTACTGAATTACATAGATCAGTCTATTTAGCAAAAATGAGCAGTCTTGAGGACATGAACACATATTTTTTGCTATAGTGAGCATGAACAAGACTGAATGCAGTTGTTCCTTTTACTCTGACATTCCTTACTTTTGAAGTACTTGACCTTACAGACATAAATCATGTTCACATTACTAACAAAAAAACCCAGCAAGGATCTATTTGAAAGTACCTGACTGCAGTGTGTGCACTGATACAGGACAAACACTGGAGTAGCTGACCAGAACCACTAGTGGAAAGACCCAGGCAGGATTCACAACATTACAACAGTTTAATTGCTCCCATTCCCTCTTCCTGCCCAAGAAATGTCCCCTCACAAGTGAGCCACGATGCCTCTCGCATTCATTACAGACAAAAAACATTCTGCTTATGCAAAGTTCTCAAAGAAGAAAAGCAAATGTGTACTCTAAGAATTAAGTAAGAGCCTAATCAAGCTGTTATATTTATGTATTGATTTTGGCTGAACAGAGAAGGGAGCCAAAAATTGATTACTTTATTATTTCACCAATAATCTTTATAAAGGGAAAGATGGAGAACCACATTTCATTTTCTATTAAATGCAAAACCCTGGCAGGTGAGGAGTGGACAGATATATTCTTCCTCCCTCCTAACATTGGAATAAGAAGGTACCCAATACACCTGACAACACGCTTATTCAAAACCAGTCACCTCAAAACAAGGACTTGTCCACTCCTCCCTCAAAGCCACCAAACACGTTCACCCAAGAGGAAGCCTCTAAGGGTTGCCAAATGCACAGAAATGACACAGCCCTAAAGTACACACTGATAGCAACCGGAAGGGTGTTCTGGGACGGGGACCTGTAAGCACCTAGTGCTGCCTACAGCCTTTTGCAGTCACCCGCTGCTGACCACTGAGACACACAGGAGACTGGGCTAAACTGTCCTTGCTTGATTTAGCCAGAAGAGCCTGAGTAATAACCAGTGGCTCTACCACCACAAAGCAAGACCAAGAAGTTTGTTGACAATAAGTCAGCTTCCATGCCTCCATGGTTCGAGGTCTTAATCAGACAAATACATGAAGTCTTTGTAGCCCTTGCTGTCACAAGAGACTATCTTGATGTCCATAGCAGTGATCCAGGTAAACAGATTTTGTCTATCCCGTGAATACATAGAGCATTTCAGTACTGAACCATCCATCAGTTTCCACAAACTAACTAGAGCACAATACCTTGCTGTGGAACAGCATTTTCATGATCAGTTACATGCAATGTTTATCGTGTCTTTCCAGAATTACCTGACATACAGTCTACATACAACAAGGCTGAAGCAGCTCTGCAGGCAAGGTCTTTATGCTACTTCTCTTTCAAATGTAATGGACATATAGTCAGTTAACAAGCATGTGCTCTTCACAAAAATATTCAGAAGATTAAACACGTTCATTAAATACAGCCTGAATTTTAAAAAATCTATTTACTTTAAAGAGACAAAAGAGTAGCATTCCTGTCTGTTTAATAACATTGCCTGGCCTAAATCAACACACACCATTCCTTTCTTGTACCGATTCAGAGACAACAAATTCCATTGAAGTAAGTAACAAAACTTTTGCAAAATACCGCGTGCGTACATAATAAGGGGAAGTAAAGTTAATTTGTCAGCCTAAGTCTAAAGATAAAAAGGAATTCTCTCCCTAAACTAAAAAGCTATTTACTGTAAAAGCTTTCCTAATAGTTAATGCAAATGAAAATCACATACTTTCTGATAAACATTTGTTTCCAAACAGATACCATTGTACTAGTAAATTATTCAGCTTGAACAAAGGACCTACACTGATTAGATATAAGCTGCAATAGGAGGAAAAATCTAAACCTTGACAAAAATAATTTTAAAAACATGAAGTGATATATCTTTTTGAGATATTTATGAACCTGGAACACCAATAAGAATGCATAATTGCCACCAAGAGACAGAACCAGGCTGCCATTAACAACTGGATGATGATGGAGAAGGGGAAGATGTCAATTTGGCACTAGGAAGTGCCTTAAAACAAATGTAATCATCCACATGAAAAAAAGACATAGTGTCATTTAGCTCCTGTAGATATTAAATACAGCATAGAATTGACCATCTCCTTAACACTGTGGCCTGAAGAGAATGCAACTTCCTTTCCTAACCTCCAAGTTCTGCAATCAAAAACAAAGCTAGGAGTGAACCAAATTGAGAGTTCAACTTCTTTAACACCCCTTTTTAAAACAACAGTGATGAGAGAAAGCTTAAAATAGGGAGATACTTCAGACTACAGAAAATTAATGTTTTTACCTTCAAACTTGGTCTCAAAATGAAACTCTGAAAGATCAGGTGCCCTGCCTACCCTTAAAATTCCTAACAATGTCTAGGTTTTCCCCTGAGTTTTCAGAGCTCTCTCCTTCTCAGCGGAATGTACAAGTACACAGCTGGGAAACAGGCAGTAACTGCTCTCAAAAGTGTAGCACAAACTGAAGGACAGAGCAAGCATCCATAGCTGGAATTCTGGAGTATGGCCTTCTGTTCACACCCATGTATTTTAGAGCTTCAGCAACTGTGTACAGTTCTGCTAAATTTTATTTTCCTCTGCTTTCAATTGCATCTGGTAAAGAAAGCACAGGAGAGCAGGCGCCTAGCAACTGGCCCACAGGATGTTCACAAGCTGTACACTCTTCTTTTAATGAAAAGCCAGACAAATCCTACAACCCTCCCCTTCAAAGTCTTTCTAGACTCCTTCTAGGAAGATGTGGAGAGGATTCATGCAGACAACAGTTTCCACACAGAGTTGCAGTTTCTGGATCTCTGTCTGAACACTGTCTCATCAAATAAACGACATTCAACCTACTCTCTTCATTTCTTAGTAAATCCTCCTCATATGTAACAAATTACTGTATAAATTTTACACCTGAATAGTACAATTTAACACTAGCAGACACAATCGTTTCTTCCCCAACTAACTAGTGAGGTGTTTTCTTCAGTTAAGAGCAAGTTAAGATACTCTTTTAAAACAATTTAGGTTTTGATAGTTTTTGCTCAGCGGGAAATTATGCACGCGGCAGAAATGCTAAAAAGCAAAGCAACACAGAACCCAAGCAAAGAGAGTCCCATTCCCAAACGAGACCCTTCGTTCCCTAGTCTCGGAGTAAGGTCTGGAGTAAG
Source organism: Lanius collurio (assembly GCA_020086605.1). NCBI lineage: Eukaryota > Metazoa > Chordata > Aves > Passeriformes > Laniidae > Lanius > Lanius collurio. The sequence continues at coordinate 13,771,482 of JACBWW010000015.1, read as the reverse complement.
GTCTGGAGCAAGAGCACTTGCTCGTGCCTCATGAAGTAGCAACTACTCCGATAAACAGGAAGAGCCAACACTACTCCTGGCTTTTAAAACGCATTAAGAATACTTTACATGGAAACTAAGCAACTCTTTAATAACGTTTTTCCGCGACAAGAAGAGCTGCATTTTCCACTCAAGTGTTATGTAAATGAGCGTGCAGGAGGCAGCCGCGGGGTCTGTTAGGAGCCACTCAACCCTATAGAAAAAAGAAGGAAAACGGGGGAGCGGGGTGGGGGATGTTTGAAACCCTCGGGGCTCACAGCACCGCGGCCGTGCGCCCAGCTCCCAGCCTTCCACAACTTTCCGCCGCGGCAGTTCCGCTCGGCTCCCCGGGCGGGGACGGGACGGAGGGGTCCGAGCCCTCCGGCCGCCCGCCCGCCGCCTTTGTTCGCGGGGGCCGCCGCTCCCGGCACAAAGCGGGCGGCAGAACTTGCGGAGGAGACCTCGGCCCTCCCCGAGGGCCGCGGCGGAGCCCCCCCCACCCCGTCTCCGCGGCGGGTGGGAGCGGCGCGTGGACCGCGGGGCACCAGACCGTGCGCGGCCGGCAACGTGAGCCGCATGGGAAGCGGCACGGCCAGCGCCTTGCCCCCCGCCCCGGCCCCCCGCTCGCTCCGCCGGCAGCCCCGGGGCACCCAGCCCCTTCCCAAGGCGGCTCCTCCCGCTCGCACTCACTTTTCGGGACGGGCTCCGCTGGGCTCTCCCTCCGCTCGCGGCGCGCGCGCCTTCCCGCCGGCGGGGCGATGCGGGCGGCGAGGCGGAGCCCCCCTCTCCCGGCGGGAGGGGATCCGCCGTCCCCCCTGCCCCGGGGCTGCCGCCGGGGGCCAGGTGACTTCAAGGGGGCAGGCGGGTCCAGCCCCCGCCCGCCCCGGGCGGGCTGCGGACTGGTGGCCCTCGAGGAATCTCCCGGTTGCGGGTGTCCCGGCGGCGGATCAGGTGCGCCGCCGCGTCCTCTCACATGGAGCCACCGCCTCGCCGCCCCTCGGCGCCCCCCGGGCCGGTCCCCGCGCCGCCGCCGGCCGGGAGGCGAGTGGCTCGGGCCGCGGCCCCCGCCCCGCTCTCCCTCTCATGCACTGCGGGCGCCGCCGGGCCCCGGCTCCAGCT
>JACBWW010000015.1:13674418-13769981 GCA_020086605.1 Lanius collurio | reverse complement strand
GCAGCACTTTGTCAGTCGGGCTCCGAGCACCGCCAACACAGTAACCGGAGTAATGGTTACCCCATCCCTGCTCTCCGAAGGCTAAACCAAGTTTTAATGACAGGATCTTCTAACAATCACAGAATCTGTTCGGTTGGAAAAGATCCCTGAGCTCATCGAGTCTAACCTATGGCCAAACACCACCATGGTCAACTAGACCACACCACTAGGTGCCACATTCAGTCATTCCTTAGACACCATAAGGAACTCCACCACTTCCCTGGGCAGCCCCTTCCAATGTCTAATTACCCTCTCCGTGAAGAAATTCCTTCCAATGTCCAAGCTAAACCTCCCCTGGTGCAGCTTAAGACCATCCTATCGTGCTGTTGCTGGTTTCCTGGGGGAAGAGGCTGACCCCCATCTGGCTACACTGTACTTTCAGGCAGCTGTACAGTGATATGATCATCGTGAGCCTTCTTCGAGCTAAACAACCCCAGCTCCCTTAGCCACTCATCACAGGACACGTGTTCCGGTTTATTGCGGAGTTGTGGCCATCACACAAGAGCCCCACTAGGCCTCCTTTGGTTTGCAATGCTGAATAAACAGCGCTGTTCAACAAACGAGGTAAAAGCGGAATGCTTAATTGTCAATCATTAAGCTTGTGGGATGGCCGAATGTAGCACCTGGCCTGGGTACTGAGAAAAGTTTAGGCCTAAGGAAAAAAGGAAAAAAAGTGGCATTTGACTGTGTTGCCATCATAAAACACTTACAACAAGAGCAAAATTGAGGTTATTCGTGTACCTTAGGTCTGGCATTTCATTCCATTTGAGCACTGATCTTTGCCATGTCAGGGTATCCTCAGGCAGACATTGGCTACTCTGCCCAGACCTCACGCCAGCCCTGGGCCATGGACTGTATGACTGAACTAAAAGCCTTCCAATTTCCCACTAGCTTTTTCCTGTCTGCGACTGAGTTTTAATTCTGCCTCCTATTTTCCATCATCTTCTGCTTGGTGTTTCTTTAGCCTTTCCTGTTTCCTTGTTTACCTGATTTTTCTTTTCTCCTGTATTGAAAACAGATGTTTGAGCTTACATGAGTCTCCAAACCTCTCCTGTGTACCCATTGGGGTAACCCAGCGGAGAAGCACTCTCACTCTTGAGAGCTGCAGGCAGGTGCCTTCCTCACCACCTGAACTTCCACACAGCCATTCCTGCCTAGCTTATGCTTTTTGTAACAAATTGGCAAGGGGTGCTTTTGCAGATAGCAGCCTCATTCGCTAGTCAGCCCTGCTTCCCCACAGAACATCACTCACATTTTCCACAGAATGACAAAGCAGCCCTGCAAAAAGTATGTAAGTAAATATATAATCAGATAATGGAATTTTTTATTCCTGGAGCAGGCAGGAATTAATATTTTCATTTTGGCAAGGTTTTTTCCCCCATAAGTTCACAAAAACACATGTTTGGGGTTTTTTTCCCTCTACTTAGGAAATAGCAATGCTAAAACTTTTATATCTACAGTGTGGATCTCTGCCCCTTGAGCTAAGAGTACACAGGTCTCTCTCCTCAGATCCTATCCATTTCAAGGGGTTACTGGTTATTATTTCTTGGATCTATTGCATATTCCACTGGCTTTCTATTAATTGTGGTGTTGTCTCTCTGCCAGTTGAATAATAAATTCACATATAGGTCAGACATAACTAGGATGCTAATACTGAATACACATTACTTGGGGATGAAGGAAAAAGTTGGCTGTCTAATCAGCATAGATCACTGACAATGGCAGATGCATCCCTCAAGAAACAGAAAATCACTGCTTTGCCAGCATTGATGATAGTGCTCAGACTGGCTGAGGATTTAATGAAAATGTTACGATTTTTTTATTAGTCACAGATTAAAATGGTTCAGCATGTAGTCTTTAATGGAAATGTGGTCATGACTGACTATACTTCAAACAGTAGGGATAAAAATAGGAATTGTACTGCAGATCAATGCATTGGCAGAACTAATCACACTGTCATATGCCAGACTTGAATGCCACCACACAGACAGTTTCAATAAAACCTATTTTAAAAATAACACATGGAACAATTTTAAGTGGAACTGTATTGTTTTCAATATACAATCCAGTGAGAATGCAAAAATCTTGCCAGAGGTTATTACTGTGCATGAAATCGTGACAGAGGAAGGGGAACACTGGGGCTTTTAAGCACTCTGCCTAGAGGCTGAAGGGATACTTGCTGTTTGTTTGGGTGAATTTTCTTCCCGTGGTGTTTTCAATCTTGATGGACTACCACCTGTACCAGAATTTGGTATCAAACTTAATGGCAAGACTGCAATCTATCAAACAACCTTGGTAACTGAAAAGATTCCATGCTAATAGGCATAGAAAATTAGATGATGATTTGAAAATGAGAGTTAGCCAGGAGAGAGAAGGCACATGCACGAGTAACAAATCTGCTATAGAATTGTTATTATAGAGGAAAGCTGACCCATAGTATCATACTATGTCATCTTTAAAATGCCATAAATAATAAGGTGAAATAACCAAATGAAAGGAGCACATTCAATTACTAAACCTCCATTTTAACAAAATCTGCTTAATTTGCCCATATTTCTGGTTTTATCAGGCATCTATGACAGATTTTCTAAGCTGTTTATAGATCAAGGGAAGAATAAAGGATTTCTTTGTGTGGGAAAACATGGACGCAAATGGTGGTAATGCTAAAGGAGGCCTTCTGTACAAGGTTTAGTCTATTTTGACTAAAGCAATTTAAATTTAAATCCTTACTTTCTAGAGATTATTTTCCCCAAGTAGATATATCCTGATGGCTGGCAGTGCCGTGCATCCCACAGCCTGCAGGAATGAGAATGGAAACTAAGCTCTGTTTCGGACACATGATTCAGCTTCTCTAACCTGTCCTTACCTGAGGCTGCATGTGTCAGGGTTTGGGATGGGAGAGGCAGGCAGCCCATGTAATGGGGTCATCAGTGGTGCACACAGGTGCAATCCTAACTGGGGAGGGAGGGTTTTTCTGAGGCATAGCTGATGCTTGAGAAACAGACCATTTAGCAAGACTCCTGTGAGCAGGGAGTTATGCCAGACGTGAAGTCCTGGCTTTCAGCATAGTGCATATCCATGTTCTGGATCCCCCCTGCCAAGCACAGACCATAGGTGTGGGGAAGCTGTGCTGTTGTGCTGCTGGTGTAGGAGGAGGCAGGCAATGGAGCAGGGGACACCAGATCAGCAGCTGGCTTAATCATGGCTCGTTCTGTGGGGTGAGAAAAAAAATCTCAGGTAGCAAAGGGGCGTCAAGGGAGTAGAGCCACGCTTTTTGTTGTTAGTGAAATGCAGATTGATTCATCTGGCTCAAACTTCACTTTCTGAGATGCAGTGCTTAGGCTACACATGAGCTGTCAAAACCTTACTTAAAATTAAATCTACCAATTCAGAATGCCTACCTCTCGATCTGCTTCATGTAAGGATATAACTGACTTGAGGTAAAGAAGCAAAGAGCTCCTTTTTTGATAGGCAATTTTCTGAGCAAAGACACAGTTTGTTCTACCTTTAATTCCCTACAAATGTAACTGCTGTCCTGGCTGACCTTGGGAAGGCCATTTTAAATATCCCCATGATGGGACTGAAACATCTTCCCAGCAGACAGACATTTGGTTTGTCTCTCTTTTCTTGCTGTTCTTTTCAAGAATGTTTTTAGAGTGACTGGTAAGGCATAATTCACATTTCTCCGCAAGCACATTGCACCAGATTTGGACAATAAAATCATGGTTGTAGATAGAACCTATTACATTAAAAGAAAATAGAGAGGATACAGTAGAAGTAATAACAAGAAAATAAGAACAACAATCTTTTTTCATCTTAATTCTTGTAGGCAACAGGTCATCGTGGACATACCAAGCTCAAGCAGGAGTTATATGTAAATATTCTCTTCAATAAAATGAACAGATAAAGAAAAAAAGAGCTATACAAGATCTCATTTTCAAGAGATGTAAAGGTCTAACACTTTTCAGTTGCAGATAAAAAGCCTGAAAAAGAGACAAAATTTCCAAGATATATAAGGCAAATTTTCATGGATGCAGTCAAAGAACTGGACCCTATTTCCCAAGCCTCCTCCCCACTTGGGAGACTAAGGGAGTAAAATTACTGCAACAAACATTGATGAAAGTTTAGCCAGACATAACTACAGCAGTCCCAGAATCTGACTGCAAGTAACCATAAAGGACAGTGCTGCCACAGCATTGGCTCAGAGAGCTGATAGCACAGATGATCTCATCAACAGGAAATTTCAATCTCCAACCCTAGGTCTTGGTAATAGCAATGCATCCTTTGCTTTGGACATCTACATATAAGTTTCATAACAATAATACTATATCAGAGAGGGTTTGTGAATTCTTACCCTGACTCAGGAAAATGGTCTCATTTTTGATACTTGTAGAGATGATACAGTGCAAAACCTTTGGGATTTTTCTTCCCTTATTCTATTGCTCCATTTCTGCTCATTCTGTTACAGGCAGTGTAATGGTTTTAGTAGAAGTAACTTATAAAAGAAGAAAAACAGTACAATCAATGAGAAGGCTGGCTAAAGACCATTTATACAAATATACTAGTTTCAATGATAGAGTTAATTACCTTCGTATGTCTGGCTGTAACTTAAAGCAGAGTTAAAACAGCTCTGGCCTAAGCATGCCACATACTGATATGTTTTTTTTTTTTTTTTAGTGCAAGGGTGTTGCTGATATTTTTCTATTTACATTGAATGCAAATCTGTAATTTTAAAGGACACAGATTTAAGCAAAAACATGGAGTTTGGTAATATGTTTTTAACTGAACCCCAGTTTGACCTGTCCTGTGCAACATTGCAGGCTCAGATATCCAGTCTCAGAAACCTTATAGGTCCATTACTAACACCCATGATAACTCACTCAAGTGAACCAATTTCTGAATGTTCTCCAAATCCACACCAAAACACAAAGTTTGTCAGGTCCACCAAGACCATGATTACACCAGGACTAAGCCAGCACTAGAACTAGAATTAATTGTACCCTGGCAAAATCAGGGCAGGCATAGCAAGGGTAGTGCAAATCAATGTATTGGCAAAACTAAATTGGGCAGCTTGCCTGAAAGCTTGTTACTCACAAGCTTTGTCAGTCTCTTGCTGCTATTGGACTTGAAATTCATTGTAATAAAAAGAGAGCTCAGATATCTAAGACCAGCTAATTGTCTCATAAAAGCAACAGAGGGAAAAAATTCACACAGGAAAGCATGTAGTCTGTGCCTCTGGCAAGTACTAGTTTACAAAACATCAGCCTATTTATAGTGTTTGTCTAAGTGTGTGCTTGAAGTTGAAAGTGTTAGCAACTTTCTTCTATAATCTATATTTAGCTATGGAAGTCTGACTGTCATGGTAAGCAAAGAAGGTTTGGTGGGAGCAAATCCTAATAAGGTATTCCCCGGTATTGAAAATAACTGAGTCACAACTGTAATATTTAAACTATTTATAATTCCATTAAACAACAGTTCGTAGGAAACCACTGTGGAAACCTGGTGGTAACATCACTGTTTTCTGCTATGGATTGATCTTAGTGCTGAATATCCCCATGCCATAGCAGAGCCCATGGTTTTTTTCCCAGAAACTTCCTTAAATTTTTGTTCATGTTTTCAATGATAGTTGTACAAAATTTAAGAATTATTTTTTGACACAAATCTGAATACCTGTATTTCATATTTATTTCAAATATGATCTGGCATTTTCCTGCTCTCCAATATAATTAATATTTTGTTCAGCCATTTTCCTTTGACCATCAACAGCCTCCCTTCCGCTCCACCTCAAATGGCTAAAATTTATAAGAGAATTATTCAGGAAAACAGTTTCTGCAAAAAGGCTTGCACAAATATAAAAAAGACAGTCTTAGGGATAAAAAGACATTGGACTCATGTATTCCACTAAATCACAGAATATTTACTGACTGTAGCAGGTGACACAAAATTCTCATCAATTAAAGTTTTTGGAGCCGTTTTTAGTTTTGATTGTAAAATGTGTCTGTAAAATGGGACACCGACATTTTAGCTCACTGCCACCTGGTCCCCCAAACTAATAATGGAACCAGGGTTAAAGGAACTTTCTCAAAGTCTGCCTGAGACAAACAGCTCTCATTTTATCTGTATTAGGCTATTAGCACTGCCCTGGAGTGGCAACAGTATCTCATGAAGTTCTAGGCTTTGAGTCTTTTTTGATACTACATTTCACAACCAAAAATACTGGCAAATTAATATAGGCCTTTATTTCCAGTACTTTTCATGCTCTCCAGTTAGTAACTTGTTTCCTGTGTTGTTCTCTTTTCCTTGGGAGTTCATTGTTATTTCTCCCATATCTAAGTAAATCAAACTCTCCCGTTACTGAGGAAAATACAGTCAGTTTCTGTAATTGTGTTGCTCCTAAATAAATTCATTTTAGCTACTTATATTTCAATCATGATATTTTAATTACATATGTACATACAGAAAGGGAGGAAAAGCACAAGAGCAACTTTTAAAGTACTTGGCTATGTATGTACTAGAAAAATCAAGATGTAGCTGTTACACAGAATTGTACTATAGAATCTGAAAACTGTACAAATTTGGCAAGCTTTATGAAAAAGGAATAATCTTCCTCTCTTCATGGTGTATTCCAAAATAATAATTTTAGTTAGCCAGTCATGCTGCTACCCTTTTGTATTTTGCTTTGGCTAGGGCCCTAAGGAAAATGGAAAGACAGAAAGGTTTAACATTTTATACTTGCACAGTGCTCTTTGGGGTATTTTTTTCAGTAACTCAGCAGCAATTTAACAGAAAGTGATTAGATTTCATGATGAAAAGGGGCTTCTGCATGGCAGGGTTAAAACCCAATGCTACACTCTCTGGCTTCCTCTAGAAAATGCTTTTTCTCATCAGGTAAGCCCAGATCACATTAAATCCAATAGCAGCTACATGTATCAGGAAATAGAGACATTAAGCACATAGGGAATGCTAAGCTTTGAAAGTATCTGCATCCAATAGCCCAACTTCACAGAGAGAATTCCCAAACTTTCTCTTTGAAGGCACAACTAACAGACATTACCCAAGGAACCTAGCAGACAGCTGCGGGTTTTTTCTTCATAGCATAGCTTTGCTGTAGGCAGGTGACACAAAATTTTCCAGAAGAGAGTAGTGTAGAGAGCTAAATAGACTCCTAGGGATGACCCTGGTTCAAGGGAGGGGAAAAAAATGATGCCATGAATTTGTGTTCAATACTGTCTTTTTCCCCTGAAAAAGGAAACTCTGAAGAGAGAAGGTGTTACTGCCCAGACAATTGCTGTGATGAGTGATCCCTTCAGATTATGTTCCACCTCTGTCACATATACAAGTTAGCAGTGCAGTATAAATCCTCTTTCTAAAAGGGAAAAGCTAGAGATCTCCAAATGTCAGTGGGAAAGATGGTTTTGAAATACAAAAAAAAAAAAAAATAAAAAAAAATTAAAAAAAAAAAAGAGGGAGAGAGAATACACAGTTTTGATTTCCTAGTGCTTTTCAAGAGTTATTCTAAAGGTCATCAGCATGTTCAGAGGTGATGGTTCTGTGAAGGCTATATTATGCAATGTAGAATGCTTTAAAAATTTTAATTAAAGAAAACAGACTGAAAGTGGTTTCGTATTAGAAGTAAATAGTAACCCCAGTGCCTGAGAGGGAAAACTGAAGGCAATTCCAGGATGTTCAAAGGCAGTTCACGTAAGTCTCCAAAAATGTAAAGGATTCTTATATAGTTGGACCCTCTTACTGACCCTGTTATTATAAATGCCGATTATTTTCTGTTTTTGAAATGTGTTTATGGGAATCAAACTATTAATCTGAGTATCCTCAAATGTGGATCTCATTAGCAAGCTGTTACCACGGCTCTCTTGACTAGTAGGTGATATTCCTTTGGGTAATATTAACAGCTGCAATCAGAGACTGTTAACTATTACCCAGATTAAATAGCTTGTCATTCAGATTTATGTAATCGGGGGGGAGGAAATAAGGATGAATTCCCTTCTAGCATTCACAGGTCAAATATTTATTGTTACTCGGTGAGTATAATGGGCTTGAACCACGTCATAAGGTTGAACAAAGGCAAGATAACATAATATCTCTTCTGTAGCTCTGCTCAGTTCAGGTTCTTCACTGTTTCTATTAAGCAAAGCAATGAGCCTATACATGTTATTTTGCAGAATTACCCTTTAGCAGAAGCACTACTAGAAAACAACTTAACAAAAATTCCTCAACCAGAACATCTTCTCAATTGTCAGCTTCACTGATGCTCAGAAGGCTACTGCCATACAATAAAACTTCTCCCAAATCAGCAGGAAACCTCAAGACCCTTGTTATTTGTAGAAAAAAAAATGCCTAGAGTTATAATACTCTATCTGTTACATAAATGTTAATTGTGCTGAAAGCCTTAATCTAGACAGTTCTCAAACTTTGCAAGTGCTGTTCGGCATTGTGCTCATCAGGCCTCCCAGGAGTGTGCCTCAGTGACACAGAACTGGAAACACTTGCTGCAGCTCAGGAAAAGCTCCTGCTGGTTCCTGACGCTGCTTGCAGTGCCTCTGTGCACACTTTAGCAGTAGAATTTGGAGTGGACAGGAGTAGGAAAAAGCACAAACTCCCACATACAAGGCTGTGGAGGAAAAGCAGCATGCTAAAGCTCAGCAGACAGCATTGCTGCTTTCCTGTGGGAGCCCAAGCTGCAGCAGGAGCCTTTCCTTCAGCCTCTGATTTGGTGTGTCAGTGATGCTGTACACAAAGCACGATGATCCCTAGGAACTGCTGCTAGACAGGCGTGGCTTTCTGGATTCTTGTTAGTGCTTCTACCAAAAAAACCCCATCATTTCACTGTCCAATCAGCTAGGCTAGCCAATCTGAAAAGGTGAAATCACTTTCAGGAGTTTGGCTTTTCATTCGAGGATAGAGGAGTAGTAAAAAACACTTTGGAATTTCAGACTCTGTTTGGGACCTCTTTAGAAAAGTCATGTCTGTATTAGTTTTACCCCCTCACTTGGCAGCAGAAACACAGTCTGGGCTTTCCCCCATGCAGCTGCAGAGGACAGGGCATTGAGTGTCATGCTGCAGTTTTGGAGTGTGCCGCCCTGGGGGCCCCTCTCACCTCCTGCTGCACAGCCTGTCCCCACCCTCACCGCGATAGCAGCTTTTTGTACAGCCTTAATAAAAAACAGATCAGAAATAACCCTTTCTTAGGAGGTTTATTTTGGATCTCAGTCAGCTAACTGCTCCTTTTTTTTCTATGCTGTGGTGATGCTGGGGGCTGGTGCGCTGTGCCCACCTGAGAGCAAGTGACCGAGGAAGCGAGAGCTTGCCAAACCCAGCCCACAGTTGAACCTAATGTGGGGCAGCTTGTGTTTCATTCCCAAAGGCTTCACTTGGTTCTTTAAATGGTTGTTAAAGCAAACATAACACAGAGGTTCCTGAGCTATTGGCAGAAGTCACATTGACCTTGCTAGGGCTAGGACTTCACCCATTTAAATAAAAAGGCAATCCAATATGTCATGCAGTGTCGTCATCAACTTACCTGTCCCACAGCTGCCACAAAGCCTTCCAAGCTCGATACATCCTGGTCTTCTAAAGCAGAAGCTGAAAGACCATACATATCTTAACTTTTACTTTCCCCCAAGAAGGAAAATGTGAAACTCCTATCGGTCACTTGGATTTTAAGCACTTGATATTCAGGGCTGAGTCTCTGGCTGGAGCAGAGGGAAGCTTATGCCATGAAATTCAAGTCTGTTCCATGTCCTTCAGATCTGAGATTTAGTTTCATCTCTGCTTTTCTTTCAGTGTTCATATTCCATACACTTTTTTTGGTTATACCTCCAGGAAAGTCACTGAGTATCTTCTGATAAATGCTGAATTACATACTTACATCTGCGTTTGTGCTTATTTCCAGAGATCTGTAGCTGTAGTTCCTAAAAGCTCAACTACATCAACAGAATTGCAGGTGCAGCTCTGATCCCTGAAGGTATTTACCAAGCCAGAGGGAGAGATTTATAACTCTGACTTCAATGGTGCTACACTGATTTACGTCAGCCAAGGAGCCTCTGTGTGCTTTTTAGAGTTATCTGCTTGACAACTTGTCCATCTTCTCACGTGACTCAGCTGTTTTCTGCTCTTGGGCTCTAACCTTCTGCACATTAGTGGGTGTCATGGTAACTAAGGAGCAGCCACACATAGTAGGCTAGCAAAAGACAGAACTGCTGAAGGTTAAAAAGTAAGTGGAAGAAATATTTCAGTAATGTAAAAAAAGAAAACAAACCTCCCCCCATCCCCCAACATGAAAGACACTCCAGACTGAACTTTGTGTGTTTTTTTGGTAAAGTAACCCAGTGGCAATAAATGAATAGCACAGCCGGAATATCTAACAGCAAGATGATGGTTTGGTTAGGCATGTTGGCAAGCAGCAGGGTATGGGTTCAAATTTAGGCAGTTCTTTTGCCTACAAAGGAAGGAGGCTGAAGACGGAAAACTCTGAAAATGTTTAGGTTCATGTTTTGACAGGTGTCTGTGGCCAGAGAAGTAAAGATGAAACTTGCCTTTGCACAGCTAGGAAGTGAATAAAATCTTTTTACAGCACATATTCCCAACAGGAATGTAGAAAGTGCACTGGGAGCTTGCTGTGGTGTGAGTTTGAGAGGAAGCTCTAGGGGGGGATGTGCTATAGTATGACCCACCAGGTGGCTGTGGTGGAGGTTGGGGATGGGGGGTGCCTCAGCAGAGAGGCTCATTGTGAACTTTAATGCAGTGTGATATGTGCTGAGGGATTGCAAACACTCATTCAAAAAAAGCCCTGGCTCCTAGTTCAAATACTCTTAATTTACTGACTTCTAGGTAGTCTAAAGATAAGTGGAAGTCAAGGCATGACCCTGGCCTTTAACTCCCAGATCTTGGACTTTCACCTGTGCTGAGATCCTCTGGCCATACCCATGTGTCTTTGAAAAAAAGACTTTTTCCAGGTGCAGGGAAGACAGTGCACAGGAGGCATCTTCATAACTGCAGGATCTTAGGGATGTTAGAAACTCTTCTAGCCATGTCTCAGCAAACAAATGTCTCTACTTTAACTGATATGATGGTAATTCAGAGTTCCTAGGTCATGGAGGGGAAGCGAGGTTTCTTCAGAAGAAGCCTTAGAATAACAAATGTATCCTGATCCTATGTCACATATCCTTTTTTATTTGAAATGTTTCTTATTTCTGCTTTCCATTTGTCTAGCTCCAGCTTTCATCCATTTAATATTTTAATATTGACTATAGATTCAGTAATGCTCTATGGTGAAAATCTCCTAGTGTTGAGACACAGAAAATGCTACAGTTTCAACTGGAATATGTCACATGACAAGGCAATATCTGAAAAATAAAATTATTTTTTCATATATAAACATTCTTCACTAAGGCACATTTATATGCGGAGAATTGCAGGCTTTGTCTAAGGCATCTGTCTGGAAATATCTTCTAATGGCATCCAATCAAGGCACTAGAGCGCTAGGCTCATTCAATGCTGAAAGAACATTTACAGGGGTGAGGAGCCTGAAGAGCTGCTTGCAGGTGCTGTAATCAGAAGCCCTTTTCTCTTTCTGTGTTAGTCACTTTCAGACTGAACAATTTGAAATCACTGTGTTGTTCTGAGGTTTTTTTCACAATAAAATTAGCAACTGCTCTGCTTACTTTCTATCAGTCACTGGAAACTACATGCCTATATATAAAGGAAGCTATCATGATGTGGGGATGTCATCTAATTTCGGTGCCTTTTTATGGAATAAGAATTTATTGAGGCAGCAGTTGGATTCTTTGGCTCTTGTTTTTCCCATCCCTCTTCTCCTGGGCTGTTACACCAGGGTCTTTCTTGCACACTGCCTTTTGGATGTGAACTCAGCCAGCCTTGTCTTCCCACCTGTCCCCATCCCAGTACTTCCCTTGGATTAACCTCCAACTGCCTTCAACATTACAGGTGGACACATTTGCCTCTACCTAAAGCACATTGGTTTAGGCATCATCTTGTGTAGCTTTAACTGGAAAGGAGTAACAACCCTGTTGGGTTTATCTTAAAACTAAGGATAAATACAGGCCTAACCATGCTTGTGCAATCTGTATATAAAGATCTTCTCCCCCATCTGCTTATAGACATCCTCTGACTCTGTTTTTCAAATGCTGCTGATGCTGTGAATTTGAAATGATCTCTCTGCCACTCATAGCTGCTCCGCTCAGGCTGAATCCTGTCAGTAATTCCCAGCACTGACAGATCAGGTGCTGAAGCTGTTGGGTTGGGTGAGAGGAGGTGTGCAGCCCTACTCTGGAAGCTGTGTGACCACTCACCCTGGCTGCCCAGGAGGGAAGGGATGCAGCTGGAAAATCACCACACTGCAGCTACAGGAGGTGACCCTGCCTTGGGGAAGGGGGTGGTATAATGCCTCAATTGCCTTTGTCTCAGAAAAAAAGACAAATTGAATTCACAACTGGGTAATGATTTCAGTATCCTTTGTAGGGGTGAAGTGACAGAGCTTTAAGCCATATTTCTGCTTCTCCCCAGTTTAAGCCTAGGAGGAGTAAAACCCAGCCCCAGTATAACCTGGCACAGGCTCAATCCTGCTCTGAATTATCCCCTGCTGCCAGAAGAGACAGCCAAAGCTCCCTGCTGCAGCCCTATGCCACTCCCTATGGATAATCTGGTTGCAGAGTGAGGTGAAAGGGGAAGAAAAACAGAGCAGCAAATTATGCCAGGAGAAAAGCTTTGTTATATTTATAAGGCAGCTGGGTTAGGAGCCAGGGAGTGAGGTGCTCATGCAGTAATGGAATAAATTCTATAAATTTGGTTTAGAATGGATGGGAGGATGCAAGCAATTAACTTGTTTTATTATTTTTAATTTCAGCTTTATATTCAAGTGTGAAATATTTTATATGCACAAATGCAAGAATATGCAGACTGAAAGTAAAAACAATATATTTGAATTTTCATATTACTCTGAAAGAGGTTAGAGGTTTATTGCTGGAAAATCACTAGGGGAAGTGATTTTTTTAAAACAAGAAAGATGCGGGCCATGTCTGTCTAGGATCAAGGACTGTGTTAAGACAGCAGGCAGAGAAACATCAGGAAAATAAATAAGGCTCAGAAATGCATGCAAGAAAACAGCAAACAAAACCATAAATTTGTAGTCCAAAGTAAGACAAGGGTAATGAGACTAGCAGCTACTGGGAATAAAATGCTTATGTGTGTGGATGAGGTCAAAACTCTAAAAAGGATTTCTAGAAGAGAGGAAGAAATCATTGGGCTTTTGTACATGGCATTTTTAATAGACTGGGAGGAGGGAAAAACACATAGATATTGGGTAGGGCAAAGAGCTGAAGAGTGTAAAATTACAATCTACTATGAATTAGCTCTCCAATGTAATGTGGAAAAGACCCTAATAATAAAACTGTAGATGTCCAACCAGTGTGTCTCCTGTGGGGACAAACTCCCCACTGCTCCATGCCTTTGTGAGGTCTAGTGAATGGGGGAAGGCAGAGATGGGATGCAGTGAGCCGGGCAGGCTCTGTGCCAAGGCTTGCTTGTCAAGTCATATTCGCCACAGGGCTGCAGGGTTGGAGCTTGAGGGGCTCTGGGACTGACTGGGGTGTGGAGGCACTTGCAAAAGCCCCCCTGGCTGGTGAGCCCTTGGAGCAGCCCTGCCTGGGCAGGAGGAGGGGGCAAGGCGGCTGCTGCTGGGGCACCCCTTGGGTCACAGGGTTTGCATCAGGGAACAAATTGGCTCCAGAGCTGGCATAACTGAAGTGTCAAGTGTCACTGGTTTTAAACAAGTTTTGGTTGATTTGTTTATTTTTGATTGCTTTTTTTGGTTTGGGGTTTGGTTTTTTTTTTTTGGCTTAGGTTTCCCAGAGCTATGTAAGTGTAATTGACTTTCCCAGTTGATAGTTACTGACATGGGGATGGGAGGGAAATGAATCACCGAGACTACAGGAAAATTTATTTTCAGGAGAACAATAATGCCATATATCAACAAAATGTTTTGTTCTGTCACTTGATAGCTCATTGGCCATGAGGCACCTTCCTGGAATCTCTGTAGACTGAAAGCAATGGCCTCTCTACACCTGAGTTAGTTGAAGATAAAAAAGGGCTTCATGATTCTTGCATGATATTCATTGAAAGAGTTCTATAGAGATGAATGGTAGCTGGATTGAGGCCAAAGCCATCACATGCCTCTTTGTAGTAGTTGCATAAACAGAGGATGAGTAGATAATTTCCCGCTCTCTTCTGCTCTTGTCTAAGATTTGTCTTGTCATAGATAATTATAAATCAAAAATAATGAACTTCCCCTTTAATGCATTTGAAGCTTTGGCATGAAGTGGTGTAAACAAGTTCTGAGCTCTAGTATATGGGAGCATTAAACCTAATTATTAATAGATAAATAGCTCTTCATCAAAAACTGGGGGAGGAGTTTGGGGCAGGTAGTATTTTATGCTAACATGCATATCCATAAATAGCAATAACTTGAGGGTCCTGTGATTAATCTTGTGTTCACAGAATAGATGCACTCTGTGCAAAATAAATAAAACAGAGAGGAGCTAGTTTAGTGTGCTGCCTGCCTGGACCTATGAGTCCTCCCCCAGACCTCAGCTCTTCCCGTGCTCCTGGAATGCACAAGGATAATACTTCGATTCATGCCTCCTTCTGGTTTGTGCTTTCAGTTCAGTGATTTGGCTCGAGTGAGGTAACACAAGGATCTGGCCTTTTTAGACTATGGTCTTTTATGAGTGCACAAGTTCTGCTCTTATATTTTCCAGTTTTCCTACAAAGCTATTCACAATACTGAAAACTGGAGAGAATTATCTATGGTTAAATTAAGTGTTAGCAGTACAGTCAACCTTACTATTTTAATTTCAGCAAAGAGGCCTTTTATTGTTCATATGTTTTCTAAAAATAAATATCTTCTGTGAATCGAAGTAATGCATGGCTGTACAAATCCTTGTTTTTCCTCTAGCATTATAAACTCCTTATTATATATCCACTTAATTATTTCTCCTTCGTTACCCCTTTTATCTGCATACTCTGGCGGTCCCCAGGCAGTGAAGCTCATTGCACCTATACCATTGCTATGGTACCCCTGTAGCAATTGTACAGTGCTATTGTACCCCTGTAGCATTGTCATCCAAACCCCTGGATGACTCACTTCCAGAAGGATTTCCACTTTACTATTTTCCTTCTGAATAAAGACAGACCTCTTTGATAGGTCTGGCTGTATAGTGACTGAAAGAAACAAGGCTTCTTAAATAAACCTGCTCCTGGAAGTTGCTCTGTGATTTCTTCTGCTTTAACTTCCTATATGAGCACCATACAGCCTAGTAGATAAGAATTATTTTTTTTTTTCCAAAGAAAATGCTTATATTTATTCCAGGCAGCAAAAGATTTGGGGTTTTTTTGTTCTTTCTTATACTGCCCCTATTTTGCTACAAAATATTATTAGGATTTATTTGAGTTAATGTATTGGGAAAGTAAATGCTGCAGTTAAAGAATCAGGCCCAGCTTTGCAGTCTCTACTGGAGAGAAGTCCTGCTTGATGAAAATCGTCAAAATACAAACTGTATGTATAATTTTCAGTGCTTTAACTAGAATATTCATGCATAATTTGGACTGATCTGCATGAGTAGTCAGGCTGAAAAGATCAGGCTGAAGATTATACTACTCCGGTGTGCTGTGGGAGACAAAACCACATGTTCCCATGTACGTCTGGTCTGTGGGGGACCCCCTCTTGAGAAGAGTTTTCCTCTGGCTGTGGCACTGAGCAGCCTCCTCCCCTGGGGTGAAGGCCCTCACAGCAGCCCCACAGCGGCAGCGAGCCCAGAGTGAAGGGCAGCGCTGCTCCCCACGAAGTGTTGGGCACCCCCGGGCTTCACTCGCTTCGTACCGACCCTGGGCCAAACCCTGGGGAGCACAGCGGGTAACCCAGTGTGTCCTGGGGAAATAACATTCCCCCTCCCCCGTCCTCTGTTCTGGGAATAGAACATCCCCCCTCTCCCGTCCCTGTGCTGCCAGGGCCAGCTGCCCCGCCCCGGGCTCCTTCTCTCCCGTCCCGGTTCGGTGCAGACGCGCTCCCGCAGCTGCAGGGCAGGGCTGCCTCCTGGGGGTGGCAGTCACAGGAGCCTTTCGGACCGGAGCTGGCCGCATCTCGGCAGAGCAAAGCGGGCGCCCTGAGCCGAGCTTCGGCTGGGAGGGACACCAGCAAACCAAAAATGCTCCTTTACTGCAAGCTGGGCACCCAAAAAGGCTCCTTTTCTCGGAGCTGGGCACGATTCCAGCCACTGTCTGGAAAGACGCTGATTTGGTGCATAATTCACCTGTTTATAATAGTTTACTCGTCTTGTGAGATCCCACTCGAAATAAGGCCAGAGAACTGATCCAGTACAAAACCTGACCTGAAGCAACCTCGTTGGAAGGACATGGTAATCTGTAGCCGATGCTGCCTTTTGCTATGGTGTCACACCATGCTGGTACTATTTTCTTATCACTGATATTCACAGAAAGTACAACTTAAACCATTCTTAAAGCCAAAGCAGAGATTAAGTGCTTGGGGTGTGTTTCCATGTATGTTCCTGATAATGTTAGTGCAGGATGTGTCCCTTGCTTGCCCCTCAAATCCCCTCCCACAACTCCTTCCAGCCTTCTTTTAGTGCACATTTGAGGAGCCCCTGCTCTGTGGTTCAGCATGACGGTACTGGAAGGGGCAGAGTGGGACAAGAACAAGTGTATGGGGACAGGGGAGTGACTCTGTGGTACTCCCCAAGGTGTCACAACAATTTCTGGGACTTTGTAGTCAAGTCCTCTTTTGCACCTCCCTTGAGAGCTAGACAAGCATTGACCTAAAATGCAGATTTCCAAGTCTGTACCTTAGACAAGTATCTTGCTGATGTGCTGTTTAGGAAAGAGAGAGAAAGAGAAAGAGGTGACTAATTTCTGCCTGGTCATTGCTATGATGCTCTCGTACTGAAGTTGTTTGAACATGAAAAGCATTAAACAGAATAAACACTATCTCAAGCTTTCTGGATACCCCCAGGCCATTATACACCTCTCTAATGAAATTGTCTGTTGCAAAAATAGATGAAAGTAATGTTTTACTTTATTAATATTTTCTAAATCTCTGTTTGGAAATAGAACTCTCTTTTTCATCTTTTTTTTTTCCTTCCTTTTCCCTTAAATCCACTGAAAATTACTTTAGCAGGTCAATCAACTTGGAGACTCCCATTTGAGTGTTTTAACTGAAATAACCTGAGAAATGATTGATCATTAAAGAAAGATGGCAACAGTCACCCAAGAAAAAACATGGGAGTAATTCATTAGTTTCCCTGGAGTCAGAATTGGTCTATGAATATAAACAATCTGAAACATCCAATAAAAATATAATTAAATATAAAACAGCTTTTTTTTTTTTTTTGGCTTTGCCTGAATTTTAAAAAGCTGATGAGAGTAAGATATCTGCATACCATATACAGCTGTGTTCATCTTCTAAGGCCTGAGTAATTGTGACATCAACAGCAAGTAATTAGCATCTGTAGATTTGAGTGGATTACCAGAACTATGGAAAAAACAGAACCTTTAGACACTACAACCTTTATTTGAACAAGCTGTTTAAAATCTCAAACTCTTATATACAATGAAGTAATATTGAGATTTTCAAATATTTACATTGCAAAATCATTTGAAACATTTTATATGATAAAACAGTTGAATATACAGCAGTCTCACATCAGAAAGTTAACAAAAGTTCATTTTAGCATACCCTAATGAGTTTAGCATTACAAAAAAAATTATTTCTTTCATCTCAGAGCAAGAGTTATCTACAAATCTATAACTTATGATTATCTAGAAACTGAAAGAACATTCCTTTTTGCTGAGGTTGATTTTAGGATTATGTGCTTTACAAGTGCAGGACTCTTACAGAATTAATTAGCTGCTGGTAATGTCAGCAACCTTATGTCTGTAACTTTATGCAGGAGTTATTTCTATTTTGTTAAGATACCAATTTTTAGCATATCTAGGAAAGATGTTGGTCCTTAATGACCCTTCTTATTACCTATGTATTTCTCAAACAAATCCTCCTTTGGATCTGTAGCTTTTCTGCAGACAAAAAGGCCTCACACTGTAAATTAGATGTCAAATTCTCTTGAAGCACTGGCTAACTACTGAAATTATTGAAGGAAATGAAAGAAGAGGTAGCAGTTCCTTAGGGATCATCACATTTGTGAAACATTTTAGAACAATACATAGTGAGAGACACTTCCTGATTCCATGCTTTTTCTCATTTTCTACTGAGGGATGATAACCTGATTTATCAGTTACTGGTAGATATTGTAAAATGATGGTGAGATGAGTTGGCTCAGATCAGGCTAATGACGAGGATATTACCACAGAGGCTTAAATACTGTGTAGTGCATGGTGATAAAATAATTTTTAGAGTCTGCTGCTATCTTATGTGCTGCCTGGTTGTTCTCCTTTTTATTTTGTGGGTTAGAGGACCTGACTGTGTGAATGATTTAGGAAAAGTGAAGGTACGCAAACAGAAGGTGTACAGTTAATACTCATGAACTGGAATATTATAATGTTTTGCCTATATTAATGTAGGTGTGAAATGGTCTAAATCCCCTGCAATTCAATCCCCCAACAAAATTAAAATGCTGAGGCAAAACTGTGCAAAAGGAAATGACCAGGAACTGATGACAAGTGTGAAACAAACAGGAGAGCAAGGGGCACATGGGCAAGCAGAGGGGGGAAATACCAAATGGGGTGAGGGAGGAAAGGGGCCAAAACAGTGCCCATGGTGAAGCTGCACCCCTGAACCTGGTGTTCATGGAAAGGCTTGGCTGTAAGTGAATGAGTGGATGCTGGGCAGTGGCCATGGCAAATGCAGACCTCAGTGTGAAAATTGTGATGAAAGAGAGAGACCAGTGGGGTGAAACAGAGCAGTGCAGAGCTGGGCTGAGGAATCAGATGAATGAGTGATCCCCTCCGTAGTTTAGGGCTAGGGGAAGAATAACAGTGATGTAAAAATGTTCAGGGAAAAGAGAAATAATGAAAATTATATTGGTCTAGTACTGAGGGAATGTATTAGAAATATCCATAACTATACCAAAGTGCAAATTACTTGACCCTTGGTCTGCTTCACACAGGAAGAGCAGGACCTGATGACAGGTGAGATTTGATGGAATGGTATATTTTTCAATAGTAACACAGCACCTATTAAGTTGGTACTTTTAAAAATCAGCATATAGAGAAAACTTCCTTTGGCCAAGGAAGTGCCCAAAGCATTATTTTGTATTTTTAAATGCCTAGAAAAGTTCCTGAAGACACAAATAAATTCTCTAGCATGCCAGAATTTAGAGAGGGTAAGTGACAAAGCATGAATAATTATAAAACTCTAACCTAGGCATTAGTTCTGGAAAAGATTGATTTTAAAGCTTTATATAGAGATTGATTAATCATGAACATTGGAATAAGAATTAATGTTTAATGGCCTAAGTTTACAGAAAATACATTCTCTCAAGGTAAATTTGAAAAATAAAATGTATAAGTGAAAATCTCTGAGAAACTTATTTGGAAGTGTACAGCCTTTTACCTGGCAGAAGGACCATCTAGAGTTAACATTAATCCCAAACCATCAACATGCACAACACAGGCTCTTTTCAAACGCCACAGCAAACTGAGTGAGTGCATTGCACTGTTATCAATGTGTGGCTCGGACAGGGTGATGGATCACCAGTGTGCCAGAACTGAGTCACCTTTGGGAGTTGGTTAATTTTCAAAAGCAAAAAAAAAAAAAAAATGAAAGGCAAGGACTCCTATTCTTCATGTCCAGCTGTGCTTCAGCTCTCTCCAGGGAGAAGGCAGTGGCTGCTGGACACGGAGCTGTGTGGACTGGAGCAAGGTGTGGTGAAAGTCACCGCTGGACACTGGTGTTGTGAACTGCTGGGTCCCACTGCCTTCCAGCCACACAGCTGGTAATGGTCTTAAAATACAGCCTTTTTTCTTGTACCATTAAAAAAAACAGTCTCTCTGTTTTGGGCATCTTCAGGTTACTGCTTTGCAAATTGTAGGAAATCTGAGCAAAACATTTTTGTCTGCTGGAAAGCAGTTGCTAACAAAGCTGCTACTGGAAAATACCTACTTCCATTTTTAAAAATTTTCTAAATTTCAGTCTTGCACTTTTTCCTCCCCTTGTGTCTGCATTCTTTTAAACCAGTATTCTACTGGACGGGTTCACTGTCAGGAAATAGCGGAAACATTTTTTAAAAAGTTGTGAAAGATGAACTTAAAACACTTTTTTCAAAGTTAAAAATCATCCAAGCAGGGAAAATTTATTTACCATCACTCATCTACTAAATCAAATATTTGCAATGAATTGTTTTGAAAAAATTAAGAAATCTTTTATTCTTTAAGGAAATTACTAATCAAGTCAAATTCAGTAATGAATAAATATGGTTAGCTCTAAACATTTTTTCCTTCTGTATTTTGACATGTCTTTAAGTATTCAGAAAGCTGAACCATTGTCTGTATTTGTCAGCTGTTAGTGATAGATGCCATCATAGAGGCTTGGGGCATTTGTTTTCTCTCTTTAATCAAACTATGCATAATAACATATTAGTGAATTATTTGCACGAAAAAAAAAAAAAAACCCTGATCATATCAAACATGTATTGAGTGGGAAGGCATTGCATATTTAAATAGAAGATGAGGATAGGTACAATATAAGATACAGCAGGATATGAATTTGCTATTTTAAATAAGGCAAGAGAAGCTTTGCCCAGACAAGGATCCACTTTTAGGTGTGTTACATATTTAAGCTACATCCCTAAGAGATATGCTATCTAAAATCAATGGACACAGTTACAACATTCATATTCCCACCTTCAGGTATCCCAGGAGTCTGATTTTTTTCATTGTAAGTAAAGGTGACTGGGCACACTTGGAAGTCCATGTCTTTCAGATATTGCAGGCTCAGTATTTAAAAACAGAAGCAGTAGAAAACCTCCTGCATCTGAAAACCTTGACCAAGGAGTTATGCATAACATACTTATCTAAACCTGTATTTAATGTGAGTACTGAACTGTGAGTAATGAATCATTCAATTTTTCAACCTCAGTCATTTTTTTAAAAAAGAAATGTTTTTAAGTTGAATATTCCCGAAGTAGGTGGTTAGAGAATAGCCCTGGGCAGGGAGGAGAGTTACATGGGGAGAGCTGGCCCAGGGCACTCATCTGTGGAGATAACAAACTGAAAGGCAGGCTCAAAATAATACTTTTCACTTCTACAGTGCCTTTAATCTGAAAATCAAAAAGCACTCTGCAGAGTCCATGCTGCCACTGGGTTGCAGTCACTTCTGGCTATTCCTTTGAGAGGCTTTTCAGCTTCTGTCTGTCCTCAGAGCTGGTCTGTCAGTCCTAGCCTGGTACCTCCCTAGCAGCAGTCCTGTGCAAATCAGTGCACCGTTCAGAAAAAGAAAATTGAGAAATAAACATTGCATAGGCATGAGCTTCACATTCACCACACCAGGGCAGTCCAGAATTATGGACACTGAAACAAACACCCACAAACCCAAAACAAAGAAAAGAAACCCACCAAACCTGGAACAGAATTGGTTTTAAGTGCTGCACAATACACAACTGGAGAACTAGACAGAAACATGGACTTCTTTGAGAACTTTTAGCGGGGGTAAAAAAGAAGTTTCTCTTGATTTGTGGTGAATCTCATTGCAAAAAGAAATCAGTCCTTATTTAGCTACAGTGCTTTTCTTTTTTTATTTTCTTTTTTTTCTCCTTTTTCTTTTCTTCTTTTCCCTTGGTGATGTTTCCTTTCTGAAGACTATATAAAGCAGGACACAACAAAAGCATTTGCTTCTCTGGCCTTTTGAGATGAATTATATTTCAATCCAGTTTTTCCAATATCTGGGGGATGATGAGCTTGTGTGCTGCTTCCTTTTAGCCAGTTCTTTGCTGTTCTGAGGATTTCATGATTCACCATCACTGTGTACACATGGAAAAGAAAAAAACACCAGTGTCACACTGTTGGGTTAGTTGTCTCAGAAGGAAATAACATGCAAGACTATCTCTAGACTTCATGAGAAGGTGTCACCAGAAAATAAATCTGTCACTCATAGAATGGATGAACCGATGCTGGCAGCAAAGGCTGCTCTGATTCCTGTCTGATGGTTTGTGGCAGCCCAGCACAGCCTTTCTCCTGCTCCTGATTCTCTTTCCACAGTGGAGGATAACCTTGGAATTTTTGATTTACATCTGACCTCATAACAGGTGCATTTTCTCTTTGTCCCACCAGTTTCTGCCCAAGTGGCTTGCTCCCTAGCACTTTCTTAATAATGTTTGGCTCGTGCCAATGTTAGAAAATGTGACATCTTATATTGGCTGCTTTGATTTCAGTCAGCAGGAATAACAGCAAGGTTTTAAGCCACCTCTGAAGCTAAAAGGGCCACTCATAATATTTTACAAGTTTTCTTAAGTCTCTTGCTAAATTGAGGCACATCCTGGGAATGCACTACTTCTTTGTGTACCGACTTAGCACCCACCCAAAACACCTCTCCATAAGGAGCCATCCTTTCTCAGACAGAAAGACTAGGAGGGTGCCCAGCAGCACCCAAGATAAACCAAACCTCTCAGGTGACAAAGCACAGGGGCACTGCTTGTGCTCCACACCCTCAAATGACCCATGCTGTGAAGGGAACAGGCTGCATTTATTTTTCTGGGAGAGTAAAGGTCCCTGGAGCAGAGATTGGTCTCTACCCCCTTGTGCACCACAGATCCCTTGCCTGCTGGCCCTGCACCCACTGCCTGCTCCCTCCTGCATGCACGGGATGGGGACCCTGGCCCAGGGCAGCTGGGGAGGCTTTGCAATTCTGTGCTCAGGCACAAACAGGATTCTAGCACTAGGTTTCAAAGGCAAGAGGTTTTATTTCAAATATGTCTTCTGAAAAGTGTGTATAAATTTTGAAAATGTGTATATACATATGTTTGTAACTTAGCCTACAAGGCCAAGGTGGGTGAGCTCCACCTATCAGGGGTCCCAGGCTATCATATCTTGCCTCCTGTGCACAAATGTGCAGCCTTGATGCTCACAAGTACAAATTTTGCCATAATCATAGCTTTGTTTCATTTTACTTCTTAGTCTTTCACTTTCCTTGCTCAAAAGACATGCTGAAAACATTGATTTATCTGTATGTAATTCTCTTTCTGACATTATTTATGCATCTAAGAATTTGGTTGGGAAAAGCAGCAGATCTTGGATTGACAAAGTTCAGTTGGAGATAAATAGGAAGCCATTTTTTTGTTTGTTTACCCAGAAATCCCACCACTTCAAATATCTTTCCACATGGAAATGAAGCATATTTCAAAATTTCCCATTAAATTAAATTTGAAGTAGCCTTAGGGTAAGGGAAACACTCAACTTAGAACTATTTTACCTCCACACAGTTCTGTTCTTTAAACTTTCCAAATTTTTTTATATTAAAAATTCACTTAATCTGAAGAGTAGTTTTGGAACAGCTTTAATTCTGAAAATGTCAAAGTGTCATTATTGAAATGTTTTGTCTCACATGTTTTCAAAATTATATCAAAATCATTCATAGTTCAAGACATTCAGGTCTTGATGAGCTCCCCCTCAGAATCTTTATGAAGCAAGAAAAAACCATCTCTGTTCAGTGTAGCCTCAAGATGTTTCCCATACTGAAATACCAATAAAATCTAAAAAAGAAATTACCTTAATTTTAGAAGAATTTTGCCCAAACAAAGCCGTCTTTCAGAATCTTAAATGGAATCTAATATTCTTGCACTTTGTATTCAGCTAATATCCTTTGTGTGAGCAGCTCTGAATGTTTTAGAGATAAATCTCCTATTTTTATTTGCATTTTTTTTTTCATTTCAACAATTTAAGGGCATAAATTTCTCTAATCTAGTCTGATTCTAAGATACCATTCACAAGAAAATTTGCTTAAATAATGTGTGTGCCTTTGCTCTGACTGAAGCATACTTATCTGAACAGAGCTGCTTTTTTGTATCAAGGCTTAAGCCTCACTATAGTGTTCTAAAATAACTCTGTTTTACCATCAGGAGCTTGGAGACCTTGAGGTAGGTTGTAGCCCAAGATGCCTTTTGATAGCCAGGAGCAAAACCCCCTTCTTCTGATGGGCTTAATGCAAATCCAGTACAAAAACACTCCTTTAACAAGGATGGCTTTTAAAATGTCAGATGAAGCTGGTAGATCACGATGGGTTTTTTTCCTTAAAATGAATTGTTAAAGATTTGGAAAGTCAGCAAAGCTAAGGGTGGTGGTGTGTCTAAAAAGCCTTTTACAGTATGACTTCTGCTGATGTTAGCCTATGGCTCAAGCATTCTTTGTCCTATAGTCAGTGGTAGGCTCAGCAAATCTGCTTTTAGAGAACTGCTATGCAGCTGCCTCTCCTTAACAATTTTCCCCCCTCAGAGTTATCATTTAGTGGCAGGAAAGGAAGACCCAGATGGCTAACAAATCCAGGATATTTTCCAATTTCTAAGGGTAAAATTAATGTGCTTGCTTGCATCTGGAACCTAGGAACTAAGCCTCTTTTTTTTCAAACAAAACTGAACTACTACAACAACAATTTCACTTGCAACAGCTGTAAAAAGAAATCTTTTAAATACAAGTGGCTGTAGGTGACAAGCCCCATCCAAAGGTTCCTATGAAACTGCAGATTTGGAGCAACTGAGTTGCAACTCTGCAGCAGTGGTGATTTAACATCCCTATTTTACTCCTGAGAAAGGAAACACGGAAAAGAGGATTGGAATATTATGACAGTCTAAAATGGGTCGTGCAATTCTGCCAGAGTGGCATGTTCAGCTGAATTCTCTGATGCCATGGGAAGCAGAGGACCTAGGTTGTCTCCCTGCTCCTGGCCGTGCCTGACTGCATCACTGCTTCCACTGCACCAGGGATTTTCTTGGCACACAGGATGGTTTGTTTGTTACCATAACCTGGCACAGAGCAGCTGCTTTACCCACTCCTCGAAATGCAGCTGCAACACAAGGGTGCAGGCCAGGGCAACGAACAGCCTCTTGTTTCCAGCTGGAACTAGAATTTTTAATTAAGGAAAATTGTGAGGGGTTTTAGAGCTCTGGCCAAAATCCTGAGGAAACCAACCATAAAGATTTTAAGTTTACAAGCTGTCAGGATTGCGGATTTGCATCCCACTGGGATCTCTGCTTGGACTATCAACTAGTGCCAGCTCTGGGGGAGTGCTGCTAGGGGGCACCAGGAAGGTGGTTCTCATTCTTGTTTTTTCCTTGGAGTCAGATAAGTCCCTGTCTGTCAGGTCACAGCTCCAGCCCAAACATCTGGCAGTGGTTCCCAAGAACCTATAGGCACCAGGTGGCAGAGGGGAACAGGGTGCCTGTGGTGGAGAGTGCCAAGGAAGCTATGCCGAATGCTTATATTAACACCTTGGGAAACTGTGATTAAAGTCTGATCAGCGAGTGAAACTCCATCTGTGCCATCTGGTTGACTGTCTTGCACCACTTTGTAAAGCATGAGATTATTTAGAAGTGCAGTTTACAGGAAGAAACCTGTTTAGAAATAAGTGTGTCAAGCCTTTAGTTTAAGTTGAAGTCAAGGTCCCTATATATAAAAATTTTAAAGCTTAGATAGACCAAAGAATAATTCTATAATTACTTACAAAAAAAATTTATATTATTTTAGAATAACTTTGACAATATTTCTTCAAATAATATTATGAATTAAAGTACCTTGGGTTGGCAATTGATTCTTTTTCTTCTTCTCTTACAGTAGGCAAACATTCACAGTCACCTGGAAAAGGGTAGGAAACAAGACTATAGTTACTCTTGGCAGTCGTCCTGTATTTATTTAAAAAATTAATCAACTTTTATCATGCAGTCATTCTAGAACATAGATCTGCAGATGCACTTCTGCACCATTTTACTGCAGGGTCCCCATAGCATAAATCTTACACATCCTTCCCTTTGGTAGGTGTTGCCATAATTTATTTATTACATATATTGCAGTTGTCTATGTATACCTATAAAAATCAGCTACTTTTGAGGACTGTCTCCTACACACTGCCACGGGGAGGGTTGTTTGCTAATCTTCCACTGCTGACAGTTGCACCTATGCTTTATAGTCCAGCTGGGAATTTGGAGCTGGAGTTTAGGGAGCACTAACACTAACACACACACACTCACACACACAAATGTGTAAAATATTTGTTTCCTCCTCTCCACAAAATTTTAAACTATATTTTACACCACTTTTTTCCCATGCAGTACACGTAATGCCTCTCTTTCACTACTGCCATTTAGCACATGTTTTCTACAAGAGCTTACAGACCGCGAAGGTCAAAACCCCATCATGTGGAGCACTGTGCTAATGCAAAGAAATGCTCCAAAGAGCTTTATGTCCTGAAAAACAAAGCATGCCTAGTAGATCAGGCAAATGAGCCATTTGGATAGAAGGCAAGGGACCAGGAATGAAAAAAATACCAGTGTTTCAGCATTTCCTGGCCAGTGAAAAGCTGTTCATGGTTCAAAGTCAGGCCTTGGTTAACTCATGGCTTGCCAAAGACCTGCAATTTTTTGAGGACAGTGCAGACCCCTTAGAAAATTTGACTGGGAAATTCCTCTGGGAGAAAAATGGGGGGTAAAATGCAAGATACTTAGAAGTAACTGAGAAGGGAGTTGAAGATGCTGCTGCTGGTAGTTACTGCATGTTCTAATTGCTCCATAGGCTGATGGCCTTGCAAGGGAGTGGACAGACTTATTCACTGGTTCCTGGCAGCAATTTTAAATAAATGGTGGTCTGAACTACAAGCACATGCATATTTCTTCTACAATATCTCAATAAGGAGCACAGAACTTTAGAAATTCTGGAGACTGAAAGGACTATATACTTCAGAGAAACCAGTACTTAGCATTAAAAATATGTATTTAAAAATACAAATAACATTCACAGCTATAAGTGTGTTTAATAGAAATGTCTACTGAACTGAAAACATTTACGAGTTTCCATCACATATTAAAAGTAAACTCCCACACAAACTAAAATACTCCTCTGAAAAATTCTACCCCTGACATTTGTTCAGTTGTTTTCGTAGGAGGGAGTCAAGAGCACAACTAAAAATGTTGTAGGAAAAGCAGTGATACGCATACAAAACGGCTTCCATTGATTTCCTATGCATGGGATCTATGTCAGCAGGCAAGAGAGGGAGGATGGAGTAGAGGGGTTACCGTGTACCATTTTTGTTCATGCTGTTCATCCATTTATCAAGCTCTTCCATTTCTATCTCCATAACAGAGGGCGTGTCTTCTTCAAAAATAGGACTTGAGAGAAGAGAGTGGGCAAAAAACCATTACACAAGATGCTTAATTCAAACAGTTACAATGCAGTGATTTTGTATTACTCTCTTATAATTCCAGACACATGTATTAGTTCTGGAAAGCTATCCTAGCCTAGTAATCTGAGAAGATGTCAGCCCAGTGGGTGTGAACCGAGGGGCCACAAACAGATGCAAGGGAGTGGCGCTGGGATGCCAGTCCTGGGCAGAGGTAGGGCCAGCTGAGACATAACACGCAGAGCGACTCAGATAGGGCAGCCAGGGGCATGCCAGAGCACAGGGTCACAGCAGCTTCTTGAAAACTCTCCCTGCTGTAAATAGAAATTAAAAAAAAAAAAAAAAAGATAATTTGTTCCTGCCCTCCTGGAACACATGACAGGATTGCCATTGCTCCAGTGTTAAAAGCTGAAGGCCTAAAGTTTCATCATATCTTTGACTGACATGTGCAGTGACTTCAAAAGGAAAGGTCATGAGTTATTTAAATGCCTCTGCTTAGCTCCCTTTTGATTATATTTCCTGCAGTCATATGATAGAAAAAATATTTTTATCAAGAAAACCTTTTTTGTGTCTCTTAGAGCCAATTCATGAACTTTCAGCATTGATTAGCAAGATGGAGCTCAGTAAAAGGTACCAATAAAAATTGTCACTCTGATATGAGCCACCCAGCTTCTGTCTTGTTATCCAAGCAGCTAAGGCGTTGCTCCCGTGGCAGCCAGGCAAGCCTTTCTGCCTCACCTCTGAGTAAGAAGACAAACTTGAAAAACAGGGGAGCAAGACACAGAGCTTGTTCTAAATAGTAAAAGCCTGTGATGAGCCTGGGAACCCTCTTTGCTCATGGGGCACCTTGTACCTGCTGTGGCTGGTGGAGCAGGAGGTGCCTAAGAGCAGGCACAGCAAGGGCTGTGGGCTGTGGGTGTCTGTGGGGCAGCCCTTGCCTCAGTCACCACTAACTCTTGTTCTCCTGCTCTAGTCTTACACCTTCTGCCAGGTACTGAAGTCACACTTTAGCCACCAGTTGAGATAGCTGGTTCAATTGATGGCAAAAGGTAATGATGTTTAGTGTACAGCTAAATTAAGAGACAGTGAAGGAGACAAAAGTTAGAGTAACAGAAGTTTTTTTTTTTAAGAATAATATTAATAAAATTTACCTTTTCACATTTTCACTTCCCAGCTCATCTGGAAAAGAAGAGAATTGGTGTTCATAATTCTGCATGATATATACCCCATTGTATTTACAGGGTCCAGACTGCATGCAAGCCTTGAATAGGGTCAAGTAAAATAGGTCACATTTTCAAAAGGCATAAAAACTAAATTGCAGATGAAAGACGAAGCATCTTATCCTGTTTGTAATTTTCAGAGGACACCATTATTTCCAATCTAAAAGCAGGTCATTATTAGCTCAGCCACACTGGGATGAAGCCCAGTGTTGGTGTTGCCGTGGGCAGGACAGGGCAGATGCACACTTCCCTCAGCAAAAGAGATGTGCTGAGGGAAAGGGTATCCTGAAAAGGAACCACTTCTGAAAAAACAATTTTTAACTGGAAGCATTGGGACATTTTGCTACAGATTACACTCAGGCAATCCAGCTGTGTCTGGAGACTCTGGGAGCTGCTCATGGGGAGAAGGGTGGGGAGGAGTTGGACTGCATGGCAGATTAGATCTCAATTGGGCAAACGAAGCTGAACCAGCCAGATGTCAAAAAGGATCCAATGCTACTTGTGACTCCAAGACAAAGTAAAGATGGGGAAAACAATGGTGTGTCACAGATATAATTCTGATAAATATCTTCACCTCCAGGAATCAAGTGACTGAAAAACCTGTCTTCAATCACCTTATTTTTAATTCATTGTTGCCAGTGGGTGATACCTCCCAGTTGTTTCAGCACATTCCCAGACTGCAGAGCCGCCCCAGAACCACAAAGCCATCTGCCCCAGCCTTGAGGATGCTCAAAAGTCTGGGTCCAAGCAGTTGGCACAGGGCATGAGATCCCAGGATTGTGTTCCTGAAAGGCACCACATTCCCTAACCCTCTGAAGAGTGTACTTGCATTTCAGTCATCCAGAAACAAGCAGGCACCTGGGTGTCTGGTTGCAAATTCAGATTTTGTTAGAGGGAAACCCAGTGATCAGGCAAATGCAACCTAAAAATGCCCTGAAAACTTGACTTAAAATCTGTGTTGAATGTGTTGCACAGTCTGCAGGCTGATGATCTTAGAGCTGCACTCTGACCCTGTAGAGACACTGATATGACCATTTCAGGATTTCACTTACAAACTGTGTGGTTTTAATATGACACCTCACTTTGTTTCCTGTGGCCTGACACTCCAAGTTACCAGTTCCTTTGTTAGCAGGTCATGGCACCTTCCTGAGGCAGTGCTCACCTTACTGCAGCACCCAGGCAGTCTGACCTAGTTCATTTGCTGGGATGTCTTCATAGCAGCCACCACCCAATGGAATCAGGATCCCTTAAAATTGTTCCTTAAAATGGTTTTGCTTGTTCTTATTTTATTAAAGCTTCAAGCAGCTTTACCTTGTGGGCACAATGGGCTATAGAAGCATTAATTTCACCTTGCATAAAGTTGTTGAGCAGAAAGACTGAACAAGCATTTGCAGCCACAGTTACATCCCTAAGCATTCTCAGCATTTCCAGGAACCAGAGATTGGTGCCAAGGCTCCCATGGGTGTGGCAGCATGAGCAGGAGGTGCCAATAAGCAGAAGTAGCTCCTGCCCAAGGAGAGGTGCATGGCCAGGTACTGCTGGCTGGGGAGGATCCCCCTCTTACTTGTCAAAGGTGCAACTACAATCAGAGAAGGGCATTCCATGCCTCAAAATTATGTTCTGTTAATGTTGAACACATCCTGAAAATAGCCTTTTGATGCACAAGAAGACAAATTTACCTTGCTTAGACTTTTTCCTTTTATGATGCATTACAAAAAATGTGATCAAGAAGATCAGCAGGACCAGCAACGCCACAGGGACAACATATATCAAGATAGACTGTTCTGCTGCTTCTAGGCTGTCCTCATCATTCACAGCATTCAGTTCAGTACTTGGAGAACTCTGTGTTTCAAAGCTGCTTCCAGTAGTGCTTGCTGTTACAAGTACTGGCTCGTGGTCATCCACGGTCGAAGGACCCGTAGCAGGAGAGTGTGTTGCTGTAAAAGTGGGTAATATCACCAATCCATCTCCTGATCCATCAGTTCCAGGGCCTGTCAAATATAAGTGAACAACTTAACATTTTAAGGGTTTCATGAACACTCTCAGTGAGTCACAGTGTACAGCTTTAGTATTTACTTCCCATTTGATGTATTAAAAAAAAACAAACAACACCAGATGCCCCATACACACAGATTTGAAGTCTTGGGCATCAGATGATAAATTAGATCTCAAATTTGTCACAAAATCTTACAAGTCATGACCATGTTCTTCAGCTGACTTTTAATGGGACATGTCAGCAGGTGTCATCTATCTGCACACAGCTGCCTTGCAGGCTGGCATCCGGTCTTGCTCTCATGTGAAATTATTCTGCTTCTCAGTAAACCACACCAGTCTGTTTTGCATCTCAGTCTTGGCAAATATGTCCCTCCCCTTACCCAAGGAGTTAGGTACTGCCGTCAGGGAGACCATTATCCCTGGTTCACCAATTTCTTTGGTTCACTCATCTCCCTGTTTCTGCGCCTTTCTCAAATCTGTTAAATTTGTCTTACTGTGAAAAACAGAATTGATGAAAGGAAGTATGACGGATGAAAAAGCTGCTGCCTTCCACTTCTGCATGGGCTAGAAGAGGTGGTAGTAACACGGGCACTTTACTACATACAGGTCCAATTAGCTGTTCCTCTGTCTGATCCTACAGGCTGGCTGCAATTAGCTGTTCCTCTGTCTGATCCTACAGGCTGGCTGAAGGAGTGTGTGGCAAAGCATCAGTGCTGGGTATTCCACACAAGTGCTAGGACTGGGGGTTTTGAACTTTGATCTCAGTTCTGGTTTCATTTATCATGCCTTTTGCAAGAAGAATGGCTAAAATTGGCTGTGTTGGTAATAGTGAAACAAGTGCTTTTTTTGTGTGTGTCTAGGTAACAGTTTATTGACTGTCATAGAGTTTAAAAGCTTAAAAGAAGTACAGCAATTTCTGGGCTGATACTGTATTCTATAATGATGCCAAAAATCCTGCTGTAGCCTAAGGTGCAAGAATCAGTCTTTAGATAAATTACAACAGCAAAACCCTCAATAATTTTCTTGGCATGAAATTAAACAATGGGTTTTTTATGTTATCTGCCCTTTCAGTACAATGCCGGCATGGTGCACATCTCATTTTATGCAATAAAGCAGGATGGGATTTCATGACTTTTGCAATTACATGTTTCTCCTCATTCTTGTAAAGTGCTGGGCAGCCAGAGTTTCCACTAGAGTTAGCAAGAGCTTAAGGTTTTCAGCACCTCAGTGCTGGCATTTCCAATCTCAAAGGACTGGAACCAAAAGTACTTAGCATTTTAAATGCTTTTGTAAACACATTAATCTTCATAATGGCCCTGAGAGATGAGCAGTTATCATCTCCATTTTACAAATGAGAAATCAGAAGGACAGGGATGCTGTCCTTCCCAGGGTTGCCAAGTGAGAGAGAAAAACTGGGATTAGAGCGCTATCTCTTGCTTAATCCACTCTGCAGCATCTCCTCTCCCACCAGATTTGTCTCAAAGAGGAGATGAGTATTTCATGCAACTGTATTTAAGGAAACACAATTTCAGCTGAATAAAATTATTTGAGTGTGACAGCAGTATTTTATCTAGGTTTTTATGCTGCACATATCACACATGCATCTGATTGTTTCATCCTTTCCTGAAAACTAGGAAAAAATTTGAATACTTAATGTAATACTGTGAAGGTCACCAGACTCCTGCACCACAATAGGACAATGAAAATGATAGCTCTTCTGTGACAAAGCCCTTTGTATTAATCGTCTCTCTTCTGTATTTAGTATTTCAGTCAAGAACAAATCACTATCACTACCTTGCAGGTAATGACCCCTTAGGTGTGTGCTGCTACACGTCTTTCCCTGACCTGCTGGCTATCCTCAATCTTACTGTAGAGGACAGGAGGGAGAGCTCCTCTCCCTTTTTAGTTTGGCTTTTTGATTTTTCCAAGGTAGTTTGTAGTTCCCAGTGCCTGCAGCCACTCCATTTCAATTGCTGTTGTACAGAGTGGTGAGGCAGCACTAGAGATGTCTGTGCTGCAGACTGTGGCATGATGGACTGTGCCACAGGCAGAGCTGATGGGCCACTGCAGCCTCACTGAGCCTCTTCAATGACCTTATTTCATTTTCCTCCTCTAGCCATCGCCCTTGAAACCCATTGCCTGCCACATTTGATATATTGAGAGGGACAAGCCTGTTGCTTAAAATAGGGATAGGGTGCGGAGAAAATACCTTACTTTTCATTTACTCGTAGAGCTGAAATGGATTTTTCAAATGTCTGAAGCATGGTGTGGCTTTAAAGCAAAGCAAACAGTCACACCTCATTAACTGCAGTGATAAACTTTCAGCTGCAGACTATGCTGTGCTTGATTTCCGAGAGAGACTTTTCCAGTATCTCTGCTACTTTGCCTGGTTTTGAACTATGAAGCAGACTTCAAATAATTTGTCTCTGTGTGAAACAGAATTACCTTTTCTAGTCTCTAGGCAAAGAAAATGGCAAATCACAGAGTGACCTTGCTGCATATTTTTGACATATTTTTGTTCACTTTGCATAATTCCAGGGACACAATGGCATATCCCTGGGAATGCCATTTCCTCTTACAGAGACCTGTTGTGAGACCTTTTCTCTGACTGATTTAAATACATCTTTCAGCAGAAGGGTAGCCAATTGCACAATGTTCTTGCAAGGATATTGCTCTTATTTCCTGCATTTTACCTGCTGCCTCAACACATCCTGCTCCCCTATCACCTCTGAGGAACACAGCTCGGCCTCAAGGGATGCCTCACCTGTCACCCAGCAGTTGTTCTCACTCTCAGGCCACCCACATATCACCCTTTTTACACAGCAGGAAAGCACAGCCTGCACCTGTGTTGGCCCAGGGGCTTGTACCAGGTAAGGATTTGTGCCTCCAGTCCAGCAGAGAGAGTCAGGCTCAGGCTTCCTGGTGCAGCTGTAGCACTTGCCAGAGTTACCCGCCCAGGCCACATGAGATGCACGTGATTGACCTCAAGACAGTTGCTATTTTTCATAGTGTTTTAATTTAAAGTGCTCAGAATAGCAAGTGGGCTGTGTTGCAGCTGGCCACAGTGGCTGTTTTGTGGGGTGAACAAAAGCTGGGCATTACAAGGTTTGGAGCAGGGCAGAAGAGCATCTGAAAATTGGAGATTTTCTGCTGTTCATACATTTTCTCCATGCCAGATTTGCAGTGATAATGCATACCATGGACTGTCTTGTCAGCTGTGCTGGGGTTTCATCTTGCAGAGACCTACTAGCTCCTTGCAAATGGGAATCTGACTGCAATACAGCATGACATTCAGGATGGAAAAGCAAGGCCAGTGGAGTGCAACAAAGACCAAGTCACATGTGATCATAGAGATATCTCCTTGACTTTGCAAAGCCTGTGCCCTTTCTCTTTTTGAGCTCAGCCTCATGCTGTTGGCTACAGTCCAACATCCATATTCATCCCTCTGCACATCTTGTCCAAGGAGCAAATGCTCACACAACAACCACATCGGCTTCACCTTTGTCTGGACCACCTGGGGCATGAATGCTGGTGACTTCTTCCTGTGTTAAGGGAAGTGGATGGGAGCACACCACAGCTTCAGCCCAGCCTGTATTGCCACTTCCCATGCTTTCAAGAGCAGAAGAGAGAGAGGCTGGCATGCAGCTGCATCCCATCCTGATGGGAAGGTGGACACAGCTGGAACTAGAAGCTAAAAAGCTGGAGCTGGAAGGCAGGAAGTCCTCTGGTTTCCACAGCTGAGGTATTAGAGGATCTAGTACTCAAGGAACCAAAATGCTTGAGCAAGCACTAGCAGCATCTCATAAAAGGTTCAATTAACAGTTCCTACAAATTATGAAAAAAGCTATGTCCCCGTGTGCAGTATAAGGTATTAATTACTCAATATTTTCTACTTGAAAAATATGCTTGGATCACTGATGGACTTTGCTTGAGTTTTGGAGGTGCTCCTAAACCTGTTTTTCATGGGAGACAGAGGCAGTTGAAAATACCAAGATGTTTTACAGAGTCCAAAAAGCTGCATCTCAATCAAACAAACATTTCTGTTGTTACAGCATTTCTTCCTCTGAGTTTTGTTCTGCAGCACACAGAGGCGGTGATATGGGCTTCCTGATGAAGTAAGCAGGCAAACAGGTTTCTGAATTCACTTGGATGCAAGCAAAGGAAAATAGCTGGCAGTCAGCACATTCAGTTCTGTTGCAGAACCATCAGTCTCCCTGCTGCCTTGCCATCAGACTCAAGGACTGGGCTCTCTCAAGGGAATTTTCCAAATTACACTATAGTGCCTATGGACAGAAGAAAAGCAATAAGAGAGGAAAAGCAAGAGCTATGTCAGTGGGATAGCCAGGCATACTAGTTTGAAAGGAAAATTTTTGTTTCTCAAAACTTTCCCATAATCTATAAAAACGAAGTGAAAGGAAGGGTCACAAGCAGGTGACAGAACAAGGCTATAAAGCTGGAATAAAGTTGACATATCCTTTATCATTCTGCTCCATACACACTTTGATGGTATAGTCATACCACTCCACATGGTCTGTATGATCCTCTCATGTATTGCTTGGCTCATCCCTGCACTGTTCCTCTCCCCACATTTCAGGTTGCTGTAAGAAGGGCTGTTCCTTTCCATGGCCAGGGCTTGCCCGGCTGCCTGTTGTGGCAGGTCTTGCCTGTCAGTCTGGCTGGAAGAGGAGTCCTTAAAAGCCTGCAGGCTAGCTGTTGGGAGCATACGTTCCTCTGATGAGGGAGCACAAGCATTTCAGGGTGGCTAATCTGTAGACAAGATCCTATTAAAACCAGGTGCTTAGAAAGCGTTATCTAGGTATAACCTGGAAGAGGAAACAACTGTTTAAGCTCATTTATACAAGATGGAAACTGCTTTTCCTCACTGTATTTCTATCCAGCTGAAGTGCTGCATTAACAGCCAGCGTTGCAAATTTAGTCACACATCTTAGAGTCCAACTGTGAACCTGTAGTCTCAT
The DNA here is from genome assembly GCA_020086605.1 of Lanius collurio. Classification (NCBI taxonomy): domain Eukaryota; kingdom Metazoa; phylum Chordata; class Aves; order Passeriformes; family Laniidae; genus Lanius; species Lanius collurio. Next base: position 13,734,372 of record JACBWW010000015.1, on the reverse strand, counting down.
TTCTCAGCCCCAGTACTAAAGGCTTTCCAGACCAATTTATGCATTTAGTTGCTTCTACTTAATCTGATGGCCTTCTAGCTCTGCATCTGTGATACCCGTACAGCCTCACTGTGATGCAAATCTCTCTGCTCCTTGCTCTCAGGAGGACCCTGAAATTAAAGATTCAAAAGCTCCAGAGGCTTTCCAGCTGTAATAAAATCTCTTGAGGGAAAAGAGACTAGTGTCACTGACTGAAAATTAGTATACAACTTGCTGATGTAAATGAGATATTTTCTGAAATGTCCCTGAAGCACTTGAATAAAACACAGTGAGGATTCCTGTGTGTGGATAAAAGGGAGGAATGGTAGTAAATATGTAGGAGAAATTGATGCGTTCAGTAGAAAGGATTTTTCATGTGCTTTTTAGGGCACTGCACTTTGGAAAGGGAAAATGTAGCAAATCCTCTTTGTAATTCCTTACATTGTTGCTGTGCTAGAAAATTTTAACAGGTAAATTTTAACTGTAAGGGGTTCAAACTCATTCTCAGTTTATTACTTTTTGGGGGGAACAGGTTAAAACTACTGATCCCTGAGAGACCTTGGCTTTGTAGGGGAGGCAGCCTAAAAGGCACTTCTCTGCCAAGGACAGAGTGGCTGTCTCAGGGTACTAGCTGCTGAATATCTGGATCTCTGATAGCAATGTTTCTTTGAATGACAATTCAAAACAATAGCACAGAGACACAGACAAAATAAAGCACTACCTGCAACTACCCCAGCTCTTCCACTTGGAGATCTTATATCCTGATCCTCTCCCTCACACACTTTCTTGCTCCCTATGTCAGACCACTTACACTGCAATTTTCCATGTGTTTCACCGAACACAGTGCAAGATAGCATAGCCTGGGAAATGACTCAAGGGTCAGAGTCTTTTCCTATAAGCTACAGTAAGGTTCTTAATGCTTGTTATTAGCATCAGCACATACACCTAGGTAGGTCTTCAGGGCTGCTGCAAGGCTGAGCTCTGAGTACCATTCCCTACAATAGGGGTGATGCCCTACACTGTTACCTGTAGGGCTTCCTGACTGCATTAAAGCAAGGGGAAGGGAACTGGTACAAACCCAAATATCCCCTCAGTATGGAGCTGGGAGGAGGCCAGCACCCACAGCTGAGACCTCAGGAATACTCTCAGAGCTACTGGATTAGAGTGATTGTAGTGTAGCAGGAACAAAACCATCCATAAATCATAATACAAATGGCAAGGCTAGGATTTTACGAGGCTCTGGCATGGTATGGAAACAAGACCTATAAAGACTTTAATCTGTCTGTGATGCAAGATTTAATCATACTCTGTTTGCCTCTTTTGTGAATGGTCTCTAGACCGTAGACCACTTAAAAGGTGAAGACTATGTCTGGCAGAAGGTAAAAAATCTCCCTTAAAGGTCCTGCCCTGTTGATCTATGAGCAAGGAAGAGTGAGAGCAAAGGAGCTCCCTGGGAAGCTGCTCTCAGCAGAGGGGTTCCTGACCCACCAGTGCCTGTGGGGTACATAAGCCCTACATAAACTTTCCCCCCACCAGTTTAATTTCACCTCAAAGGCTCAAGTTCACAACTTCCCTGTCCCATCCTTGCAGTCAAGAGTACGCCCCCAGGCTCGTTGCATAAGCAAAAGCCACCTTTGTATGGGGAGCGAAGGTGGGTGCTCTCCTCCCTTTCCCCTGTGACTGTGGGTTGGCTCTGTAGAGTCAGAGATGACAAGGCTTGGGGAGGGCTCTGGCAGGACTGACTCACTCCCAAAGAGGAACCATTCCAAAATCAACCAGAATTTAAAGGTGGACCTACTGGTAGGAAGGCTCTGAAGGCAGTGGGGAGTGCGTTGGGGCACCTGGCATGTGACATCTTCCCGGTGCTTCCTGCAGCCTCTAATGCCCATTGCAGAGACGGGCAGGGGGGCACCGAGGCTGAGGAGCCCCGGGACTAAGGCGTGTCCTCCCCCACGGGGACGTGGTGATGAAATAGTAGCTCTCAGTACCCTGCACATGAGCTAAGGAAGCAGGAGCCTGATCACTCTGCATTGCCTTCATTGCCCTCCGTCGTACTCCTCCCTTTCCCTGGGACCTCTGTTCTGCTCTGCCCATGGCAGGATTTTTGTTCCTCTGACCGCTTTGATTCTGAGCTACATTCAATTCTTGCCGCATATTTTCCTTAAGTGTCTGCAATGCAGCAGGGCTGTAGTAACATAGCCAAACCCAAAACATATTATACAGCTTAGCTCGCTCGTACAGCTAAGCAAGTCTCCTAAGCGCAAGCAGCTCAACAGCACGCCAGGAGCCTGCAGCCCAGCTTTACACCCTGCTTATAGTACTGCTTTTCAAGAGAAAAGAGCCCACACCAAACCGATCGCAGCAGTGCATTTTAGGGCATTAAGAGAAGTCCAGTGATATCTGAGAGTGACCATCTTCTTTCCCTGCTTTCTGTAGAGCTCCCGCTCGCTGCAGCAGCACGGAGAGAGCAAATACTTCTAGTCCGTACCCAGGCGCTTTGGCAGGGATTTGTTTGACACCGAAAGGCACAAGCACCACCTTGGCAAGGTTTCATTACAAGAGCTGCCTGTCATGTTCGGTCGCTAGCTGCCAAAATGCCAGTGGAACCAATGACCCTGGCAAACAGGAGGGAGCCTCTGCAACGACACCCCAGCGCCTCAGCATTTTGTTACAAGTGGCTTCTCCACTCATGGTTCTTCCCTTCAGAGGGTCAGGACCTAAGTCCACGGTGGCGGCCACTTTGTTCTGCAGCTGAGAATTCAAAATATTTGCCTCCGGAACCGGCTGTTCCTTTGTTAAACCAGTTTCAGTGCACCGGGACTGCGGAAATCGGCAGTCACCTTTTGAATGGAAGCAGTGCTCTGCCTTTAACTTTGCTATTAAACACTGATGGTATGGGTGTGGAGTTTAAAAAGTTCAACAAATAACTAAAATTAGAAGCAAAATGCCTAATGGGTCAACATGGAAACTTCGGTTCTCTACACACCTGCAATTTAGGAAATGTAGGAATTGTAGTATTTGTTTGCTGCTGTTCGGGGATAGGTCTGAGAAAAAAAAAAAAAAAAGTCAAAGCTTTGAAAACGACAGGCAACTGAAAAGAGAGAGGGTAAACACAGCAAAAAGCAGCAGAGAATAAGTCCCCACAGATCTCCCAGTGCTCAGTTTGGAGGGTGTTGCCCTCCAGCTTGGTCCCATTACTGCAGGCAAGACACGCAGTCCCACCTCGGGGGCGAAAGGCGCTTTCTTACTCACTCACCTTCGCCGGCAGATCCTCCAGCCAGCGCCAGGGCCCAGAGCAGGGTGATGAGAGCGGCGCTCCGCATGCTGCCCCGGCAGCACTCCCACCTGAGGGGCGCCCGGGCAGGCTCCCTGCTGCACCCGAACATCTACATTTCCTGCTTCCTGCCGGCGAGCATCTGAGCTGCATTTCTTCAGGAGATGGACTCTCTTTGATGGGTTTTAGGAAGTGATGTAATTCCGTCTGGGCCTGTCAAGCGAGCAATGATTGCAAAAGAAAGAAGAAGAAGAAAAAAAAAAACCAACTCAGAAGTTGCTCTTCAGGCACGCACTTGGCTGAAGCACCTTCATGCTGTAGGTGAGGGAGCTCCCTCCCGCTCTCTTCTCCTTTCACTCCTGCCTTTACTACCTTCTATCTTCATCTACACACAGTGCCACATATCATACAAATACAAATCAGACACAAAACTTCATGTATGTATGTTAGCAGGAAGGGTTTAGGTCATTTTCCAGGGTGGTTGAGCAAGAAAATTTCAATAGTGCCTCCCCTCCTGCCTTGGTTTTCTCCCCCCATTCACCTGGGAGACTGCATGCACTTACAGTCCCAAAAGGCAACCCCCAAGTGGGCTATCTTCAGCAAATGGGATGAATGGCTGGCTCTCTTAGCAGTCTGTAACTGAGTATTCTGGGCTGGTTTGTGCTGAGGAAGGGGAAAAAGCAGAAAACCACATCAGTTTCTGTTATGAGCAGGTGGCTTAGCTAGAAAGTGCTTAGATAGTATGATGATGGCTGTAGATGACAGGGGACAGAAGGTCTCAATTCCCACCAGGATGCAGGGCCTGGCGTGGGGGTCCACAGGGCCATGGTTGATGGAAGTGGCAAGGGACAGGTAATCCTGCCTCCCTTCCTCACTCCTGTTGATTTTTGCTTCCCCTTGGCAGTCTCTGTCTGGGTGGGCAGACCTTGGCTGTTGTCCCCCCAAACACTGCCCTATCCTCTGTTCCCATCATCCCATCACTCTCCACCATTTAGAAACACGTGAGGGCTGGCTAGGGGCTTCCACACATTGCCTGTTGCTAGGTAAGAGCAATGAAGGACTTAAACCAAACATTTTAAATCTTCTTTCTATATAGAGTGGGCCTACCCAGAGCCCAGGATTTGGATCTGGATCTAAACCATACATATACCCAAGCAGGCAGAGTGGCTGGACCACAGATTTTGTTTGTTCCACTGTAGAAATAAGTGCTAGAACTAAAAATCATTTCTCTGAGTTGAGGAGAGTCTGTGCTCCCGATTTTATTCTGGAGCATCCCAGGTTAGAGTCATTTTAAATACTTGCATAAAATTTTCCACTAATAATCTAGGGAAGGAGGGTTGAATGGTGACTGTGTAGGAGCTTTATAGTGCTTCCTCTAGACATCAGTCTCTGTCAAAATCTGATTTCTCATCAGAATTTGTTGAGTTCTGGAATTTGTTGAAGCTGGTGAATCTCTCTGTTCAGATTGGTGGGAAGTGATCAATTGCTGCTCTGCTTCTCCAGCTAATAATTTTTCTTAGCACACTGATGCTTTTATAGGTCATCAGTTATAGGTTATTTAGCTTGAGTAGCTGAGAAATAGGTCAGTGATTCATTTAATGACCACCTTGTTGATAGATTTAAGCCACTTGAATGATATAGTTAACTAAAAATCTGATCCAGTTGCTTAGTATTGGCAAAATATGTTTATGAACTTCATAAAACAGTGGGGGGAAAAGCAAAGTTACAGTGTTTGCACCTAAAGAAGATAAAGAGGAACTCTGAATTTTGAAACCACTACACTGACCAACTAATTAAATATTTCCAGGATATATTCTTTAGTATGATGTCATAGTCACACACAATGACAGTTATCAGACAGAAGTGTCAGAGGTGAGGCTTGCCAATACTTTTAAGATTTTTCTGTTAAAAAATGACAGAAACTCCAAGGATTAGTAGTAGTGTCTAATTGACATAGACAGTTTGAATGACAGAAGTCCAGAAATTGAGGCTACCCAGGCATCTTCTATGTGCTCAGAGGTGAATTTGTCTAGTCTGGCAACAGGAAAACTGAAAATGGGTCAATGCCCAGCACAGGCAAAGCCTGTCTGTGTTTTCAGGAGTGTAGTCTCAGATCCTAGGGCTGTCACTATTGTCCATCCTCAGCTTTCCTTGAACTTTAGTCAACAGTAGGCAAAGTCTTACCATTTAACAGTATTTTCATTGCTTCAACATGCAGAAAATATGTGCTATACTGCTTTCCATTTCTTCCCCATCTCCTTAACACGTTTGCCACTCTGTTACCACATGGCCTGCAAACATGTTCTTCTGATTTATCCTGCCCTTCATATTTGTGGTTTTGCCTCATTCTGTAGACTTAGCTCAGCTCACTCATCCATTACTAAAACATAAATCTAGACAGAGAAACTGGAAGGGAAAACAGGAAAGGATTTGGGTTTTTTGTACTTTTGCTGCATTTTTACCTCATATTTCTAATGTAAATAACTATATCCTTTTCTCTTTTCCCTTTTAGCCTTTCTACACAGATTGTAGCATTTCTCCTCAAGTTCCCATTGACTACTATGGACAAATGTTTGGCTAACAACTCATTGCCACCCCTTGAAAGCAAGATATCCATCTGCTGCTGTGTATACAAGTATGATTTCTAAGGCAAATAAAAGTACAGAAAATGTGACTCTTGGCCATAGTACCTTTTAATTAAGATTTTAGAGAGATACAAAGGCAGTTCAGCAGGCATTTGACTATTTTAAATTTTTTTCAATTGTAGAGAAAGAGGAATGAGGTATTTTGGATGCTGACAAATCAAGCTCTCAAGCAAGGGCAGTTACCTTGATCCATCCCCAGCAGCATTGGGATCATGCTCCCCTGAAGTACTACCAGCAAGCTTCCTTTTGCCTGCCTGGGAAGCAAGGTGAGTACCCTTGCCTTGGTTGGTGTCTTCAGCTTCATGCGTCTCTCTGTGTAGTAGAAATACAGAAACCAAAAGCTGTAGTGACAACCCTACTGCAAAACAAACGTGTATTTGGAAACCCATGTGGCTTCAGTCATGAATGGTTTTGTCAGGGGGTAGAGTGTATCTGATCATTTCATAGGACTTAGTGCAATTACTAGGATGCACAATGCATCTTAGCAAGAAGAAGTGTCTTTTGACAGATTAAACCACAAAATTTTCTGGGGGCTTACAATGTATGTTACTGATCTAGAAACATTTGTGCATGTTCAGTGTTACTGTTTCATCAATTTTTATATCCCAAAGAGCATGTCTGACTGCCAAGCTAGGCTGTTTGCTTATATTCTTCCCTAATCAAGAAGGATTTGCATCATTGACATGACAGAATGTCATCAGAGTGACATTTTCAGAAAAAAGAAATGTATTGCAATGCTGCAGCCACTTGGCTGATGCTCTTCTTGTTCCTTTTTCCTGTGAGAACAACAGCTAAAGTTTTGCAAGTGATGTGGCAAGCTGATGGTTAGTTACAGGGCATTTATTACAAACGTGCTAGTGCAGCTTGTCTGCTGCAGACTTCAGCAGCTAATCCACCTGCCCTGAAGTGCAGGCAGGGGCTAGAGCCAGCCAAGTTCTGCTAGTCCCTTAATGACTTGTTTCTGTCTCTGACATATGTTGAGAAAGGACAGATAAAATTCTCCCACAAGTTGCTGTGAAAGAATGGAAAATAGCAATGTATTGCAATTCACTGCAACATTTAAAAAAAAAATCATCAAAGCGAAAGATTTTGTACAAAGCCCACAGGAATCTTCTCAAGTCAGACAGTGTCGGCTGCAATGGCACTTCTGCAGGCTGCTGAGCTAAGTAAGATTTGCAGAATCAAGGCTAAAATCCAGAGCATCCTTGTGTAGAAATCTCGTGGGGATCTGGAACTGCATCCACAGATGCACTTGTTTCAGAGCAAGAAATGCTTGACTGAGTTGCAGACGCCAAAGCTCTCTTTCCAACAAATCAATTCTAGATTATATGGAAAGACAAGTTACATTTTATTTCAGCCACAGAGATGCTTCAGGAAAAATTTTACATCGTTCTGAAACCAATGCCACCAGTATAAATTAGAACAGAGATGGTGTTCCTAACTGGGACAATGTAATATAACTGAGAGTGACAATAAAAGCATACAAACAAGTATTTGTCAGTTTTAAGAATCTCTTTGCTCAACTGGACTTGTGTTTGTCTTTTATTTTCTTTTTCTTTATTTTCTTCCTTGTGCATAACACAGGCTGTTATATCATGCTGATAATATTTTGGATACTTCAATAGAAACAGAAATAAAATACAAAACTAAACTTGAAAATATCCAGATGTTTGTATCTGCAAAATTATACTTGAAAATATTCAGATGTTTGCATCTAAGTTTCCTTTAACAAAATAAAAAATGGGTTCAAATAGAAACTTTTAAGATCAAAGATCTATGAAATGGAAGAGGCCTCAAGGTACATCGAGTGAATTGGCAGATTTATACTGAAGTGTAGCTGGACACTTCATTTCTACTCACTTTTTGGGGAAGTAGTGCATGGATTATACATTTTGCACATGCTAAAAGATTCCTAAGTCATTTGTGACTTGTGTGAAATCCTAAAATAGATGATCCCTCCATTCTATTGTAGTACTGACTGTGTTTTGGAAGATGTGTTCTTCCTGGGAGATCAGCTTTCCATCAGGCAAAATCCACAGCTGAAACTGCACTTCCAAAAGGACAATGTCTGGTCAGCAAAGTCATCTTGTTATTTGACCACTAGAGAAACACAATTACTAGCTGATGTAGGTAGTCCCCAGCAGAGCTTTCCTTTAGCCTAGTGGGGATTTACCCATAAAATCCTCCACCTACAAACTTCCTAGGCTCCTATCCTTGAAATTTAGGTGTGACTCTGTGAGGTCTATCTTTGTCTCAATACAGGCTGGATAAAGGTGGGATGAACAACCCAAAGTACAACTTTAGGGTTTTGGTTTTCTTTTTTTAAAGCCTTCACTTACCACAATACTACCAGCTTCAAATTCCTCTTGGCAGCTAAATAATAAGTGCTTTGTCCTAACTTCGCAAATTCAGAGTGCTCCTGGGCTCCAACAGTGGCTGTACCCAAAACTGTCTGGTTTTACATGTAAAACCTAGGTGTTTGGGCCAGGATGCTGCACCCCACTTATTTTCAAAACCGTGCAGAGCACCCTCATAAGGCATGAAGCCATGAGCATCCAGACCAGTAGCCAAGGCCTGAGCAATGTAATTCTGAGAATCAAATTTTCAGGCACTTTTATTCATTTTAACATATCACTACTGTTAGAAAAATTTACAATTTAATAATATTTTATATTTTGTTCTTTCGAGGCCAGGGCTGGAATGAAACTGAAATAAAAACCATCAGTTTTTAAAAAGGCTTGGGTCACCTTCCTGACCTTTTATTTATGAATACCTCAGGCTTTCACTTCTTTGTGGAACAACACAGGGATTTATTAGTTAAATGTTTGTCTCATTCTTTAAAAATGATTATGCACATGTTGTATCAGGGTTTAACCTGGAATTAGAGACTGAAATTATATAAATAGAAATATAAATTTTCTTCAGGGTTGCAATGTCTCCCAAACTTGTATTAAGTGTACAGTTGATATAAACAATCCAAGTCTTAGTTAAAGGAACAAATGGGTCATCAGGCACTGCAACTGCTGTCAGGAGAGGCTGCCCTTCCACTCTCAGGGGTTGAGGAACACATCTGACCAGAAGTGGACCCCAAAAGTAGAGCCATATAATAAGGTAGGAAGAATTAATTTGCTTGAGATGCCTTGCAGAGGGGGATGCAAGTGTGTTCAAAAGCCTGTTCAGAACAGGAGCTGGCTCCTGAGCCTCCAGTATCGGGAATAAAGGTGTTTTGTACAGAAATGGCTGTGCAGGCACAGGAGCGGAGCAGACCTCACAGCTCACACAGACACACAGCAGACAATACAACTGTAATGCTAAAAGGAGTATCCATGCAATTTAGAATAACACTTCAGAGAATGGAAATTCTCTGTGGCTGCTACTGAAAGTGAGAGAAGAAACATAGCCTGGGTGTCCCACACAAGGATCAGAGCCTTGTCTGGTCACAGGCTTTCATGTGCCAGCTCACTTGATAGATGCATGGTCAGCAACTTAAATGGGTAAAAACACTGTCAGACAGTGAATTATCTTTACATGAAACATCAGTGCTGCGTGTCCTACATGGAGGTGCCTACTCAGTAGTTGTCACTTCCGAGTCAATGCTAGCTTAAGATCTGGCTTGAAAAAACCCACAGTGCTCTGTAGAGATCGAAACATTTCTCTTAAAGAGATAACAAGAAGTGAGATTGATGAAGTAAAGGATTGAAAACCAAACACAAATCTGTCTCGGGTGCAATCACTGGGGAATTTAGTAAAATGAAGCATTGAGAGACAAGGTACTTGAGGGAAAGTAAGCTAGATTTTTTTAAATCCTGCTTACTTTCATTTCTATGATGCTTCAGCTGGATGTCTGAAGGTATTTTTTCAGCTGTGAACAATTCATAAGAAGAGAATAAAATCTGAAAAGCACATTCCTTCAGGAATACTAGACCATAAAAAAAACACACCAGCACATCCAAACTGTAATGTGAGTACTAAGAATTTTCCAGCCACACCTAAAGCATCTGAAGATAATCTTTGATGTCCTAAAATAATGCTGCTTAAATGTTGCTTGATACTTTTTTAGGCTGTGACAGCTCTCATTTGATCCTCCCATCTAGGTCCCTTTCTCTATTCTTGAATTAAATGTTCTTGTCTTTTTCCTTTGCATATTTTCACTGTAATTACTGAACTTTACTTCACAAATACTTAATATAGAGTCCAGACTCTAAAGAAACATTAAAGACAAGATTTTTTAAAGCTTCTCAGATACCCAAAGATGCAAATAATCACTAACTACGTGTAAGAGTATGGATATCTGATCTGAGGCAAATTTTGTTCCTAGATGATTTGAAAAATTTATTTTTCATAGTTTGTCATTTAAATACTTTTAAAGGACCTAACCCAAGTACTCAGTTCTAGTGTAGTGTTATGAAACAACATTTAAAATCATGGAAGCAGCCTTCAGTCCTTTCATAGTCCAGCTCTGCAGAATTGAGGACATATTTAAGCATATAAATAGTCCCAGTAGAATTAAAGAAACAGCACCCAGCTTTAAACCAGACAGATATTAAAGGAAGAAAGTGTGATAGTCTGTAGAGAGACTATATTTATAGTGTGTATGCAAGCAAGAGACTAAGTTAAGGCTGTTTGGAGGGCTCTCAGCCTGTATTTTGAGCATGTGCCTTTTTAACTTCAGGCCCCTGTATCAAAACGTGTTGGTGCTCCTAAAGGCACTTTGCCTGCTCCTCTATGCCAGTGGAAACATGGACTGAAGCAACATAACATAGCAGATTATTTGAAAACTATAATATTTTTTGAAATACATATTTTTTTAAAAAAATATGCCAGTTAAGCATTTTCTATATGGCACTACATTGTTAATACCGCTTTGACCATCACAGATGCTAATACATGATACATCCCTTTGTCAGAGTGATTGTATTAAAGCCACACATCGCTAACTCAACAAGTTTTGAAGAGCTTTTGCAATGGCAATGATGCTGTTTCAGAAATGGTACACTTTTGTCTAGAATCTGAAATCAGACACCATGCTGAAAGCTGGAAAATCATGTATCTGCACCCTCATTTTCAGATGGCAATGTGAGTAGAGTTGCCTACAATTCTTATTTCTCTGAAAACAGTACCCCATCTCAACACACGGTGTATTTAACCACTGACCAGGTCTTCACACAGGTGATAGTATTTTTTGGTGATATGCATCCAAAATACCATCAGTCACAACCCAGCGAGGGATATGCTGAGGACATTTGTGGCAGAAAGCATTGCTTCTCAACACCCTGTGTTTAAATCTAACTATCAGTTCAGTATATCTGACTGTAGTGCTGCAAGACTATCTGAAAAAAAAATCATACATTTTGCCTCCTGATTGAGTCTGGTAAGGGGAGAAGTCCTTTTCAAACAGCTGTGTTGGATGTACTGTAGCATATTTTCAGGTGGATCCATGTTTTGACCAGTATCTGTGATGGCAGCACAGGATGGCATACCTTCATTAAATGTTTATTTCGTTGCTGTAGAGAGCTGTGACAGTGAAATATACCACAGTATATACACTAGCAGCCCAATTACACATCTGAATAGCAGTACACAGACTGATACCCCTTAACTCCTGTGGCTCCTTTTCTATGCATCTGTCCATGCCACAGTCACACACCTGTGCCAAAGGGTAGGTGCATCAAGTGTGGTCTGAAGTGAGAAGATCATGTTTCTGACAGGCTGCTACCTTGCCTGTATCCCGATCTCTGAAGCTTGATCTTCTGTCAGAACGTACAAGGTTTTACCCTTAGGTGTACCCTTAGCACAAGGCAAGCAATACCAAAATTCTGTGAGAACTGGCGTTCAGCCAGTTACAGGCAGATGCAGCAAGAATAAAAGAGGTCAGTCCAACTGATGGCTGCTAATGAAACCCCTGATGGAAAGAATTGTAGATATGATCCTATAGGAAATAGGAGCTTCCTGGAAGTGAATGTATAATTCCTCTCTTAATCCGTTTTGGTTCTGAGTACTTGTGAAGCTTTATGCCTTCTACCATATCTGCAAAGGTCAATCCACACCTAGCCTGTGTCTACACCCTTCTTGAATGTCAATAAGGGCATATCTCAGCATGGTTTACATTCTTATAACTGTATCTCCACACAGAGAGAAACGTGGAGTTCATTTGAGGTTCACAACTCATTCTGTTCACATTAGAGCTGGAAATGCTTTCAGAGTATGCAAGTATCCGATACTCAAAAAAACCCGCCAAACAGACCCAAAAAAATATGCCTGCCAAATATAGGCTCTATATTTAAAGCCTGTAAATTAGGAGGGTGGATGGCACAGAACCATCCCAGGTTTCCAAACTGGGGGATTGATCGGATCAGGCAGGCGGCAGACAGGGAACTTTTAATCTCTGAGGAGCTGGAATGGCAGACAGGAAGAAGAGAGAAGGATGAATGGTTAAAAGGAAACCAGTACCTGCATTACTGCTTTTGGAAGAGATGTAATCTCACAAATATGTGCCTTGCCTGAGGAGCCAGTATCCTGAAAGAGGCTGGCTCAGCCCACTTGGGAGGCAGAGCAGCAGTTAAACGTCCTGCTGGCTGGATCCTATGGGCTGTTTTCCACACACTGCAAAATTTCTTCCTAATCCTTGCAGACCAACATGCTTTTGAACATTAACAGAGCTCCCCACAAAGAACACTGTTCAAAATTATCCCCTTTGTGAGGCTGCACCAGTGCAAGCCATGGGGTTCTCCCCCTGTGAGATGAGGTGAGAGGATGAAGAAATCCAAAAGAAGTTTCAAATTCATAAAGGTAACTTATCCTCATTCCAAATAATCCTTTAGGAAGCTTACATGAATGTAAATGTCATATAATCCCATTGTCCAGGATGCTATCTGCCATCCCAGCATTAGTCCTCAACAGATGATCACTGCAGATGCACGCACTTCACAAGGAATGCAGGTTTGGGGTTGCACATGTGCACTTTAGCTGTGTATAGATAATGGTGTAGATATTGTTAGGGAACAATCAAGTTATTTTACTAAAGCTATTTAACCATTAATATTTAAGACAAAATTGCAAGGTGATTTCTAGCCACCCAAGCATTGTTTGCCAAATGCTCTCCTGTTAGCTCTGGTGGGTAAATTGTTGGCAACACGTTAGACTTGGACAAAGCTCTGAAGGTGTTGTATGATTTAGGGCACCTAAATCTACATGGGATGAGTGAAGGCCAGGTGAGAATGGGACACAAAAATATACAAGTTTTATTACACATTTACTTCAGCTTTACATTTTCTAGTTTGGGTATGTGTTGCCAACTTCTACATGGTGCAAAGGTATGAAGAACAACATTGCCAACTTGGCAAGAAATTATCAATTATTTCTTTTGGTTCCTAAGAGAATTTCTGTTGCTTTTTGAAAAAATTGGGTTGGTAATAGGATATGTAGGGAAAGCCTCTTGATGGGGCATTGGATGGCTCTTTGTATTCATTTAACAAGCAGAGCCAAGAGCCTGTAGCTCTGTCTGCCTGTACTTGTATTTCTGCCTTGATGTTGCATGTCTACAGCATTTGCCACATCTGCTCCTGCTTCTCTGCAGGCACTCACTGTATAATGCACCGTCTGGCCACCCTCAGCTCTCACAGGGAGTTAAAGGTTTGTCTTTTCTAGAATTTGAATTGTAATGTTTGTCTGCGGCATGTGCTGAGTATACATGTAACACTCAGCCACTTTTTCTCAGAGCAGTAAAACTCATATCCATTGAGCCAGCTTTTCAAAAATAGTTTAGCAGTTGTTGGTAACAGCACATAATAACTATCTAATTCACATCCCAAGTTCCTATTACAAAGTGTCTCTTGGTTAACCTCTGGAAAGCCATGTCAATTTTCAAGCTCATCTGACTCTTACTGCAACTTCTAGACTCTGCAGAAACACTTCTTACACAGAAATGCTGTTTCAGCCTTGCCTTGTTTCTAGGCAAATGTCTTATTTGTTTACTGAATGTGGATGAGCCCTGGGCAGGGCAGTGACAGACAGTTTACACAGATCATGTGTCATTAGTTCTGGGGGAAAAAAAGACAAATGCAAACTTGTGTCAATTTTGAAGCGGAGCTAAATTGTGGGTGGCCATTTCTTGCCATCCAGAATTCAGAGAACTTATGGTGTTACCTCTCATAATGATTTCTGTGAGGTAATTTATATATGGATATAGACTTACAGAGGACTCTTGATATTGATTTGGAATAAAAAGTTCTGCTTAACCTGACTTACAAATTCTCCTTGAGATCCTGCAGGAGAATCTCAATAGACCAGGACCTTGCCTTTTAACTCCTCCTTTTCTAGATCCTACCTGCCTTTCTCCATGATCTCAGGCCATATGGGCTGGCTATGAAGCAGAACAGGTCACAAATATCTGAAGTCTCACAAACAGCTATTGAAATAGCAAAGAGCAAAATAAACAACAAAATATGTAGGTTCAAATAAAATCCTTGATAGAAAATAGTTAATGTCTGAGCTGGCTTTCAATCTGACTTTTTAATGTAACATTGTAACACAGTTAGCTGTGTAAACAAGCAGTCCCAAACTCTGTCTTTGTTTGAGTTTTGTTTATGGGTTTATTTTTTTACAAGGTTAAAAAAACCAAATAAAATTCATGCTGGTGATCAGGAGTGCAAAAAAAGGTTCAAACAAAGGCAAGACTTGAAATGACTAAGAAAAAAGGATAGGAGAAAAAAAAATGCAAAGAGGTATATTTTGGGACGATATCATACTTTTAATCATTACATAATCTTTGATGGAAGAATATCATGGAGACATGCCAAGCAAGATAGAAAGTAAAAAAAGCTGGATGTGTGCAGAAAGAGTTAAGTATTTGTTTTTGGAGGTAAGAACTGGACATGAAATCATAGAAAGGAGGACAAGGGAGTTTGAAATGTAGTTTAAATATTAGATGGGGCCAGTAAAAGAGGAGAGAAGAAAGATCCGAAGAGCTAAGGGTAGGGATATGATATTTAGAAATGGAAATGTAAAAGTGAAGTGTGGCAAGGATGCTATACAGGCAGGTAGGGGTAAGAGATGAAAGAGGAATAGGAGCAGTTTAAACAAAGATACTAAATGTCAAATTGAGCGTTTCAAAAGAACAGGTCAGAAAGGGACCACTGACAGAAAGAGAAAATGGAGTCATCTGAGAGAGAGATTATGTGTTTTGTTACCAGTTCTCTCAGACATCCTGGGGGACTGCTGGAAAAAGCACTGCCCACCCTCCTCTACAAAAGGAAAAGACAAAAAGACATACTAAATGTTCTCAGCTAAATGAAGCAAGAATTTGGGAAAGGCACTAAATACAGCACTGGAAAAATTAGGGCCAGAGATCACGAGGATGAGTACCAAGAGGGTGATACTGGCTGTTACATGAGATGATTCAAAAATATGACCTGCAAAAGATAATATTAGAAATAAGGAGAGTAAGGAGGAGAGCAGCTTTCCAGAAGGTTGGGCCAATAATCCTAACATTAGCACTAGAATTGTCAGGATATCAATGAATATAAAATGACAAGGGCAATGGATGAAAAAGGTGGAAGGGGAAAGAAACAGGATTTTGAATAGCAAAGTCTAGTATCACATCATTTATACAGGTTAGAAATAAGAGGCACGAAATCTGCTAGAAGCAGCTTTCAGTAGGGTGTCTCCTTGTATACAATACAGAGGCAGCCTCACAGCACGTCTCTCAAGAGAAGGGGATGACTTCAGATGAGAAATCCAACAACTAGTTATCACATGCCAAAGTAATTCTTGAATAGCGAGTGTTTTGTAAGAACTTCTCCAGAGCAAGAACTTCCCTTTCAGCTTTGCTACTGAGCAGGGGCCAGGAGAGCTGAGACATCTTAATGCCCTCCTCAGCAATCCTGAGTCCTGCAGTCTTTCAAACAATAAACCATGAGTTATTTCATTTGGCATGTGGGGTGAGGTTGCACCATCCCACTGGACCACAACTTTCTCAGACAGATGAGTCACTACCTTGGTGATTACAGCCAAGTACTGGCAAGCACACAAAGCAACACAGGCATGGAAGGGGAGGATGCAAACCAGCTCTGGAGCTCACCTCCCCAGTGACACAGCTGCCAGCCTCTGGGCAGGCTGACAACTCACATGGGTTGTAGCTACCTGTGTGCTGAGGGGAGTGACCTGTTCCCCTTGGTGCGCTGTTCATGCACAAGGCTGGCACTTTGTGACAGAGATAGCATGACATGAAAGCTTAGGAAGAATGTGGCTTTCAGCTGAAATATTCTAAAATGCAGAAAGCCATTTTAAAAATTGTCAAAATATGGCACCTTCTCACTCAAGAGATTTCGTAATTCAGTGTGCTATTTGTTCACTTTACTGATCACACTAATTTGCAATTTACACTTTTCCATTCTGCTCAAAGAACAGAGGTGACACAGCTATGAATAAGCTGGCAAGACACTACTGGCTTTCCCACTCTGCCTTAACCTGGATGTTGCATGGTTTTAACTAGAACAATGCAGTTAAACAGCTACCTTTGAAAGGAGAAAATACAGTTCAAATGGAGTAACTGGGCTAGCAAGAAGGGAAATGAGCTGCACCTGAATTCCTGTTTCTAAAAACCAATGATGTGGTTATACCACAGTGCAGTTATATCAGGAAAAGGGAATCACATGTCTGTACCACACTGCTTTACCAGCACAAAGGCAGTGTGTAAAAACAGGCTGCCAGACATAAAGCTGTTATATTCTCATCTGTTGAAAAGATTTTTTACTGTTGTTAATGTATTGACAGAAGTATGCTGTCATTCATCCCACTGCCACTGCAAAGATTTTAGTTAGATTTGTTTGCTTATTAATTGACTGGGCTTGTATCTGATTTTCAAGGAAGGATCTCCCAAAATAGGGATATTAAAACATCTATATACAAATACTGACTTCTTTGCATAAATATAAAAACTCTCCTCTGGCCCCAGTATCATCCAGTTCCCAATGAGAACTTTGCAAACTCTTCATTTAACAAATGTGTCCCAAAAATAGGAAGCACCAGCTTTTATTGATATTAAAGGACTAAAATAATGTGAAACACTGTCATTATATTCCATTGTTGCCCAGTCACCACGCATTTTCATTAAGTCCTGAGTAAGCCGATATTACTCTACTATTTCAATAAACACAGCCACCAAAAAAAATCTTGAATTTATTTTACTAATATTCAAATATTTTAATTTTACAAAAATATTGCACATAAAATTTAAAATCTCTAAAGATTCTTTGTGTTGGAGGGTATTATTCTCAAGAATTGCATAATAATGTGAAACCATTGACTCATTTACTCCCTTGATTGTTCAGCCATCAAAACGTCACAAATCTTGGATATACAGGCACATATGGATTGCCCTCCTATAAATCCCTGACTGCCTCCTCTCTTCCATTTTTGCCTAAGGGTGCAAAAAGTTGTTATTTCCTTTTACCATTAGGGGGGAGCAATCTTCCTTTCAGTAACAGTTTTATAGGAAGATGTAGTCTTCTAGACCTGCAAGGTATCCAAAACTGCACACACAGTAACACACAAACAAAAAAATCACAGTGTAATATTTCGTACAGTTTTCAAAAACCTATTCCATTTGAAAAGCATACTTATTTTACATACTACTTGTCTGAAGAATTAATCTGAGGATCCTTTTGATTATATCAAACATATTTTCCAAGTAATTTCTTCTATTTTGGCCTTGTATAGAAATCAGTTATATTTTTAAAACTTCGTATTTTCAGTTCCCACTTCTAGAAGTCACTTTTGGGTAACTGAAAGCAAGTCACTGACTTGACGCTGAAGAACCTAATCACTATCTAACCACAGCATGAAGTAGAAAAGCTACAAAGAAAATGCACATAGTTGTCCATATTAATATGAAAGTACTAAAGCAAATGACAGCCTTAGTTACCTGCCTTTTATAGAAAAGGGTCTTCATTTTAAATATGATGCAATCTAAAGCCATATTCTTCCTCTGCCTCCAAAAGATACCACCGCAGATGTAAAAAGCCAGTGTCCTAGTGATTTACCCAGCCAGTGTCCTGGTGATTTACCCAGACAATGTAAAGAAATCTCTGGGTCAAACTGTGTGCACAGGCTAAACTGACAAACATTTACACAGAGCACTGCTTCCTTTGTCAGTGTTAGCACTTTGCATCTGGGAGTCTGCATCTCCCTGTGACAAACACCTGAAACAGCAACAACTTCAAAATGGATTTCATGTTCTCTCACTATAAATGTGACCAAAATCCAAGCAAGGAGAAATATTTGGGCTCCTAAATAATTTTGAAAGCTACAATGTTAGAATATAAAGTGTCTGTCTCACAGAACCAGTTTCAGTGAGTGCATTTTATCTTGGTTTCTCAGAAAGAACTAAGAGGCTAGGAAAGAGTCATATATTCTCTAAAGATACAGGATTTCAATGGGATGTATGTTTTTTAAAGCAAGTTCCACAACTCCTTTTCAAAGTCCAGGCCAAATTAGTAAATCCTTCCTGTTGTTTTCATGAGGGAGTATGACAACACTCAGTAATTCACTTCCTTCCTTTCCAGCTAACAACATTATTTCCCATCTTCCTGATTTTCTAAGCCTCTTCTTGCAGAAATCACACTCCTTGTAGAGTGAACCCTTGTTTAACCAAGATTTGCTGCTTACATATGCAAGCCTTTCTCATTCAGATCCAACACATTCTGAATTCTCTCAGAAGGAAACACAGAGTCTTTATCCAGAACCCAGGCCAGTGGGGGCCACATGGAGTCAAATCATGACAAATTACACATTTATTATATGGATAAGAGCAACTTTTCCCTAAACTTCCCTTTAGCAGGAGAAGCTGTTGCAAAGAAATAGATCTCAAATCAAAAGATTACTACAGGAAAATTATCTACAGATCTCTGTGGAACTAATACGAACTTCAAATAAGCTTAGAATAGAAAGTACTTTCCATAAGCTTGTTCTAAAGTATTTAAGCAAGCCAAATGTGACAGTTTCTTAATTTAAAAGACCTTGCATCTGTATTTTAAAATAATAAATACCTACAAGAGATAATTCAGAGGAGTACCTTTTTCACAGAATCTATAAATCTCCGTGTAGGAATTTATTTATTGGGATTTCAACAGAAGGGTTTTTTTATTTCATCAGAATATCCTTTGGATGGAATTCACATCAGATATTTCACAGAAGAAACCAGAGTTTGTAGGGTTTTTTTGGTAGGGGTTCTAGTAAAACATTCATACAGCTACAAGCATTTTCTCAACAAATCACCCTAATATTTTTGCCACCTTCCAACAATTTGATACATTTTCTGAAATTATTTCATAAATGGATAAACTGTCCTATGGAAAAAACAGTAAGCAAAGCTTTAGCCAAACTATTTATTTAAAACTGTAGGTTCACATATGCATGCAATTTTTTCTCATGGTTTAGTTATACACAGCATAATAGATTCTTTATTACACAAGCTTCCTAAAGGACATCCATAAAATATTTTCTTCTTCCTCTAAATGAGAAAAATTATTATCTCTAACTTTTGAAAAAAAAATTAAATTGATAGAATGGAAAAGATTTAAAACAGGTTTTGAAAAAATCCACAAGGTCATATACATGGTGGGTTTTGGCTCTGATATGATTACACTGTTTGAAATGCATACTCCTAGACATGTAAATGTACGTGATTTACACAACTCACACTGCAATCATGCAAACAGCAGCCCTGTTAATGGGACTTGTAGTGATAAACCACATTAGTGCATTGAATCCTACAGCAATCCTCCTCCAAGTATTGAAAATAAAACAAGAGCTCAGTGAGGTTTTTAGTGCAGATACTGATTTTTTTTTCTGAATTTACTGTAGAAATACACGGAGCTGCACAGAAGGACCTACATCAAATCCATGCACCAAAAAGGCTGAAAGAGAGAGAAAAACCTTCCTTTTTGACCTCCTTAGAGACCAAGTAAAGGTTGGTTTGTCTTTTGACTCTTGGATAAATGATTATGCCATTCAAGTGTATCCACACATAAGCAATTTTAAGAAAACAAAACACATCCAAAGCTGTGGTAACTTTCTGCTGTTCATCATCTGCTGCAAGAGTAAATGATGGCCAGAATTTCTGATGAAGGGTGAAAAATATTTATTTTTAAAATGCCTTACTTCTCAGAATTTGACCATGTATTTTTCTGTTATTAAATTTTGTGTTTATGTATCAAAAGCACCAAGGTGATAAATATTTTCTACTCCACTGACAAAAACCCAAAAACACTGGTGATATTATTGATGTATAGAAGTGCTAGTCTCTCCTTGAAGAAAGAAATCCAAGTAGTCAACAGCTTATCTTGAGTGCAATGCTCAAAGAATTTCTTTTGCCTCCACTGTACTTATGACAGTTAGCATTTTAAGGGTTCAGCTTACTCCCTCTCTCCACCTCAAATATGTGTTATTTGCTCCTGATTTTTGTGGAAAATTTCAGTTCACAGCCCTTTTTCATTATTTTGTTATGCACATCTAGGCACCTGAGCAAAATACACCAGAGAACATTTCAGCAATGCTTGTTATCAAACTGCCTTTTTTGCCTATATAATTTCTTTTTTTTTCCCCAATTACATGCTTTCCCACTTTGCTAAAATATCTATTCACATGCTACATGCTGAATAAAATTCTCCAAGTCAGCTAGGGAATCGTAAAGAGAATCATCTGTGTCTTGACTTCTGAGAAACTTTCGGAGAATATCTAAAGCACTCAAAGCCTCATTTTTTGATGGTAAAGGCTGTTCAGCTCCCTGAAGTTGATCACCTTCATCCTTATCTTCATCACCAACAAATGTCTCAGCTTTATCTGATGCGCTTTCTTTGGCACACATCCTTTCATTATTTGTGGGCACTTCGTAAGTTACTAAGCCATCATCTAGAGCTGCATATTCTTCCAAAGACAAACCTTCTGGAAACTCCACTCCAGCTGCCCGTGCATGTGCAATCAAATCAAAATCACTTTCAACCTCATTGTCCTTGTCATTTGTCTCAGTCTCTAATTTGAAAGTTGCTCCATTGTTGCTTTTTACAATAGTCTCTGGTGTCACTTCCCTCCAGCACAGGTACAACATCTCACTTGCATCAAGAAGGGTCAGCATAAACTCTTTATTGCTTTCTACACAGTCAACAAATCTTTTGATAAGACAGTGCCTGTATTTAACCTTCAGACTTCTGATAATATTTTCTTTCATAGGTATACATGAAGAAGACTCTGGAGGAAAGAACACTAATTTTACAGATTTCAGGTTCTTTACTTCTGAGTGAGCTGGGAGAGAATCAACAAGAACAACCACTTGGCGCTGCTGTGCTTGAAATCTGTCGTCAAGTTTATGCATCCACTGTTCAAAGATTGCTGAAGTCATGCACGCCCTGTCATTTGCTTCATAAGCCACTGGCAGCAATTTCACATCTTTGAAAGAGCGTGGGCTTTTGGTTTTTCCTATAACAAGTAGTGGGAGTTTCTCAGAGCCATCCATATTTGTACCCACGACTACAGTGATCCTCTCTTTGCTTTGTTTACCTACAGAACAAGTTTCCCCTTTAAATGCAAACGTGTTATGTGGTAACATCTGATACAACAGCCCAGTCTCCTGTATATAAAACACATTTTTCGGCTGATAATAATTTAAATAATAAGGAAGTACATTTTGGTACCAATGAGTTGGAGCATCCACTGTAGCAGTAGCAGCTGCTTCTACAGGCTGAGCTCTGAAAACTAAACCATACCTCGACTTGAAACGATCGAGCCAGCCATTGCTGCATTTAAAATCACTGTGTCCAAGCTTCTTAGCAAAATCATTCGCCTTGAGGCGCAACATGGGGCCATTGACCGGCACATTCAAGCACTGTGCAATTCTGTACCACTTCATCAGTGCCTCCTCCAGGTCGGCATAAAAAGCAGTCCTCAGTCTTTTCCTTTTAGGATCAAACCGTAAAGTTTCAAAGGCTTCCAAAACTTTTTCCTTATTCTTCATAATCGAAGACAGGGAATTCCTCTTGATGCCATACTTGGCTGCAATGTCCGCCTTTTTCTTGCCGCTCTCCACAGCGCTTATGATGTCAATTTTTTCCTCGATAGATATGCTTTTTTTCCTCCTCACTGTGGGTTCAGGCAGAGCCTCTGCCATGGCACCGAGCAGCGTCTCCCAGGCGCGCTCATCCGCGCCCACAGCCGGGGAGGCTCCACCGCTCTGGGCTGCAGCCTTTGTGCCCCTGGGACTTACTCCACACCCTGGCAATTACTGCAGCCGGCGGCCCGCTCCCCCGGGCACGGCACTCGGCGGGGCGGGCGCAGCCTCCCGGGCGGTGCTGGCGGTGGTTGCCATGGCTGCGACCATAGACATGACAGCCTAGAGAGGCCGCCGCCGTCATCCCCTTTCCGGCCCGGCGCTTCCGGCTCCTGCTGCCACCGGAGGAGGAAGAAAATAAAGCTGGAGAGGGGCCGCTGGCGCTGCCCCGCCCGGCTTCCTCCGTCCCCCCTTCCCTCCCTCCGTCCTGCCCTCCTGTCCCCCGCAGCAGGACGCCCCCGGGGCCGCAGCGGCGCCGCCGGCAGGTGAGGGCCGGGCCGGGCCGGGCCGGGCCGGGGCAGCCTCTGGGCCCGGGTTCGAGGAGGGCCGGGCCGCGCCTGCGGCTCCGTCCCGTCCGACGTGTCACCCCGCGGGAGCGGCCGCTCCTTCTCGGGCTCCCCGGCGGCACCGCAGTGCGCAGCCGGTCGAGGTCGGCCCGGCTCGTACGCCCCGCGCCGGGGGTGCTGGGCGGCCGCACGGGGAGGGCAGCGCCTGAGCTCGGGAGCAGGCGGGTTCCACGAGAGAGAAAGGGAAGCTGTGTGGTGGTGGAGGAAGAAAACTGTAGATGCTGTGTAAATTTTGTGCCCCTGGGACTTATTCCACACCCTGGCAATTACTGTTTTAAGTGTGCCAATTTGTGTTTTGCTTTCTGTTCTTAAAGTGTGGAATTGGTGTTGTGTGATGAGCAGGTGTTGCATGTGGTATTGTTTGCAAACTAGAGGCAGTTCTTCCAGTGTTTCTTGTAGCCTCTCTAATAGGTTGTTTTTAACTGAAACTCCCTAATAGCCTTTTATCTTTCTTGAAAGGCTTTGAAGGGGATCATTCTGAACATCCAGCCTAGGATGTAGTTTCAGTGTCTAACACGTGGTTTTTAGGCTTGGTGGAAAAGTTATCAAGGAGTTATCACTTTGCAATCGGTGGCTCTGTTACCTAAGAATTGATTCACTGGAGAAGATAGCAGAAGGGTTCTTTTTGCAGGGCTGGAGAAGGATGTTATCTCATCAGAGCAACTCCAAATGTACACATGTAGTTAAAACATCAGGAATAAGAAACACAGAAGAGTGTCAGATTTGGGAAAACTGGAAGCTGAGGCAGCATCTTGATCAACTGCTTTTTTCTGATTTGGTAGAAGTTGAAACCATAATGGGAGTCCATGGCTTAGCTAATCTGGAGACAAGCAGAGCATTGAAGCATTTAGGGCCAGGTTGATGAAGCGTGGGGAGTGTGAAAGTCAGCAGCAGCCCTGTTCTCCAGTTTTTGTCTCCAATCATGTCTTGTAACTCTCAGGCATAACTAGATTTTGCAAGTGGAGCAGCCAGGGAATTCAAGACCCTTAAGAGGAAATTATAGTGTGATTGCAGCAGGAAGTGTTTAATACAGCTCTTTACAGTCTTTTATAAAAAGTGGTTGATCTCTATCATGACAAGAATTAGTGGAAGTGTTCTTAGTTAGAAATTGAAATTAAGAAAACATCCATAAAATCATTATTTTTCCATGAGCACTGGAATTTTCTGCCATGTTACAAAAATTCATATTCTTTGTCCATGCAGTTAAGTAATAAGACAACAATAAAAGTGCATAATAATCTCATTTTTAGACAGAAGATATCTTGCTGATGCCTTATTGGCAATTAATTTGGGAGGAAAATAAGCAAAGGAGTCAGTCCATCCTACTTAGAGAAGCAGATCTGATTCTTGAGAATCCCATGGTTCTTATTTCTGAGACTGTAAATCATTTGCCTAACTGATGTAAGAATGTGAAGAATATACTTCTTACTCAAAATTAATTTATTGTTGATGACATTTACTTCATATTTTCATGAATAAGCAAATATAAATTTGCCTTTTTAATGAAAAGTACATAAGCATGCTCTTATAACAATAATTATAAATAGTTAAATGTCTCTGACGCTTCCATCTGAGAGGAAGCTTACTGTGTTGTTTCTAAGTTCATGCTTTGTTTTGCTGTTTACTTTGCCAGTTAAAGAAGTGATTATCTAAATCCCTAGGAGTTAAAAATTGTGTGGTTTTATTTATGGTGAGCAAAACTTAAAATTACTGAGGCTGTAATTCAGTATACATTTAAGGTAGCTTCACCATGGGGGGGAACTATTCTTAGTCTATTCTGTGTCCTCTGTTCTACTGTGGTGCAGTATTTGTGTGGATTTGCAGAATTGGTATAGTCGGGGAAAAAGAAAACCCAGAGGGTCAGGAGAAATATGGACAGGGTTTCAGCTCTTGTCAGAGTATGGATCAAGCATGTTTTTTTCCAAGTAGAACCTCTTTGACTTGTTCTGAATGCAGCTGATGCAAATGTCCTGCTACACCAGTCACCTGATGTGTTCTAAAGTTGTGGCTGCTTTAGTGAAGAAACAAACCAAGCCCTCGATAATGCTGAATCCATGCTGCACTGGGGATTAGCAGCCTCTTTTAAAGAACAGCCCTTTGTCTGGCACTTGAGAGAGCTACAGAGATGCAAAAGTCTGTATGCATTTCTGCACTGGAACCTTAAACGATACATGTATGTAGATGCTGTGATTACTACAATTTCATGTGACTATCTTCACTTCTGAATCTTGGTGAAGATGTAGAAAGTTTTCATCCTTGCATCCAGTATTTGGTGTTTACATCCCCATTTTTTTTCTGCAGAAATCATGAAATTCTGTAGTTAAATTAGAATGTGCAATTGAACTTTTTATGAAAGCCACCTTTAAACTACATTTTTTTCACCTTTTCATGTTTTAAAGTTGAACAGTGTGATCCTGCAGAGCTGTGTCGAAGGCATTGGCACTAATTGTAGGAAAAGAATAGTGTACAAAAAAAAATCAATCATGGAAGGGTGTTTAACACAAATGGAGAATTCATTTGGATTTTAAAAAATTAATTACTTGCCTTTATGCAGCATCTTCTACATGGATTTGTGAGATGCTTCTTGCCTCTAGATTAGGTTATTACAAGTTCTTAAATCAATCAAAAATATTTTTTGCCTATGGCATTTAATAGTTTTAAAGTGTTGCTGTGGTACGTAAGGTTAGATGTGATGTACAAATGTAAGTCCAGGAATACTGATGTGGTAGAACTGAAGAACAGATTGTCTTAATGAAAACTGCACTACAAGATGAATTTAGCTTTTTGTTTAACCAATAGAGCAAGGAAATTACACTTATTCTTCTATAATGTAATTGTTTTAGGCTGTTAAGCATAGAGGTTGTTTCCAACCACAAGCAGAGTTTGGACAGGACCATGTGGGCAAACAGCACCTCTGCTGTACAGTCTTTCATGTTCAAAAGAAATTTGAAAATTAAGAAAGCTATATAAGGATGTTAAATTTATTTCTTAATTACTTCAAAGGGAATTTTGGATTGCTCCTAGAAAAATCTAACTTCATTCAGTGATAACCCTGAATGAACAGTTTTTCTGTAGAAAATCTCTTATTTTACATGTTTGGTTTTCCAAAACAAAGTAATAGGTTATCTAATGTAATATTATCTAGATGATCTGGGTGATTCAGTTTCTCAGCTTTTGTGTCCTTATTTTATTTTCCTTGCTATGTGAGCTGCTTACCTTATTAATTATTTGCTTTAATTAGAATGTTTTATATCTTAAGAATTTGAAATATAACATAAACATGAATAGTACTCTCTTTATAATTTTTCCTGATCTGGTATGTGTCTGAACATGTATGAAATGGTGCAAGACTTAATGAAGTCATGTGTGATTATATACAACACTGACAGTTTGATTAATTTTTAATGATTGGTTGTCTCCTCCTCTCAAACAGCTGAGTGAATTGTGGTGTCACTGATAGTTACCAGCTATTTGAAATCAAATTTAGATACTTTTCTTACTTAAGCTAAAACTGGGTATGTAATTCATCTTTCATGATCATTATATTCACAGAGTTGATTCCTTGCACACGTGCTCAGTGTTAACAACTTTCATTGACTCTGTAGCTGAGATCTTTTTGAGGCTAAAATGAAAAGGATTCTGTTTCCAGTAAACACAACAGACTTAACAGCTTAATAGGTTTCAGTGGCTTAGCATCAATATAATCTTGCAATGTTTGTATAAATTTTATGTCTTAATGAAATGGTGATCTTTGCAGTGGTAGGATACAGTCAGTGTATTGTTGCAGGGGACAGTATACATATCAGCTGAAGAACCTCGTTTGACTTTCAGGGTTTTATGTTGCAAGCTTAGTTGTCTGTGAGGAAAGGTTTGCTTTGGCAATGGAGGCTACACTAGACTGTATTCCTAATCTCTCTTATGTTTTGGAAGAGCTAAAGACCTGGTCACCAGCAAAAGAAGGAGGTTTCACTTTGCTTTAGCAGAACTTGTAAAAGAAATGTTTTCTGAAAGCCTGCTTTGGTTTCTGTGAGGTGCAACATCCAGTTCCTTTCACTTTAATTAATGCATGCCAAACCTATTTGGTTTTCAGGTATGTCAGAACACAGCAGTGAATCCACAACACTTGATGAATCTCATCCATCTGCAGAAGAGGTCCAGTCTGGCTCTGAGGTGATTGGGTGATAGTTATATTAGTGTAAAATCAGTCAATCCTAACAAGTTTCAGGCTCCCAAAAATTCTGCTATACATAGCACGGTGCTGTTAGTGTGGGGCTAGGAGTTCGTGCGCCGCGTCTTGAAGGGGTGGGGTTGGTTTTGAGACACCATTAAGAACATTAAGTTAATTCGTAGCAAAGGATTACTTCAGCCAGTAGTCTGTTGCTGTGCTGCACTATTTGTTTTTTAAGTTGAATAGTTTTGGGCAGGAAGAGTCTGAAAGGGGCGAGTACTGCTGGAAGAAAAGGTTGGTGTTTAAAGGGCAGCAATCTTTGTGTAACCTCACTGTGACAAGGTGTTATGTCTACTGCTGAAGGAGTGAATCTTTTTTTCCTTGGGAGCTGATACAGCTTGCCCCTTCTCTGTGGAGAATTGACCTGTTAGAATTATGAACAAATTCCTAAGGTTCCCAATATTATTTAGCTAATCAGGTGTGTTTGGGATGCTCTTTCAGAAAGACAGAGTCAACATTTTCCTGACTGTTCTTAAGTAAAAATGAAAAAAAGGTAATGCTAACTTTTTCACTGGAGTCAGTGACAGTGAATTGTTTTTAAACTTCCAGTAAAAACAGAATAGTAATTCCACAGCTATTTATCATATTTCCAAATCTGATATTTGTAAACAGAGGTATACAAAGAAGATACTGATTGTTCCTAAAGGATGATACTATTTTTTCAAAATAAAACGTTCATCTGAAACACGATATTTTTCTGTAGTGGTTATGTCATTCATGTCTAATACATAAATACAAATTTAGGAACTCATTTAGATGTACTTTAGGTTGTTTATACATATGATAATTTTTTTCTCAGGAGCCAATTACTTTGTATGCTTAGTTTAAGTCAGCTGTGGGCTACACTTGCCAAAGAGACACTTGATTCAACAATCATACTCCCTGTTTCAACAGAAATGCTGAAACAGAATGTGATTTGGTGGTTTAGTTTTGTCTTAGATGAATAACCTTACCATGATTGTGTGGAGTTACAGGAACACACATCCAGAGGTAAAGAGAAATGGCTGCTGGATTTGGCAGTAGCCTACAGTCAGAGTAAGTATTTTCAGATACTGCACTGCTGAAGTAAGCTGATGCTGTGGGCAGTCCTTCATCCTTCTTCAAAGAAAGTAGTTTCTGTACTGTATTACTACCTGCTCTGTTTCATAGGAGCAAGTGTTGGGAGTTGTGCCTGCTTTGGAGAATTGATGGGAGTGGAAAATACCCATCCTCCTTTTGAGCATAGGTCGCTATCTCTTAACCTGCAGTGTTTCTGGAATCTTGTTTGCTGTGCAAATACATTGTTCTGGCTCAGGAAGGAGGTGAAGGGATGGTGAAAGCTGCTGGGGGGAAGCACTGGAGGCAAAGGGCAAGGATTCATTCTT
Source organism: Lanius collurio (assembly GCA_020086605.1). Classification (NCBI taxonomy): domain Eukaryota; kingdom Metazoa; phylum Chordata; class Aves; order Passeriformes; family Laniidae; genus Lanius; species Lanius collurio. The sequence goes on along the minus strand of JACBWW010000015.1, from coordinate 13,706,175 downwards.
GACAGCAGTGCAAGCTCAAACTGTTGACTAAAATGCAGACGGTCATTTCTTGTTATGTCTGAGTCAAATTAGCAGTTTATTCCACTTCCCCTTTTCAGCTGCTCATATCATGTCTCTGGTGCTTGTCTGACCTCATTGCAAACTGATTCAACTCACTGAAACTGGAAAATTACCTGGTGGAAAGGTCTGTTGCCAGGCTAGTGAGTTGTATGTGGTGACTGTAGTCAGGTGAATGAGTGGGACGTGATGCACAGTGGTAGGGACTGGAAAAGTAAAGTGATGAAATGTCCTCTTTTCAGCAATAGGAAATTGTTGTAATTCAAACATAGCATAGAACTGATGTTAGCAGTAATTTTTTGCTTTCTCTGAACTAGGTATGTAGGTCTGACTCAACTAGGAATGCCTAAAATACATGTGAATTGCTTCTAGTTGTCCAGAGAAGCTGATGATTTTTTTTTTTCTAGTATATGTGTTTACTAGAGATGTGTGCATAAGCATTGAGCATGTATATCTCTGAATAAAAGCGTAAAACTATATCAGTGTAAATATTTGCAAAATTATTTGGGAATCTTGTTGAAAAGCACACAAGTCAAGTATTTGTTTTTCCTTTAATTAGAGATGCAGTTTTGTTTGTGATCCCTAGCAAAGTACCCCTTGACATGGGGGACTTTCCCTTTGCACCGTGTTCTCTGATAATTGCAGAAAGAAGAACAAAAATAGCTGTGAAGAGGACATGGCCTATGCTAATGTTTCTGTATTGTGCAAGTAGCTGGGACAGGCCAAGCATTTTCAAAAATAACTCACTTGACCATGTCGAGTAGAAGTGTAGTTCTTAGCAGTCTTAGAGCTTAAGCACATACAAGATTTAGAGCAAGCTTAAGAAACTTGAGCTATTGGACATATTTCCCTAATCAAAACGTAATGTGGCAGTAACTAGAACATTTAATCTAATGGAGTGGTATAGCAGCTCACTGTGAGGGGCAAGGAGTTAAACTTGATGATCCTTATGAGTCTCTTACAACTTGGGATATTCTATGATGAAACAAATTAACTGTTCTAAAAGTACTCATGAAATAAGCATTGACCTTTTGGTGTGCTCCAGTAGAAGCACATTTATTGGAGCTCACAGACGGTGACTAGCTAGAAAAAGTCTTGAGAGGCCTCAAAACTAATAAAGGAAATCAGGCTCACTAATATAAATGAAGTGGTGATATGTGAAAGTGGAAGAAATATTAGCAATGGGGGTATGCCAGAAGATGTTCCAATTAAGAATGATGGAAGCGATGCTCAGTATGTACCAGTAAAATCTTCCTGTTGTATTGATATTCTGGGAAGCTTCACATGTGGTTGGAGAAGCTGATGGTACTTCACATCCTGATCTCAGATTGGGCCTCTTCCTGGCCTTTGGAGTGAAAAAAGCTGTTCAGTTTGATGATTTAAGAGCTTTAGAGGTAGAAGGGTACCTATTCTCAGGTACCTGTTGGTGGTGTACCTTGTCTTGCTGGTCTTGCTCAAGTGTATGGGCTGGTTGGAGGACTTCTGACAACTTTTATGTAAGTGAACAAACACTGCCTTGATCATGTGTTGATTTTTCTACTGTTTACACTTTACGTGACTGATGAAGCTGCCTTGCAGAGTTAGGAGTAGCTTTTTGAAAGGGATGAAATTTTCAGTTCCTCTTAATTTTGGAGAGTGCTAAGCTGCCATTCTCTCTTCAGGTGCTTGTAAATGATATGCAGTTCTGGGAATATGTCTTCTAGGCTCTACCTTAGGTTGTACTTGAAAGCAGTGGTGTCACAGCTGCTGCTGCTGCTCATGATGCTGCTGCATTTGAAACTAACTTTGAACTTTGAATTCTATTGGTACTTTTGAGTTCTTTTGGCGCTCGTGCATTTCACCTCAGGTTTGCTGCTGTTGGCTGCATGAAGAGTTGCATACCAACAGTTTAGTCAGAAGGTGGCACTGTATTATGGTAAAATAAGAAGAAACTGAATCTATTTTAAAGTTTGGAGTAATTCCTTTTCTTGTAACATATGTTTAAACATATTGCTCTTCTTTAGTATTTATTGCTTATGAATAGCTAATACATTTTTTTTAGCCAAGCTCAATATAGTTTGAGATACAAAAACTACTCTAAGGCTCAAGCGTGCATGTAAAATATTTGTGTGAGCCCACATGTCTCATTCGTGTCTTACTCCCCCAATGCCAATGGGTTACATTTTAGTTTTTCTTTTCTCTTAGATCTGGAGACTTTAAATTACTTCTCACTGAGCTGTACTAGAGTATTATTGTGAGTCAAGGATGTGATTAAATGAATATATACAGAATGAGTATATGAGACTATTTCCAGTTGGTGTTTGAAATAAAATCAACTGTTATGAAACTGGTACATCAAATATTTTTGTATGGATTACTCTTTGGAAACGTAAGACAAATGCTAACCTGTTTCTTTTTATAGGAAAGTGCAATGGCTCAAGAATCTCCCAAAAATTCAGCAGCAGAAATTCCTGTGACTAGCAATGGACAGCTGGAAGATTCTCATGAACATAGCTTTAACAGGGTAAGAATTTTCTTTGCTGTCTGCCATGGTACAGTTATCAGAAATGCTGAAGTTACAATGCAATGCACAGCAGACTTCACTTGACATAGTTTTCTGGAGATTTACTGAAGAAACTCCTTTAAAGCTCATAGATTATTTTCTTGAGTTGACATAACATGGTGTGATTGTGTCTTACTATGATTTTTTTCATATAAAAAGCACGTTAGTAGTGGTAAACGCCGACTTCTTCCCCCTCAGCTCGGTACAGGTGAACGTGCTCAGGCGTCCAGCAGAGTGCGCTACGGCACAGCGTGTGGGATTTGGGGTCGGGCTCCTTTTATTTGGGTATTCGTTAGGAAACAGGAATGCCAGTTAATTGTTCATGTTTGTTTGATATCTGCAGAGGCTTAGATTTTAAGGAAAGCTCTTAAGTTTTAACAGTTCCATACTGACGTTTAGTGCAGAATTATTCTTAAAAGAAATGCTCATCGGAACTTCAACATTTTATTCTGTTTTATTATGCTGATTAGAGGAGGATAACCTTAATAAGATTTGTTGTTCAACTAAGGTCTTCCAGTGACATAATGGAAAAATTAGCAGAGGGTTTAATGAAATAAAGTTAAAACTTCATTTCTCTGAAGATGTATGGTTAGGGAGACAACCTTGGGAAATGCATCTTGAAGTGGTAATGAATTTGGGTTCACCTCAGAGCAGGGAAACAGACTTGGTAATTTTAATCTTGATGACCTTGCTGCTGCTATGACTTGACTGCTGTCTAAGTTACCTTTTCCTTATGTAGTGATTGCTTGTGCAGTGCTTGCAAATGACTGCATTGGGGCCTTAGTCAAAGTGTAAAGTTGGAATTTGAAGGTAGTTTGTCTCTATGGCCATATGTAAAAGTTGGAGGGGATTTTTCCTGCATGCTAATCGTTTCACTGGCTTGGAGTCAACTATACTCTGAAACTTAACTTCGACAGAAATGGGTCAAATATTTGGTCAAAGTGCAGGAAAACCTGTACTCTGCAAGCATATTTGAACTTGCTGTAATTATTTTTGCAGTGCTTATTCTGAGATCAATCAAGAAATGCACTTCAGTTTTTTTTGAACTGTCTTGTACAAGTTCACACCTGCATGTGTGACCTAAACTCAGAATATGTGATAATCAAGGCTTCTTGTAAACAAAACAAAGAAAATAAACCTCTTGGAATTAACATCTAGGTCTGTTTACTAATCTCTTAGTCTCAAATTCTAATATTTAGCTTCTATTCATCTTGCTCCATGTTTGTTATTTCTAATGTTTAATGCTTGCTTTCTCTTTTTTTCCTTGCCAGGTAATTTTTGCTTTAACCTAAAGCAATATGCATTCCACCTCAAAATTTCTAGGGTCTTTTTTTTCCTATCAGTTTATGGAAATGACAGGCCAAGTAGTGATTTTTATGAGGTCACTTAAGAAAGGGGCAAGAAACCATGACCACTATAATTTGTACTGTTACCACAGTGCTCAGTAAGAGTATGTGACCACAGCAGAATTTAGAGCACATCAGTGTGTTGATTTTGATTACATCTTCTTGGGAAGCTGGGGAATAAGGTTATTTTAATTTCCTGCTTCCTTTTTTTTATGATCAGGGAAATATTAATCTAGATGCTGTACGGTTCAGATGTAAAGAATAAAATACTACTTGTTCTGTATTTTTTGGTCTTCTTCAGCTATTTTGCCACAAAGATGTGAACAGCTTTGATTATATGTTTTTGAGTAAGAGGTATTTGTATAACCTTTTCTTAGAATTATTTAGTTACAAAACTGCACTTTCCTCTAGACTTGCATTGTGCTTAGCACTTCGATCAGACCTTGTCTATAAGCTGCTCAGGCATGAAAATACACATTTGTATTTTACCAAATGCAATATTAATAGGCATTCAAGCATGAGAAGTATTTCATATTGCGAGGCAGTGCAAAGCAAATGTATTTAGTTGGAAATGACAAGCAGGATTGCTCCTTCTTTAAAGAAAAATCCCGTTAATTTCGGAGAACATCAGACAGCATAGAAGGAAGTGTGTTAGTTCCATTCTTGAGAGAATGTGACATAGCACTCACTAATTGATGCATCTTCTTGGTATAACGCGTATTTAAATGGTAACTTTAGCGTTTCCGTAACTATAAAATCACCATCAGAAATATGCTGCTACATTCTAATTCTCTAATAAGACATGCCCGTGGAATTCAGACAAGTTTTGTCCTGCCTGTATGATGGATGGAAACTCTTTTATGAAAAAAAGCTAAAAGGCTGTAGCTTCAGTCGTCATTGGAACAAATATCTAATGTTCTTTCATTGCACAAAAGCTTGACATAGTGCTTTTTAACTCCCCAAGCTCTGTTGGATCTCATTTGAGCTTTAAGAACATGGTCTATGGAACTGTTCATTAATGTCTGGGTATTTGTTAGGCAGAAGACTTCAGCATTTCCTAACCAAATGTTTTTCTAACTACTTTGTGTAAGAAAGCCCAACATACAAAAAAGTCTAGCTGGTTTATATTATTCACTTGCTTTACTTCACTTACCCCTGACTTCTAGAGCCCAGTTTTCCTCCCCTGCTGTTGTAATTACGTAATTAGCACAGTGGTGTTTTAATGTGACTGTGGGGATTGGGAGCTGAAAATGGTAGGAAGGAGTGAGGGAAGAGTGTTATTGCTATTATTCCTATATGCAGTAACATGCCATATAGTGTGAGAGCTGCATAGGAATAAACTAAATTTTTCAGAAAACAGGTTGGTCTGCTTGTAAAGATACTCAAGCAGCTGTAAGTGATTTGTTATGTTTAAAGCAGTGCACAAAATCTGTATGATGTTCTAATCAGTTTGAGCCTGAATGTGTTTCATTTCATTTTTAGTATTGCCTCTTCTCATGGTTCTTATTGTACTCCTATGGGAACAAAACCATAGTTAAGCATGTGAATAATAGCAGTAATAAACTTCAGGATGCAAAAGATAATTGACTTTGTTGTGAGTCTTTAATTTATATTACCAGAATTACGAAATAAGGTCTGGGATCTGATGAATCTGAGTGCATGTGTTCACTGTCTTGTTCTGTAAATTTTTTGCCAGACTGCACAAATAAATAAGGTCAATTCTCTTTTGTCTTTTGCCTTCTGAAAAAAGATGCCATCCTTGTCACTCACATTCTGCCTGCAACTGAGTTTGAACTGAACTGGTCTGAGTTCATCTCTTGGGTTTTGCTATGTTGAATGACATAGTTAGGTTTTTACTATGGGTAATTATAGTTTGATTACTGTAGAACTGATTTAAAATCTAGTTCCAGAACTATGTCAGTTCTAGAAAACTGGACAGAGGAGATAAAAAAGTCAAATGTTCTTCATACAGTCTGAAAAACTAAAAATATGTGTGTTAATAATGAAAGTAGAAGGAAAATAATTTAAAACTGGATAGTACTATGACGTTAGGTCAATCAAAAGAAATGCAGTAGAAAGTGTCTTCTGAGTGAAGAGCAGTGTATTGGAGAATGGAAGAAATGTGTTAGTCTGTTATTTGCCACTTCATCAAAGATTAAAGCCTTAAGTTCTCCTCCCATTTATTTATGTTGAATTTATACTGATGTGAGTATCTAGTGGCTTAATTCATGGAAACTAGGAACTGAGTGATGTAATGGGGAAAAGAGAAGAAGAAAATGCTGAATATGTGCAAGGAGCTCTACTTGCACGTGATTTTGATAAGAAGTTAAAGTTCAGAGCCTATGTATCTTACTGGATAGCTGTTATGTCTATCTACATAACCTTTTGTTCCATAGGACTTGTAATCACACTTTAAACTGTGAACTTTGCAATCAGTTACGTTGTAAAATTTTCCTGAAGGCAACTTGAGTAGTTTCTTTTAAAATGTCATCCACCATTAAAAAATAAGCGAGCATATGATTAGTCTGATACTAGTTGCTCCCCTGCTGAACTAGCCATTGGTGTGAGGTTTTAAGAATACCTTAATTCAAGGTAGTAAAGGCAAGTAAAACTGTCAAACTTCCTGCTAGAACTAAGCAGAAGTTAATGCTTAGTGATGTATTACTATTAGTTGTTTCCTTAGTTCCTCCTTAGTTAAGTAGGCTTCAATAAATTAAGTTTCTGCTGTTGGAGAAACAATACAATTCTGGTCTTTCCCCTCTTCATTTTGGATTATTATGGATAGCATGATTGGGAAGTATCATTGTGGAAATAGTCTTGTAATTCAGCCAACATTCTTTCACGAACATGCATTCAGAACGATTTCTTTGCTGTGTCTACTGTCTCAACAGGATTGCTATGTCAAAAATTTGTACTGGTTCATCAGATGATCTGTATAACAGAGTTGTGTAGATAAGGCTAACCTGACTAAGATATGTTTAGTTTAATATAGTGATTTGAAGTAATTAAAATTGGATTTTAACAAATGGTTAAAGTGACTTCAATCTTCTATGACATATAGGTTTGAACTGTCTTGAGTAGACCTGATTAAGCTGTTGCAGCTATTCTGTGTAGCTAAATTTCATGCCTTTGCTTCTTGGAGCCTTTAGCATGCCTAATGTCTGAGAATGGGGTAGGTAATGCAACCTTTTAACTTGGGAATCTTATGACTTGCGGTTTTTTTGTACCTCTAGGTCTGAGTCTCAGTGAAGTTACAATATTAAAATATTTCTGCTAGATGATAATTGCATAATCGTGGTTTCAGCCTCATACAAATGAGAATTATTAATGAAGCATTTTTCTATTTGTTTTTTTGGTGATGTGATTTGAAATATTTGAAATATATCAATAAATTTTGATCAATTCTCGAGTCTTGAATTTACCTTTTACAAAGAAGGGGGGAAATCTTAAACTTATCTAGAAGAGCAATGCATTGCCAAAATATAATCACCATAGTGTAGTAGGGGAATCTGTCCTCACTTCCTGTGTTGGAACAGCAAACTTACATTTAGTAGGAGCAACCAAGAAAGCTATTTATGTTGTCTTCTTACCACTCAAACATTAAGTATAGTCATACCTTCCCTTAAGTGTGACATTTTGTGCAGTGTTTCTAAATCATCCCTCTTTGTAAGTTACTGAAGGGATAAACTGTTTTGCGGGTGTGCTTACAGATTTTTTTGCCATCTTTTTTGTTTATTTACACTTGTGTAAAGAAAAAAAAAAGCAAACACAATCAGTTGCAAGAATGACATTAAAATTGTAGTTTACATACAGCAGTGTGTCTCCCCTGAACAGTAACTTGCATGTTTGTAAACGACAAAAAGGTATTATTTTGATAATCACTGACTTTTTCTTCATTCTGGTCGTGTATAAATAAAAAAATGGTAAACTTTTCTTTTAAATTCATGTGTAAGAATATAATTCTTCATAAAGATATCTTTGAACTGGTTTATAGGTATTTAAAAAGAGGTTTGAATTAAACTTTGCCTTTTCTTACATTGAATTTTGCCTTTCTGACCGTGGGAAAAAAGTAGATCTCTTCGAACAAATCTGTTTGTATACATATGTATATATTAATGTAAAAAAACTCTGGTGTGTATATATATATACAATTATAGATCTTTAAAATTTTCATAATCAAATACCAAGCTCTTATTTAAGAGATGGATGCATTGTAGTATTTTGATTTACTTACTTCTATAGTTTTTTCAGCTTGTGCTTAACTTCAAAGGAGAATTAAATTGAGTGTACAGGAGTAGTGCAGTTGCTTAGGTTTAGATACAAACTTTTGTCTGTACAAAGCAGATGTTCTGCATTTTAACCTTAAATACAGTTGACTGCTTAGATTCCTATTGCAAACATGCTTAAGCAGGTTAGCTGTCTACATTTGTTTGGCTACAGGTTTAGATATTTCTGAAAACTACACAACATGCCAAGGTGCCTTCAGGAAAAAATAGTTCAGTGTCCTTTCAGTGAAATCAGTGCATCTTCTCTGCAATCTGGTTATCCTTTTTCAAGTGTCTCTGCTTTTTGAGCTTCCAGTGACTTGCTACGTTTTGAGTTAAATGGCCTCTGTCTGTTAGCTAAACTAAGTTGAAGCAAAGGCTTTCCCCATACCACCCACTGCGAGTACTTTAATGGAAGCACCAGTGTTAAGTCAGTTGTGAAGACTGAAACCAGTATGTATCCAATGATCTGATATGATTAATTTGTGAGATCAGGTTCTGCATTACTATTTGTTTTTCATGCTGTTTCTTTTTCTTTTTTTTTTTGTATAATGCTTCAGATACACAAATGTGGCATAATCTATTATCAAGTAGCCTGTTCATGTAAGTGAAAGTATGGCTGTAGGAATTAGTTACTCTTTGCAGTAACATGCTGGGTTTTTGATGTCAGCAAGATTCCTGGAATTCACATGGAAAAATTAATTTGCTGGAATTCATATGTTTGTAGTTCTTCCTTTATTCTTCTTCCCAGGGGTTTGTCCTAAACTGAAGACCTCTAAATAAATCTGGAGAGGTGGGATCCAAAACTACTTCTTAACAATCTGAGCCTCTAGGCAGTATCAGTATCATTTTTATGCACTACCTTGCTTCTGGTTTGTGGATTGAGTGACTACAGTAATAAGTCAAACATGGATTATATTTTAAAGGTTGTGGTATTTTTGTAATTAGAAGCATTGTATGTATCATAAACAGTCACTACATGTGTCTAGACACAAACATCTTAAAGCTATGTATAGCTTTTCTCTAGTGGTCCTCTATAGTTTTTCCACTTTTTTACCTCTATGTGGTAGCAGAGGGGATACAAAATAGTACCTGACTCCAGATGCTGACAGTGTTCTGATTTCTTGATGCTTTATTTTTTGTAACTGTATTTTACCTTTTTGCTTCTACTTTTGTAGTACTTTTTCACTCACTTTTTACTTCTATGAATTAATGGTTTTAAATTGCTTTAAAACCTGAACTTTTTTTGAAGCACCATGTCTAATTCCATAACACCAGAGGCTTAAACTTCAATTAGATCGCTGGCGATATAGTCCAGGAAACCTTGGGGAGCTTTTTGTAGAGGTAGGAAAGATAGAAAAAATGAGCATTAGGATGGCATGTGAGCTCTGGTGTGTGGATTCTTAGGCCTGTATTGTGTTTCAGTAAAGATTTTGGTTCCTTGAGAGCTGGTTGAAGTAGTTAAACTAGGCCTCAAAAGTTAAATGAGGTGATCACAGGCAATTTTAAGTGAAGAAGTTTCACAAGCAAACAAAACTAAGTGGCAACTTTGTGCTCTGAGCACTTAAAATGTAGAATAGGTGCTCAGAAGGAAGTTGTTGAAGTCATGCCTTTCTGGATGACTCCTCATTGTCAAGTATTAAGAGTTCATGTGCTATTTGTAAGAAATAAGGATGCTATGAATTTTAAGGCTATTTCTTGCTTAGTGATTTTTTAAAATCTTCAACATTATGATAGTTGCTTCCATATTTTTGGTTTGTAAGGTGTTTTCTGCTTAATAATCTTGTATCATTCTGCACCCCTGTCACTTTTTAACTGGAAACTTTATTAAACTGATATGGTTGCTTGGACCAGCTTCAGACCACATAACATGATGTTTCTGGCCACATTTTCGGTAACTGCTTCTTTAAGAAGCAGTTCTACTTGTTCATCAATATAACAAAAAATTCTAGAATAAACAGTCAGGCTATACTTACAGTATTTCTCATTCATTTATATTTTATTCATGCATATCATTAGAAAGCTGTGACATCAGCAAGGACTTTCCAGGCTAAAGGCAGAATTGATTGTCTGAGAGCTCCTGAAACTGCACTGTAATACTTTTGAGTGACTTCAATCGTTTTTTTTTTAATCATTAACTTTCCATTTTTGTTAATATATTTTGCAGGACTTGAAATGTTCGTTACCAGTTGGACTCGGACTTTCTGAAACCAAAATAACATCTCATGGCTTTGACAGTGCCAAAGAGGGAGTTGTTGAGGCAGGACAGTTTCCAAGTAAAGGTAAATGCTTTTTTTTTTTTTTTTTTTTTTTTTTTTTTTTTTTTATTAATTTATAATCTTTAGGCATATTCTTAAATGGTTAGAAATACAATGTTCTATAGCTGCTCTGAACGGTTTGGTATAAATGTACACATTGAGATTTGCATTAGTAACAACTAATTTATCTTCTCTGGTAGCTGGGTTGTTAAAATAGAGAATATATGCTGCACTTGCAGTATCTCTCAAGCGACTAAAGGAAACTAGTGTTAAGTTGGTCTGCCCTTATAGGAAGGGAAGGCCTTGAGCACCTTGAACTGGTGTCAGGCTGAAGAATTTTACTATTACATTGTGTTGAAGTTTTCTTTAAATTTTGCAGGTTATTGTTCTGATTTGAACCATAACTGGAGAGTTACTTATTTCTTGATACACACTTCACTTACCTAGAGTAATTAAAAAGTGTGATTCTTCTTGTTAGAGAATCTATGTGGTGAGCAATGAGAAATGCAAAGTGATAAACAAGCCAGTAATGTCACTATTTCCTGTCTAAAAGGAGTAGAATACCATGATATTGTACGGGCAAATGGTATTTAATGTATTATGTACCTCTGACAGTTTCTTAATTTGAAAGGTTTAAAATTATCTCAGATGTGCAGCTGTGAAAATAAGTCTCTTTGTAGTCATAAATTTAATTTACATTTTGCTTTATTTCCTGTTTGGTAAAATTCTTTGCTTATGAAAACAGTTGATTTACATTTTGTACTTTACATATATTACAAAGTGAATGCTGTGTTTCTTTATGCCTCTGAAATTAGCAAAATATGTAGCTAAAAAGTGGAGCAGATGGCAAACTGCTCACCATTCCTGCCTTTTTGTATTCTATTAGCAGGATAACTGTTCCAGCTGTTAATTGTATTAGCCTGTATGGGAAAAGTGCTTTAAGATTTTTCAAGCTACACTAATATGATTGAAATGCAAATGTTCTATGGAAATTTCTGTACACATATTATGAGTTTTGGACACTTTAGATACTTCTCCAAGGATATTTTCTTCGGATTTTTCCTGATGGTCTAACAAAGTCAGAGAGAGAGAAGTGGTAAAAGCTAGGGCTTCCTATGAAACCATGAACAAAAGTTGAATGATTGCCCTATTTCTGAAAATTCTGTCATCTGTTTGAGTGTCCTTATTAGGGCTTCATTTTTGAATGCAAAGTTCACAGTACTGGAGGGGAAGGGCTTTTAGGATTTGGGGATGTTGAATGATGAAGTGTGCATAAGGCTGCGTTAATACTCTGTCAAATGATAAGGATTTTTTAACTGCTTGTCTTGGCTCGCTTTCTGAAATGATTCAGGCAGGATCTTGCAGTCAGACTTTTATGCCTGGATGAATTCAGTTGCAGCTCTTATGCAATGTATCTCTACAGAAGGACACAGCAAGTGAGCTCTCTTTGTCTCATCTTTTTTGTGCAGTTGGATCCAAATCATTGGATTTATTTGCCCCATGTTAGTAGTGCTCTATGGAATGTTCTAAAGCTGGAAAAGCCAACTTACTTGGTTTTTAAATCCTGAAAATTCCATAAGGATGCCACTTCAGATTCATCTGTTACAAAAGAGTGGCAAAGCTCTGAAAAGCATAATAAGTATAATCCTAAAACAGCTTAGAGAACACAGAGTGCAGGTCATTTAAAGTTAGTTACTTTTTGTTTAGGTTTGGGTTTTTTTTGTTTGTTTTTCTAAGAGAAAAAGCCAGTGCTATGAAATCTTTCTTTTGGGAATGAGTTTACACACTTTCACAGCTAATGGCTTGTGTGATCTTCAGGATAACTTACTGCTGCGTGTTTATACTTAAGAGCTAATGTCAATAAGTGTATCTGAAACTGGCAGAGATTTTGGGGCTTGCTTCACCCCTTAATGCTGTAAGTTCCATTCAGTGACAATGCAGAGTGAACTCTCCCTAGACCTGAAAAAGGATGTTTCAGCTGTGGATTGTTATATAACCATCTTCTATGGAATTTTCTGTTTATGGTCTGTACTTTACTGATGAGCCCATCAGTTGTATTTTGATTGCTCTTACAGAAAAAAAAAATTGTCATCATGACCTAGAGAAAAGAATTAAATCAAGAAAACTTGGAGTAGTTCACATGGAGAGATGCACCTTCTAAAAAGCATTTCCATCAGAAATTCCAACAACTTTTCTGTGAATACTTCTATAGTTGCTGAAGCAAATGTTTCTTTGTTTTGGAAACATGTTTCTGTAAGAGTGCATGTTCACTTCTAAGGGAAGATGATGGATTTTCATGGTTGAATGTCCGCTTTTCAGGTTCCTCAGCATCACCCAAATCATCTGTTATATCTCCTAGCAGTGCAGCAGCTAGCAGACTGGCTGGACAAGGTTGTGATTTAATTATTCCCACAGGTATTGAAGCACTGAATGGATAACGCCTTTGTCTCTGCTGACAGTGTACTAACCCCTCCACCTTTCTAATTATTTGATTTACTATCAGATGGAAATAAAATTTCGGGGGGATTTTGGTGGCTCTCACTTCTGACTTCAACAGTTTACAAATTAACCTCTGCCTTTCTCTCTCTAAGCTGCTTTTACTCTATAAAATTAAAATTGTAACTATTCCTAATAATAACAAACAGTAGATAAAATAGGAGTGACCAAAATCTTTTATTTAGGTTAAAGCTGAAACTTTTAGCATTTTTTGCCCAAATGGTCACATATTGCAATAGACTATGGAGGTGGCCATTAGGAATTCACAACACCCAAACTAGGCTTTGCCACTTGACTCATTTTGTGCCTATGGGCAAATTACTTAACATCTTAGTCTGTTTCTTCCTGCATAAAAGGAGAAAACTCAGTTACCTCATAAGGATTTTGAGAGGGTTAATTACTTAATGTTTGCACAGCATGTTGAAGATGTAAAGAACACAGCAGAACTTGATGCTAAGGAAGTATCTTGGGGCATCAGTATAGCCTTTTTTTCAAACTCTTGCTTAAGTAAATACCTTGACAAGACTAAGGTGGCCATAAGTAGCAGTAGGGATCAGAAGCAGGACTACTTAAAATGAGTATCTACATGAATAAATAAAAATGCTGCTTAAAAAAGTGATGATACTAAGTAGTTTTTAATATTTAGGACACTAGGAATTTTGCAAAATTGAAACATGGAATCCATGTGATATCTCATACTAGCTTGAAAATGCTGGATAGTGGCAATTTGCGTGTGGTGATTAGTCCTAGGTATTTTAATTTGTTGCTTTCAATCTCTTCTTTGCTGGTTTTTTACTCATGGTTTGTAGAATTATTTGTTCCTAATACAATGAGCTAATAAAACTGAAAAAGTAAGTTAAATATTGGCTGAACACATCTTCTGGAAAGAATGACTTTCATTGGAAAAGATCTAAAAACTCTGTGCTTAATGACAACAGGATGCCAGTAGTTGTTGTTTAATGGTCAGGCTTTTAGATTGAATAAATTCAAAAGAGTGTTGGAGATTTTAAGCATCAGTTAAGTAATAAATATGTCCTAAAAGCTGCTTTAAGCTTTCAGTAAGCTTAATTCAGCCTATTACTACATGAAATAGTGAGATATACATACATTTTATATCAGTTTTAAAGTAAGTTTTCTTCCTGGAACTGATTTCAAAAATCTGCTTCTTTATTTAAATTCATACTATCACTTTGTTCTGCTTTTGGATGTGCAGTTGCCAAATCTTCCATATTTGCTTCTTACCTTTAAAACAAACAAACAAAACACCTAGACCCAAGGCCTTGAAGATTTGCTTTGTGTCTGACGCAGGGGGCAAAGCCCAGCAGAAGAGTGGACCTGTTGTGTTAGCAGATGAAGTAAAGAATCCAGCAATGGAGAAACTGGAATTGGTGAGAAAGTGGAGCCTAAACACTTACAAGGTATGCAGCCATATGAGTGTGTGTATGTTTGCTGTAAGTGAGATTGCTACTAGGTAGGACTAGAGCTGTATGAAATAAGCTGTTGTTGCAGTGAGCATAAGCAAGATGTATAGGAGAGGCTCTTTTCTTCCAAGAGTAGCATTCTTTGTGAAATCCCTGGTGTAATGTGGAAAATCTTTAATAAGTATTACTGATTTAGCAAGGTAAAGAATATTCCATTTCTGATGTTCCCTTTCTCATTCCAAATGTAGAGATTTCAGCACTAAAGCTCAGAATTAAGTATTTTGCTATTTTTGAGTTGATTGATGATACAATGAGATTTTAGTCGGCATGAAAAAATCAGGGCCATCTCTAAGTTCAAAACTTGTTATATGGTATTCTGATGTTTTTGTCCCGTCTTGGCTGATTGTTTTTTCTTAGTGTTGTAATATTGCTTCGATTTGTGTATGCTTCTACTTCATGATCAGTTGAGTTCTGATGAAATTAAAAAAAATAACATAAGAATAATGAAAAGGCACTTAAAGCACACCACTTTGCTGAAGTGACTCTCATTAAAAAGCTGTAAAGTAAGGAACAATTGTCAGGGAGTGCATTCCCGTCAAGAGTTTTAGACAAAGACCAGTTTTGAAAAATTACTTTATGTTATGCGTACAACTTAAATGATGGAATTGTGGGCAGGTGCATTAGTAGGGTCTACATCAAACCATGAAGGAATGAAGAATCCGTGGAAAAGGAAGTCTGAATCCCTCTGGTGTTCTTTAAGTCCAGATAAGGACATCCTCCTCAGTAAGGATGAGAAGCATTCTGCTCCCTAGTAAATGCTTATGCTGTCTTTCTGTTAGAATCAGAAGTTTCTTTTTTTTAATCTCTAATTAAATGGCTACTTGTCTTCAAAAAAATTGTAGCAACTGCAGAAGTTGCAGTCCAGTGGTATCCTGGGGTGCCTTAGGAGGAACATTGCCAATAGGTTGAGGGAGATGATCCTCCTCTACCTAGCCCTGGTGAGGCACATCTGCAGTGCTGTGTGCAGTTCTGGGCTCCTCAGTACAAGAGAGACACAGAGCTCCTGGAGCATGTCCAGAGGAGGGGAACAAAGATGGTGAAGGGACAGGAGCACATCTCTCAGGAGGAAAGGCTGAGGGAGCTAGGCCTGTTCAGCTTTGAGAAGAGACAACTGAGAGGGGAGCTCATGAATGCCTATAAAGTATCTGAAGTGAGGGTGTCAAGATAATGGAGCCAGGGCTCTGCCCAGTGGTGCCAAACAACAGGCCATGAGGCAGTGGGCAGAAACTGATGCACAAAAGTTACACGTGAACGTGAGGAAGAACTTCACTGTGCAGGTGACTGAGCACCAACACAGGTTGCACAGAGAGGTGGTGGAGTTTCCCTCACTGGAGATGTCCAAGAACTGTCTGGACACAATCCTGTGCCATGTGCTCTGGGATGACCCTGTGTGAGCAGGGAGGTTGGACCAGGAGACCCACTGTGGTCCTTTCCAGCCTGACCAATTCTGTGATTCTATCAGCTACTCTGACAGTGTGCTGTGGTCCAATCAGAATACATGCTATTCAGCTGAAGCTATTCTTTAAAATTCTCTTGTCTCTTTAAAACATTGACTCTTGGGACCACAACTAAATAGGACAGGACTTGACCTTATTTTGTATTTTCTATCGCTGGCAGACAAGGTGTCACAGATCAGTGGAATGTGGTAGCAGCCTGCTCTGTCACAGCCATAGGCTGGGTGAAAGTGTCTACAGCCTTGTAAGAGCATATTTCCTGCTCAGTGTGTTAAGGAACTGCAAATCTACTAAGAATTTGACTTATGACAGAAGAGAAATAGTCTTTCTGAGTGAATCATCTCAGTTTTATAGACTAGTAACTTGATTTAGAAAACGAAATTAAAAACCTCACAATGTCTCAAACTCACTGACATGAACCAACAGCCAGAAGACTAATGAAAAATGTTGGGAACAGGGGTCTTGGATCCTTTTTAGAACATTATTTCTTTGGCTGTTGTCTCTGCAAAGTCCAGATTTTTATATTTCTTTCATGGCTTAAGCTTCCCCCTTCTTGAAATCCAGAATCACACCAGGTATGACATAGGAAACAAAACCTAGCATTTTCAGGAAACTAAATTCATGTTTTCTTTTACCTATTCCCAAACATGCCTAAGGAGATATGTCAGTTGTGATCTTTTTAGATTTCCATATTGACTTCTTGTACACTCTTTTTTTGAGGTATAAGATTGTTCAGAGAACTTACAAGTTCATTTTGAGTTGATGAAGTATTATGCCTATGTACCTGGAGATGCCATACATTCATGTAGTAGGCTATGTACAAAAAGCATACTTAATGTGGTTAAGGACAGTGTCTAAATTTGTGGAAATACTGGCTTGCTTTGGTTCCCATGAGAAAGATCATGGGAAGAAGTGTCCTCCTTATCTCATAATAGCTAACTGTTCATAGGTTAGAACATGCAGAAATAAGGAGCAGGAGTAAATGGTCAGCACTTGAATCCCTCTGAACTTAAAATGTCTGGTATCAATGTACCAGACATTAATCTACAAGTGGAGTTAGTGGTGAAATTTGTTGTTAGGAAGTTCTTTAGGAATCTGACAGAGTAGTTCCTGTGCCATAGTGTCTGTATCAGGGGTTGAGAAATCTAAGTTATTGGATATGGTCAGAAGTCATTCCCATCTGTAAATGCCTTTCAACTACCATCCCCCTTCACATTTGCCAGTTGTATGCTCCCTAGTGTTGCTGCTCAGTCACACTCAGCTTAAAAGAAAGAAAAACTGGGGAATTGTTGCGGTGGATCACCCTGGGCCTCCCTCACTTCGGCCGGGTCCCTGCCATGTGACTGAGTCAGGTCTACCTTAGGTTCAAGCCACCCGGGCTCTGTTATGGTTGGTTGTTTATCCCATCCCCGCCCCTGGTATCACCTTTCCCCCCTGTCTGTGATAAAACCAGCAGGATGGAAAGCCCCGCCCTCTTACCTCGCAGACTCTGCCCAGGTCGGGTCCTCTGTCTCCCCCCCAGGACAGAGGGAATAAATGACTTAACATCATAAGAGGTTTGAGCTATATTTCTCTTCTCAACTTCTGCTTCTGGTGGTAGCTGTCAACTAACACTGGTTTAAGTGGGGCTGCACAGTCGAGGGATATCTAGGCTGTTTGTGAATGGTCTAAGGATATTCCAAGACATAAAGAGGCAAGCTCGCCACAAAATTAAGCAGTGCACAGCTAATAACCCCAAGACCCTAGTTAGTGAGTTAGCTTGAAAAGAAATTGCTTTTCTTTCCATAGTCCAGTGACAAGATCTTTTTCTGTTCTTTCTTCAGCCCCTGGCTTCCCCTTTGGATGAGAAATAGGTTTTCAGTCTAGCCAAAACATTTAGGCACAAGAAAGTCATTACTCTTCTTGACTTTCAGCAATTCTAACAAGCTTATCTTTTTGTTTTTCATACAACTTCTTAAACTTTGAGGGTAAAAAAAGGCAAACCTGTTTTACAAACCTCTCTTAACACTGGGCTACTAGTGGAACATTTATTTCTGAGACATGTCCAGTAATGCCTCTGTTCATCTTTAACATGCAGTTTAAAATATATTTCTCTTAAATGTATTTTGGTAACTTTTTTCTTTTGAGTTGTTTTTCTTAAGCTTTGCGTTGGGTGACTTCTTTTTGAGTAGCATGGTCTTATTCATGACAGTTTCCTGTATAGATACTCTTAAAACAAAGTACTATGAAATTAATGAGTGGATTCTTCTTTGTTTGCTAGTGAGAATATAGAGCAACTTGTGTGCTTGTGCTAGTCCACGTAGAACTGGAGTAAATCAAAATAGATTGGGGCATCTTCTTTATCTTTCGCTACATCTGAGATTAAGAAAATATGCAATGTAAGTTTTTCCAGTTACTGGGTTTTCCTCACTTGTCACTGCTGGGCTTCTTTAGGTGTTTTGCTGTAACTTCTGAAGCAAATACCCCTTGGCTGAAAATAGTCCCATCATTTGTAATTTATTCTTGGCTTTCAAAAATTTTGCTTTCCGGGATTCAGATTTTTCTCTTGCATTTCCTTGGGGATTTGTGTGTGTGTGCATCAGCTCTTTTGGAAAGTAGCCAAAATTTGACCATTGCTTTCATAGTTCCTAATGAAAGACTTATTTTATGTGCTGAGCACACTCGTTGCTAAGCTGTATTTTGCAATTTCTCTTGGAGAGTTCGGTAGTAAAGTTATATTTATTCTAGGTTGTGATTTGTTGTGCTTGCCCAAAATTTTGATGCTTGACAAACAAATGTCACCTAGACTAGCCATGCTTTTTCTTATTAATTACTTGAATCTAATGAAGAAGCCCAAATAATCTGTACCTTCCAAGCAAAACCTTATGGGTAGTGACCAACTTGTTCTCTATGATCATTCTTGACTCTTTCCTGTGTTCATCATTTAAAAAGGACATGGAAGTTCCAGGAGGTTGAATGTGCATCTCCTTTGGACACAAGTAAAGACAGGATTAAACTAAAGTCCTTGAATTGGGAAACTCTAGGAAATCCAGTTCTGTAGTGTATGTGGGGAGTCCTTGAATTGTGAAATCCAGTGCTGTAGTGTATTTAGGGAGTATGTTATAAAATAAACTTGGGCATTATTTCACAAAAAAAGATTAAAATAGCAGCTTTGTGCTTAGGTTAAGTCCTTTCGGAATACTTGTGGCCTTGACTAGTAACTTAATTTCCTTGTAACTTTTGTTTCCAGCAGAAATTTTTCATATATCTAAATTGGTTATCACTTCACCCCTTGGGACGACCACAGATTAACTTCAAGTAACTTACTACAGCAGTAAATAATTCTGCTTTCTATAGAAGAATTGTGTAGCTTTGCTACACATCTGCTTTGCAAATGGCTTCTCCTGTGTCTCAGTCAAGGGAAATCCCAATGTGCATCTTGGGAGGCTCACTGCCAAGTTGGGCTCGAATCGCTGGCAGACAAGGTGTCACAGATCAGTGGAATGTGGTAGCAGCCTGCTCTGTCACAGCCATAGGCTGGGTGAAAGTGTCTACAGCCTTGTAAGAGCATATTTCCTGCTCAGTGTGTTAAGGAACTGCAAATCTACTAAGAATTTGACTTACGACAGAAGAGAAATACTCTGAGTGAATCATCTCAGTTTTATAGATGTATAAATAATAAGTGCATTTTAATACTTTTGCATATTTCTCAGTAGGAGTTTCCAGTTTTCTAGTCAGCTTTAGAAAAACGTGCTGAAAAGCACCACCTTCTTACTTGTCCCCTAAGAAAAACCTCAAAAAGAACGTTTTTGGAAAATGCAACATGGATGTTCTGGAATAGGATGATTGGTAGACAAAGCCCAGAAAATTACTAACTAGACATTTTTATGCAGAATAGTAATGCTCCTATTAACCAACTTAAATGCAGTGAGCTAAAATGCTTCTTTTAACTTAATGAGATTCACCAAACCTATAAAGAGATAAATGTTCTTTTACTTGAGAAACAATTAGTTATGCTCTTGATTTGCTAGCTTGACTATTCATCTTAGTAGGAGTTGAGACTTGTCCAACTGTTCTTGCTGAGTCCTGATAAACTTCTGAAGACTGTGTTGTTTTTTCAGTTTGTTGTGCAAACTTATATTGGGAGGGGTGGTTGTGAAAGAATTGTGTGTAATTATATGTCCCTTGAAGCTGAAAATGGGTGTATGCTGGGTTGTCTTGAATATACTTGAATCTTTATAATTTAATTTTTTTTCTGCAGTGTACACGTCAGATCATCTCTGAAAAACTGGGTCGTGGCTCAAGAACAGTAGACCTGGAACTAGAAGCTCAGATAGATATATTGAGAGATAACAAAAAAAAGTATGAAAATATCTTGAAGCTGGCACAGACACTGTCCACACAGCTCTTCCAGATGGTGCATACCCAAAGGCAACTTGGAGATGCATTTGCTGACCTGAGTTTGAAATCATTGGAACTTCATGTAAGACTTTTATAGTGTAAAAACATACAGTGGCAGAGATTAAGATAAGCCTAATTGACTCGTGCAAGGTATCTACTTGTAAGCAGCTACTTTTACATACAGTGTAGTTAACAATATATTACATGCTCTTTGTGTTGAAAGCTTATGTAATTCACTTAAAACTGTAGGAAGTTATTGAAATTACTGTAGTTCTTTATTGTTTCTTAAATGTTAGCCTCTAGTTGATGGTTGAACTCAAGAACTGACAATTACGCTTTGTAGAGAAGATGCACTTTACTATTAAGTTTGCTTCTAATGAAATAAAAGTGTTCCAGAGTGTTACGTCATTTCAATTACAAGATGTCTTTGGGGAATGTGCCTGGGAGTAAGTAGATTAGGGCACATTACTTCACTTGTGCACATTGAATGTGAGTAAATTATTTTTCTGTAGCATATTTAAGCATTGAGATTTGATCTCAAAGTCCTTTCTTAATCAGAATTTTCCTACTAATAAGACTAATCTGTATTCTTATGTTGTCTGGAGTTGCTGAGCAAGGAAGGCAATCTTGAGATATCTGGGTTGTTATGATTCCATGATTTAGAAGTTTACGTAGTCCTGGCACTTTCTGTTGCCAGTAGTAAAGCTGTTTGCTGTTAAGAGAGAGAATGTGGATGTTGCTTACAGAGTATAGTAGCTGACTTGCTTCTACATTGCTTGTGCTGCATTTGCAAAGTAAAAACAATTTGATCCTTTGGAAAACCAGTATTAAATGGCTTAATGATTCCCTAAAACATGGCTGCTGAAACGGCTCAGATTATCTTTGTGATTTTAAAAACATCTGTCTTTCCATAATTCTCTTTCCCATTGAATTTAAAGGGAGTAGGTGGAGTTCATGCTTGCACAGAAAAATCTTAAGTGATAGCTAGCTGAAAAAATTTAAAACTCCTACACTGATGTGAAGGAATTTTTAATATTAGTCTGACAGATGAAAATCTGTGAATGTAGTGCACTTCTAGCAGCTAAGAAATTAAATGATCTGCTAAAAGAAGCTTTTAATAATCAGTTTATTCTTGACACAAATGTGGGCATGTGGTTTGTGGCAGAACTTAGTGGTTGTTATGAAGTATGTGCTGAAGCTGGATGTTTCTTCCAAAACTTAGATGGAATCTGGCATCATGCTCATTTAATGAATCTTGGGTTTTTTCCCATGATTAGCTTGTAACTTCTAATGGGAATACTGATCTTCCATGTTCTTTCAACGTCTTGTATTGGTCTTGGAATTTGTTTCCGTCATTCATCTCGTGTAGATTATTGAATGGGGCTGTTGATGAAAATCAAATAAAGGTTTCTGCTGCTGTAATAAAAGTTATCTGACCTCTGCCTCTTGGAGACTTGCCTGGTGTTTGTCTCTTTCCTCTTTGTGTTTTCCCTCTGTTTAACAATCTGTAATGTATTATCATCTGTAGCCTGGCCTACTTTTTGATATTTGGATTGTTGCCTCTAAAACTTGTGCAGGACTAAAAGTAAAATTTCTGAACAGTTAGTCTTCAATGTGATAACAGTATATAAGCTTAAATAAAATCAAAAAACCCTTAAGTCTCAAGGTAATACTTCTTCTTTTATACATGATAAAAAAATTAAATTTTAATGTGGTATCTGGTGAGGTATTACTTAATGTGAATGGGTTGCTGTTTCTCTTTTGGATACAAAGATAACTCTTAGTTCTAGGCTCACGTGTCTCTAATTATATAGGCAGATGAATCCCAATTTTAATTGACCTGAGTATAAGGTATGAACTGAGTGTAGACTCTTGGTACAGAAAGGATTTCCTGTGTGTTTCATAAGAGGTATCTGCAGAGGTCATGGACAAAACTCAAAAGTTTGTATGAAACTAGGGGCCATTGGAAGGACACGGCTGTTGGTCAGTGTATTCCTTAGCACTGCAGGCTGCTGCAGTCCCATCCTTCTTACCTCCCCATTTGAAGTGGTAGTGTTGTTCATTTAGGTCTGGGATGATCTCAGTGAGAGGACCAGCTGGAAAACTAATTGCAGTCTTGCCTGCAGGAGGAAAAAGAGATGGGACTAAGCTGCTGCAAGGGGCAGTCCTGTTGCTGTTGTAATGCCAGCATGCTACTATTTCTTCTCTGTGCTAGCACTGGTGTTAGCTGTGTAGCTGGCAATGTTAGAGCAAAGCCAGCTGGAAAATATTGGTCTGGGGCTTTTTCCAGCAAAATCTGTAGCAATTTAGTGAACTGCTTTTGCTGCCCAAAGCAGCTGGACAAAGCAAAGATGACAGATCTTCAGCAGTGTTTACAGGGCTTAGCTCATGAAGACATGCCCTAAGTTCTCTTCCTTTTTTCTTCTCCATCAGTTGCTCACTTCCACTGCACCTTCTTTTCTAGAGGATTCTTCCTTTACCATTGCCTATTATGCATTACCCTTACTGTCGTGAACTTGTTAACATGAAATATCATTTGGCTCTGGTGTTCATTTTCTAGACAGATGAAAGGAGACTGGGAGAATACAGCACTTCTGAGTCAGTTGTTGGCAGTGTGCAAGCCTAAAAAGGCCCAAGTTCCAAATATGAACCTAGTATGTTTTACAGTCATTACAACCAGAGATTGTACTCTTTTGTGAGAACTCCCATCTGTAGAATACAGAGATGCCATATGGATGACATAGATAAAATAATTGGATTCATTTGGCACCCATGCATTAGGAAAATCTTTGCAGCCTTGGTCAGTCTGCACTGATGTTAACAAAGAGACATGGACAAACATATATCTAAATGTGACTAAAATGCCTTGGAAATAATTTTGCCCTTGTCCCTTTGAAATTTATGGATGAGCTACATTAAAAATTTTATTTGCTATTCATTATAATGTGCTCTTCAATTATTTACAGCCTATTAAACCATGATAGATGTTGGGGCTTTTTTGCAGTGCTCCTTTCCAGAATGTAAGAATAAAACTTAATAGCTAATTAATGCTGTGTGCCCTCGTGCATTTAGTTACATTACTGTATTTAATGTAGTGGTGTCTCTGTTCGTATTAAAGCATTACCCAGACAACCATGAGAGATGCTGGATTAAAACCTTGCTGAATGACAATGTGAAGATTGCATTACTACTTTTAAGTAACATTCAAGGTACCAGAATGCAGAAAAATCACATTATAAAATAGGATTTAACGTCATGTGTGGTAACAAAATGACAAACCATGTATTACTGATGGTGGAGAGATTTAATAAGAACTGTGAACTGAATATGGTATCAAAGTCATATTGGTTTAATCATAATCATACCCAAACAGAAGTGAAAGAACTGCCACACATCTGTGTTTGCATTTTTTTATGTATTTGATGATGAATGTTATGATTTCAATTGATCTACAGCTTTTGTTTTCTCTGTTCTTTGTTTATAGGAGGAGTTTGGCTACAATGCAGATACGCAGAAACTTCTAGCTAAAAATGGAGAAACACTTCTCGGGGCTATTAACTTTTTTATTGCCAGTGTGAATACACTGGTGAATAAAACAATTGAAGATACGTTGTTGACTGTGAAACAGTATGAAAGTGCCAGGTAGCTATCCTGTGTCTAGCTCTTTTCATTATGAATCAATTCTTGGGTAGCAGACTCTGTAGCAGCTTAGGCTGTGTATTTTAGTATCTAACCTGTCAGATAAAAACCTTGTAATACAGCTCTCATCTAATGAGCGTTTCCATTTAACTGTAACTGATTGCACAGATCTTCAAATGTTTTGTACATGTTCCCTTGTAGACTGAATTTTACTTGTTAGCTGTAGGAGTAATTATAGCTGGTTTTTCCCACGTGCTAGATTAAGGTGGCTTTCTAAGTAGCGTGACAGTGGAAGATTAACCCTTCTATCCAGCTGCATTGTAATAGGTAAAATAATCTCTTTAACTGAAAGACATTTACTCTCGTGCCTCTGTCAATGAACAATGCCTGCAATTCACACTTCAGTTTTTATACAGAAGTTTCAGGCTTGGTCAGAAAGGGGAAAATAAAACCAGACTTTCTCAGTGAGTGAATAATGGCTTTCCTACCCTGGAGAAGGTTACTTTTAGATGTAGCGTAGCACTCTAAAGCTGTGTTCCTTTTTCCTGCCAGGAACTTGTAGTTATTTCTGATGAGTGGTTCCATTCTGACTTTCACAATTTCTTTTCATTTGACAAAGGATGTAGTTTATGCACATAATTTTTTGTAATTTGGGGGATTTTTTTAGGTCAGAAAGTGCAAACTGCTTGAATTTTGAAGTTCTTTTCCACTCTTTTTTAATTGTTCTGTTCTAGTGTTTATTTTTGAGCAAAATAGTAAGTTATTGTTTTGATATTTAGGTAAACTTTCAAAGAGGCATGAAAGGCAGAATTAATGTGCAGATAAGGTATTGCAATATTTTTGACACATTAAAAAAAAAGAAAAAAGGAATTGTTTCATACATTTTCCAAGTATCTCCTTGAAAATTTATGCAAAATACATATGCTGCGGTTGTTTTTGTCAGTTATTTTCTATATATGGTTCTTCCCTCCTGAAATACCTTCATTGCTTTCTCTTTCTGTTCACTAAAGAAATCAAATACTTTGCAATTTTAATAAGGCAAATAAATTACAAAGGGTCTTCACTGACAGTGCTGGTTCATCATTTTGTACTGTGAAAGTAAGTTGCATTTATTTCTGTGCCTCTTCTTTCCAGTCCCTAGTTGTGCTTTAGCATTCATCTGCTCCCATCTTTTTTCAGCTCTCTATTTGTTTAATAGTTTCCTTTTTGGGATTAAGCCATAAATTGCATATAAATCATTAATTATAGTGGCAATGAGAATCAGGAAGAACCCTGTGAATATTATTTCTCTTACCTCTGAAAAGGTGGTATTTTATTTTTGAGCAGTTATATCAACTGAAAACTGTGTTTTATAACCAGCTTTTAATCCTCGTTTGTTTCCAGTTTAAGAAATGTCTGTGAGAAAGCATGTTTAAAAGGCTAGAAATAGTGTGGTTTGTGGCATTAAAATTGGTTGATATGCTTGGTTCCATTATTTCACAGCTACAGAAAACTGTATGGAAGGAAGAGTAATGCTTTGGGCAGGGCTGCACCATCTTTTTGCAGTCTGTTTTTCCATAGGACAGACAAGCTCTCAGAAAAGTGTTAGGGGAAGAGCTATGAAACTGTCCAGTTAATGCATATGGAGAAGTGTGGAGCATGCTGAAAGTGCTTTAGGTCAGAGTTTGGTATAAGTGACCTTTTCCTCAAACATCTGCTTAAAGGGGGTGTTGTGCTCTTGATGTGCCTCTTGCTTGTAACACAAGCTCTCCAGTGAACTGGTTCAACAGCAGAAGAATGACCTGAAAAATATTTGCTACCTTTTTCTGGGTTAGTAGGTTGAGATGTCCCAGGAAAAGCTCTGGCTGCTGAAGCCGGTACAAAACAGAGGGCTGGGAGCACGTGGCCGAGGCAGGAACTGAAAAGGGAGGGTGCTTGTTGAGGCAGTTTTATACAATGTGCTTCAGGGTGGGTTTGCTTGATAAATAGGGGCAGGGAGAAAAAAACTTACCCAGTTTTTAAATTCTTTTCTATACTTAACTGTTTTGTTCATCTTCTGTTGTAATTGGCCTTATGTGAGGTCAGTTTGGAGACACTGCCCTTAGATTTGTTTTTTTTTCCCCTTCTCCTTTTTCTTCTCAGGATTGAATACGATGCTTATCGAACGGACCTGGAAGAGCTGAATCTGGGCCCTCGTGATGCAAACACTCTGCCAAAGATTGAACAATCACAGCAACTGTTTCAAGTGCATAAAGAGAAGTATGATAAAATGCGTAATGACGTATCTATCAAATTGAAATTTTTGGAAGAAAATAAGGTAAGCTACTAATTCTCATGTTATATTTAGGTGTTTTGTTCTAGAAGTTACTGCTTTCTAGAAATATTTTAAGTTGTCACATTTTGAAATAGGTACTCATTTAAAAGTAGAGCAAGCAAAGAAAATAAGCTGAATTTTCTGAGTTCTTGCTGGAGGACACACTTGTAGAGCAGGAGCTTTAGAAGTCCCTAAGCAAGCTGCTCCAGCTACAAATGGCAAACATTATGGCAGTGAATTTCTTGTTGATACAGGAGGTTTCAACTTTGCAAAAGCATTACTTTTCCAGTTTACCACATTTAATGGTTAAATGAGTCACATAATTACTGATTTAATATTCAAAGTAATACGCATGTTTGGTAACGCTGTCATGGAGGTTATGTGCAACGAAAGCGAGAGAACTATGAAGAGGCTTCTTCAAAATTAAGCTTTAAGAATTGGGACTGACAAGTACTACTTTCTATAATTAATTCCTTTATAGTTTCTTAATTTAAAACAGGACTCTTGAACTGTTGATTGGAAGGGTGGAGTTTTTTTCCGTAAATGTTTATTTCAACCCTACCATTTCACTGATACCCTCTTAATGAGGGGTTTCTTAACCTTATTCTACCAGGCAAAAATAAAACTGCCATATAAAACAACTTTTAAACTGTTCTGTGATAAATAAATCCTTTTAAATAGTCTCTAATTAGATGTAAAAAGTATGGTCTTTCAAGATCTGATTTTTGTTTCCACTCGTGGTAAGGGAGATAGTTATAATCAGGTGTGGCTATATTTCCCATGTCTTCAGAGGGAGGAAAATGTGATTAAAACATAGGTAGGAGATAGCTATCAGTTTATCCAGGTCTCTCAGTGGATTAACATTTTCAATACGGCTTGATTAATTTATTTTAAAAATTTAAACACAGGTAACAATAGCCTGTCAATGAATACATGACTGGCCCCAGATGACAACAATAGCAAACCATGTTTCCAAGGAGGAAAATTTAAGGGAAAAATCATAGGGACAAGCTAAACCAATTAAAATGGATTATTACTTTGTATTTTTTAATATATTATCACATATGCAGTTGCATCTGCTTCTTAGAATAAAGATGGAGGTCAGGGAAGAAATGTGAACCATCAACAGATAATAAGAGGAAAAATATCGAGAAAATAAGCAAACATTTTGGTTTCCAAAATGATACATGCTTAAAACATAGCTCCTGAGCACTGTTCCTTCATAAAGGCATCTGCTTTAGGACTCCCTGGTCTGGCATCACATAGCCATCAAAAGTTGGCTTCATGATGGATCAGATGATCAGGGTGTCTAAAAAACTGGTGTTGGCCTAACTTTATTTCTGGTTCTTGCTGAAAAAATTTGAATATAAAAGGATTGAAAAAAATCCATATTAAAATTAATTTTCTTGAAGAAGCTGAAGTCTAATCTAAATGCTGATACTGATTCTTAAATTAGAAAATGCTCCTAAGAACTGAGTTTTAAAACCAGGTTGAAAACGTATGCTGAAGGTGTCTTCTCCCTCTCCCTGCCTTTATTTTCATCTTTCAGGATGTTGTTTGCTACCACTACAATGTACTTCTTTTAAAATTGTTTGATCCTTCCAGCTTATCTCTGTACAGGAATTCAGATGATTAAGTTCATATTAGTTTAAAATAGGACTTACCCTTTTTCCTCATGGTTTCCATTATCTGTATAACACACTGATCAATTTATGTTTATGTGTATAGGAAAGCTTCAGAGCAGAAGCATTTTATTTCTATATTGTACAAAACAAGTTTCCATAATTTTTTTTAAGCTACATTAGATGGTTTAGCAAACACTGAAGAAGTTGTCTTCCTAGTGACAGTCTTGAATTAGACCAAGCATCCTGTTGGCAGTCACAGCCTACAAATTGTTTCTGAAAGAGATTGTTTTTTCCTTCCTGCCTTTTAGATTAATACAGTAGGGAATCTCACATGCTTAAGCCTTTTTATCAGTGGTTGACATTTCTCAGTTTTGACACTAGAGATGTAAAAATACTTACTAAAGGGTGTTTTGTTCCCAAATGAGCTATAGAAAGGACTTCCTTTACACTTAAATAGTGGCTTAAATATAATTATCTGCTAAGAGCTTTTCTAAGGTAAGCTTTACTTTATTTTTTTCTATTTATTGTGTAAGATGACATTTTGCCATCATGGCAATAGTTTGAAGTGAGTGGAGGAAGTAACTTACCTTGCGGTGTAGGAGCAGCAAGTGGGATGGCTTTGCCTGCCTTGGAGAAGAAGAGCATAAACTGATGGAGAAGCAGTGGAAAGGGAAAGTGATGTGTTGCTGTTTTCATCAGAGCCCCTGCACTGAGGCCCAGAGCAGTAGTGCCTGCACTGCAGTGGCCTTGGCCAGAAAAGCTCAGTCTGTGGCTTGCAAATCTTTTGTTTCCTACAGCCGGGAGAGCTGGCACAAAAGCATTGCCTTTTACACTTCAGCTGTCTTTCTAAAAAAAAGTGTAAGAAGGGGGAGCAGGAGCAGCAACAAATCTGTGCTGTCTGCTTGTGGTGGTGTATTTCTGGGAAGTACTTGTTCTCAGCATCAAGTGAGCATTCAACTTTTTGTAATGGTTGTAGGTGAACAGAACTTTGTTTTCTGAGCAAATAGACTCAGTCTCATGTCTTTATGAGAATCTGTATTAAAGCAATTAGCTACTGGAGGAAGGGAGTATTTGATATTCCAGGAGGAGCAGAAAGAGAGATCAGGAGAATTTTTGCAGAGTTCCCTTGTAACATTGGTTGGTAGGACTGAGATGGGTTCCAGTGGCTGTCCGATAACATTTCTTAATTAAGTGCAGAGATCAGATATAGAGCAGAATAAACCCGAAACAACTTTTTAGTTCAGGTTTTCCCTGTTCTTGCTGTTTATGGCAGCATAAATCCATTGGTTCAGTCGGGAGCAGTTCAGCTATCAGCAGTGTGTTCCTNGCAGCATAAATCCATTGGTTCAGTCGGGAGCAGTTCAGCTATCAGCAGTGTGTTCCTGGTACTTAAATGGTGTGTCTTACTGTGCTAGTTAAATAATTATACATCTTGCTGCCTTTTAAAGAATACTAAGGGCTGTAAATTCAAGCACTTAAGAGTTAAATAATGCTAAAAACAAGTGTTGGCTGTTCAGGATTGATTTGCCTTTCTTACATATGCGTATGCATCATGCTAGTTTTATGTGATGGTGGTAATTAATTGCGGGGTTTTGTTTTGAGAGTTTAACTAACAGAGTGCTTAATTTTGAAACCAAATATAACTCAGTTTTAATGTGATAGGTGTGTCACAATTAACTTTCTCTCCTACCTTTGTCCAAACTCTGTAGAATTTATGTAATGAAGATGACACCTTTTATCAGGTGGTATAAATTGTTTCATTTCCATTAGATCTATTCAGTCATTAAATTTGTGTTCAGCCTAAAGAATTAGATGTTCTTTGTGCTCTGAAGAAAAGCAGAGTTTACAAAAGACAAGGGTTTTTTTTCTTCTCATAAGAAAAAAAAAAGCCTTTAAAAAAATAGTAATCTTGAAAACTGTCTTGAGCATTTAATTAACTAGAAATCTTTAAAAATTAACAATATGATTTGATTTTGTTGTATCCCAACTCATCTAAATGCTATCTGTTCTAGGGAGGTGCATTTGTTGTTTATTATAGGTGGGGCTGCTTGATCTACCTATTATTAAAGTTGCCTAATACTTCCTACTGTAAAAACCTGTTTTCAGTTGTTTATAACTCAGATTAATTTTAGCAGTGTGGGCAAAATATTTGTCTATTGAGTGTTACATGTTTAGGTGAAAAAAATCAGCTAACAACTTAAAATTAATTTGCCAACATGTTTTGGAAAAGTTTGGGGAGAACAAACCCCCCAGGGTGAGGAAAAGTGAAGAGTTTAACTTCACATCCGGACTGGCTCCCAGGTCCTCTGCTGTCCTGTTTGGGTTCTGACTTTTTTAATACAATTCCATTATGCAAGTCTCTTGTTTGGCTTGCTCTTTCCGTCTTTTTTAGTGAACATTTGTGCTCATGACTGGCAGCAATGAAAACAAGTCCCTTTGGCTCCAGCACAAGCAGTTACAGTCCAAGCAGCAAAGCGCTTCCTCGCCGATGACCTCAGGGGTGACCTGACACTCTCGAGGAATGTCCATGCTGGCTCAAAGCTGAGCGTGTCCTCCCCAGCTGCTGCTAACCCTGCCAAGCAGGGATGTGTGCTGTGATGGGAATTGCCTTTTACTGCAGTTGAACTCTTTTCACTCAGTGAATTTTCAACTTAAATGACTGGGTTCTGGCACTGCATTCCTTAAATTTTCCTTTTGTTCTAATATTATTTTTTTTAAATTGAAGTGACTCAAGCAGGCTGTCTTGCCAGACCAGTAGGTCAGATCTCTGGCTGCAGAACTGTGAGCAGGAATGGTGTAACCTCAGCGACCGTGGGCCTGGGCTCCAGGCCTGGGGCCAGAGGAGGCCACCTGGTCTCCTGCTCTTCCTCTGTTTCCTGCCTCCCAACCCCTGAGCAGAGGCAATAGCACAGGTGAGGCACTACACACTCAGGTAAGACAGGATTTTGTCCTGCTGCTCCTGCCTTCTCATCCCTGGTTGTGCCAAGGTGGTTTCTCTCTCCTGTGCTCAGCTCAAAAGCTCGTGTGGTTAATTGTCTTGGGGTGACAATAAGCAAGACTGGAAGTGAGGGGTTTTTATCCTCCCTCCCTCCTTTCTCAGTAGAGTTTCTGTTTCTGCCTTTGGAATTTGCCTTCTGTAAAAAATAGTGTTGGGGTGTGTGAGTAAACTATTTACTGACTTGAGTGAGGTTCTTCACCTTTATTCTTCCTGGGAAAATGATTTTATTTTATAAATAAGATTCAATCTCTTGATGAAGTATTTTAGAACCATTTGCATTCGTTTGCTGTCTTATCAGTGGATGGTACGTTGGCTTTCGGGTATCCACAACTCACATGCACTACTGCCTGGAGCGCTGTAACCCAGGGCTGTGATCACATCTTAAATTCGTCTGCACTTCTCTCACACCGTCCACTTTGGAGACACGGGGGGCCGTTCCTGCCTGCTTCCCCCGAGCTTACAGGGCTGAGCCGGCGGGGTGCGTCCGGGTGAGGGATG
This sequence comes from Lanius collurio, assembly GCA_020086605.1. Taxonomy (NCBI): domain Eukaryota; kingdom Metazoa; phylum Chordata; class Aves; order Passeriformes; family Laniidae; genus Lanius; species Lanius collurio. The sequence goes on along the minus strand of JACBWW010000015.1, from coordinate 13,674,843 downwards.
CGGGATGGACCGAGGGATGCGCTTGCTCGGGAGCATGGGCAGAGGGCGGAAGGCTTCAGCCGTGGAGAGGAGCCCGTTCCCTCCAGCCAGGCGCGCTGCCGGTAGCACCGCTGTCCTGTTTCTATAGATATAGTTGCTGTGAGTGCGGTGACAGCGTGCGGGCAATGATGGATGGATGTGCGGATGGATCAGCTCAGCCGGAGCTGGCTTAAACCCAGTACCCCCGGAGGCGCCACTGCGCATCTCCGCTCGCCGCGGCGGAGGCATCGGCGCTGGATCGCGGGTCGCTCTCCTTCCGCGTGGGCATATCGGTGGCGCGGACCGGGCAGGGGAGATCGGGGCCCCGCTGCCCCGCGGCCGGGCCGCTCCGGGGGCCGCCGCCGCCACCGTCACCTGCCGCGGCGCCGCCCGGCCGCGCCTGCGCT
>JACBWW010000015.1:13415880-13664457 GCA_020086605.1 Lanius collurio | reverse complement strand
AGGGACCCGAAGTTGCTGATATCTTGCAGGATTCAGGAGATGTCAAAATAAGGGACAAGATGATAAACCAATGCACTGATAGCATGCCTGTTGTACATATTAAAATTAAAGGTTTAAAAGGCATGTGTATTGCCAGCTGTGAAACCCTGACATCAGGAGGTAGTAATTGGGGCCATCATCAGAGGTAGTCATTAACCTCTGCGCTGTTTTCAGGCTATGTTCGTCTTTGAATCAGGAGTGTGGTGATTGGACTTCCTGTGCCATGTAGATGTAGATAAATGTACAGAGCTCTGGCCTCCTATGTTTCCTCAGAAGCTCCCCCTTTCAGGACTGCTGTGTGATAAAGATCTAGTTCTAGTAAATACTACAATAAGTTTTATAAACTGAATGTGGCCCATTAGGTGGGCCAGAGAAATGGCAGTAGGTGGATCAGAGAAAACTCCAGAGTGCTCCAGAACTCATGCAGTGTTAAAGATTAAAATCAGAGGCCTGCAAAACCAGGGATTCTTCAAGATACAGTGCCTTGGAAACAAAACCCGCCTTGCTAAAAGTTACTGGTTTTGTTTGTCTGTCTGGAGCTGGTATGGTGGTGCAGTGCATTTGCACTGCTTGATGCCTGTGCACCCAGGTTCAGGGCTCCCACGGTGACTTTGCACGTGGCAGGTGATGAGGCAACAGGACTTGCCTCTGAGTGATGCCCCTTGAGTGACAAAACGCTCAACTCACTCGCTAAGCTTTGTCAAGCATGCTGCAGCAGTGTGTCAGACAGTGGTGAGCCATTTCTTAGGTGCTAATGGACTTTGCAGTCCTATCTGCTTAGGGAGGAGGGAAGGAGATAATCCTTCCCTCCTAACATGCTGTGTGTTACTGGAAGTGCGGAAGTACAGATGCACAGCAGCTCACATGCTGCTTAGCCCTGCTGCAGGTATGTTTCCACAAGGGGCTGGAGATCGGAGGCCCAGGCCTTGTTTGTGACTCCTGCCACCGGTGCTGTTGGCTGCCAGCACTTGTTTTCATGTGGGATGGTTACCCTCAGCTCGTTCTGGTAAAACCTACAGAGGCTGACAGGAGCTGGGGGCAGGCTGAGGTGCACAGAATCAGTGTGACCTTGTAGAGAGGTGTTAGTGTGGGGCTGAGGGAGCTCTAGTTCTGTTTGTGGCCGTGTTGCTGGCCAGCAGGGGCAGATGGACAAGACATTTTGTGTTTCAGGTACCTCTGTTCCTTTTGTGTAAAACACTGTTGATTTTAGACAGTGCTTTATGTTCTGGCAATGAAAAATGTTCTTTGAAGTTTACATAATGGAATTAACCTGGATGGCCCAGTATATCAGCAATGAATTTTCAGGGTAACTTCAAGTGCATAAACTCAACTTTTCCTTAGATCCAAATCCGAAAAAAGTAGTACATGTTGGAAGCACTGTACAGAAGCACATGGCTAGAGAATGCTCTCTTGTCACTATGGGGTCCCTCGTGGTGCAACGGTGAAGTTTCCGTGGAAGTGGTGAAGAGTCAGCCAGTGTTGAGGACATTGCCCCAGAGACTGTGGAGGAGATTTGGGGTTTCATACTTTTGCCAGAGTTCACTGTTGATTATGAAATCATGAGCAGTTTTGGTAAAAGTTCTACGCATGTAAGAGCTTACAAAACTGCATGTCCTTTTAATTCCTCACTTGACAGTGATTTATACAGAGAATTCAGATGTAACATCATCGTTATAACAGAAGTCCCTTTTGAGTCAAACTCCTACAGCAAATGCTTTTCTTTTTGTAAACAATCCCTCACCAAGCCCTTAGGAGATTAATTAACATGTTTCCTTGACTAAAGGCCTAATTTGCCCTATGGTTCCATGTAATTTGAGGCTCTGAAAAACAGGGGGTGCGAGGTTAAGTTTACACACCAATTTACTTTCCCCATCCTTCAGTGGTGTCCCAGTGTGGCACAACATGCACTCACCCAGGCTGTAGTTAGCCTGGCAGCGGAATAGCTTCTTGTTAGCCAGTGGAATTATTCTTGCTTTCTCCTTCAAACTGTGTCTTTGCTCCCATGTCTCACCTCACCCCATCTGCCTGCTGGCTCTGGACAGATAATGGATAATATAATACAAGTATTGCACCCTCTTAAGTAAACATACTTAAGTAAGCAGCTCAGCAGAGTGCTGTGAGGTTCTTACTTTGTTTTCTACTGCAGTAGTCTTCTGCTCTTTGGGTGAGTTTTGATGACTTTGTGAAAGAATGCAGCGAATTCCAGAACCTGTGCAAGGGGATAGTGAGAATAGGGAGGAGGAGGATGGAAGGAGTGAACAGAATCTCTCTTGTCCCCTCCCCTGGATATGCCTTCTCTCTGTTTTCCCTCTGCGGGCTCTTATGCTCATTCCACCTTCTTGAGAGCTGATTCAACCTGTTAATCCAGCGAAGAACTAACAGCAAGAACCAGATGAGATGAGTACCAGTGCCTGCCTAAGGGAAAGAGCAGGCTGGGAACGTGACAAGGGAGGATGACAGGGAGTGGGACAGCGCTTTAGTAAGCTGCTAGGTTTGTTCTGCTGCACCGTGACTCCAGGCATGGAGTGATGGGTAGTGTTGTAATGTGAAGTGGAAGTTGAAACAGGAAGTTGTTTATATCCTTCCTAAACTTCAGCAGCAAACCTGAGCCACCAGGCTGTTCCATGCTTGCTGTAATTTGTAAACTGATTCCCACCATGTGAACTTCATTGTTCTTATGCAAAGAAAACATACATTTTGTTTTACTCATCTGTTAAAGTAAATCCACTTTGTCATGTTTCTGTTCTTCATTGATGATTTCATGGCAAGAAACTTCTGTTCCATTTCTCCAGTCACTACAAAGTCAGTTTTGATGTGGGTCTTTTTGTGTCTCCCAGAAAACTCCTCTGAATCTTTTTGCATTGATTACAAATTTGTGTTGGGGTTCAGGAGTAGGTATCCTCTTACCCTCAGTACAACTTCACCATGCTATTCAGACTAATTTTCCCCTTCTCATAGTGCCTCAAAAACTGAGTATTTCCGTGATGGATTAACATTTGTCAAACTGAGGCCTATTATTGTGTGATCTGTGCCCGCTGCAGATTTTGGAAATATGCTGGTTGAATACTCTGATGATAAAAAGCGGATTCATGAGTGAATTGTGTCCTTAGTTTAAAGATTGCACTGTTTATAAAGCAGAGGTGGCAAGTGTCTGACCTGTGATACTTTGCATTGGATAGCAAAGTGCAAGTGTGGAGGTGGTGGAAAGTATCTGAGAGAATTGCAATATTTCCAGTTTCAGAGAGCAGAAGATGAGAATGGAGAAAGCTCTCCTGAATTTATCTAAAGTAAATTCTAGGAAACCATATGAGAGGTTTTCTTGCTACAGAGAATCCCAGTGAGACTAGGAATGCCTGTTCTCAATTCTCAGTTACAGTCCAGTGTAACTTTTTGAGTCAAGAAGTCCAGGGATATTCCTGGTGGACAGCATTTCAAAACTTCTTTGGGCAGCGAACAGAGCCCTGAAACGTGCTGTGCCGGCAGCAGTGTGTGAGCAGAAGGCAGGAGCAGACTGAGCAGAATTTAGAAAAAGCTGTGGTCGTGTTTAAAGGTTAAAAAGCAACAGCAGACAGTGCTCTGCATGAGCAAAATCAAATGAAATCTCAGTGGAGAAGAGTAGACATTGTGAACAGATGTTCAGGCTGAGGTTATGAATCTAATATGCAACTGAATGTGAGACGGAAGATCGTGTATTTGTGTGCAAGGAGTAGGAACTTGTATTTATGGAATATCTGCCAGGTTCCTCTTTTCTCCTCCTTGTGTTCCCATCTGGAAACTCCTTGAAGGTAGTTTTGTAATGACAGCATTTTCAATCACTTTTGATAAGCTTGAAATAGACACCAAGCAAAGAGTGACCAAAACCTGAGCCTTGTTCTGATTCTGTGCTTAAACAAGAAATCAGGGGAAAAATAAGAGTACAGTCATGTACAGAGCAAGAAGTGTGTGTAAGATCCTTGTAATTGAGAACAGCTATGACATTTTTATGTTGTGCTGATAAGACAAATGCAGCTGTATATGTTCCTGTTTGTTGTTTTTCTTCAAGGGAAGATACTAAAATTCTGTAATTTGTTTGAGGTTGTACTGTAAATCTGAGTTGTGCCATGGAAAACAAAGGTTTGCTCAGCTGATTATCAGTCTTCTTGTAACAGTTACTGACTGTGATTTAAAAAATGTATACAAGATTAACTCTGAATATGCTTAAAAACCCCAAACAAACCAAAAGCCAATGATGGTAAAGCTTATAGGCTTAAAGTAGTACAGAGAAATCAGAGAATTAGGGGTGACTGGAGCAATTGGAGACTGGAGCTACAGTTAAGAGAGGTCAGTGAGAGGTCCCTGCAGTAAAACATTTGAAAAAGATTAGATAGTGCAGGGGGAGAGATAGTTGAACCTGTCCTGTGTTAAGGGGCTTTTCCTTAATGATCTGTTGGGGGCCTCTCAGCTCTTAAGATAACAGGAGAATAAACCACAATCTGTCCCCTTATCTCTGCATATGCTAAAACTGAAGGCCTTCGGGCTACCAATCATCTAATTAAAACTAATATGCTGATATTTCCTGTGTTTTCTAGTCTTTGCTGTTTTCAGAAGAGAGGAAATTCCAGGGTTTCAGAAAACTTTTCAATATGACTCACTATTTCAGCAGAGGTGTATGTTAAGGATAGCCCATTAGTCATACCTTTATTTTCACTGTCACCAGCTGACTGCAGGCTAATTCAATTTCGTGACAATGCCAAAGTTGCATTTATATATCTGCTTCTAATCTGAGCACTGTCACAAAGTTCAAAACGCCTTTCCAGTTGTCAAAACCACTAACACTGTGCGAGTCCAAGAGTAGTCTTGAACATCTGTATGTACTGAGCTCTTTTATTGTAGCAGTCAGGTGGAACTGTTAAGGTGAAACAATTCTCTTGTTCTTGTAAATCTCATGACTTTTGTAGCTGTTATCACCAGAACAGCTGTGGTTAAAATTTTAACCTTAAGGACACAATTTGCTAAAACAGTGCAAACCTCTGAGGTTCAAACTTGTATGCTGTTACAGGAAGAAAAAGTAGTATAAAAGAGGCACTTTTTTTAGAAATTTTTTTTACTAAATTAGGGGAGAATATTGCAGTGTGTTTTGGGTTTTTTTTCCCTCTGCCTAATCTTCAGAACTGTACATGTAAGATGATACAGGAAACCAACTTTGAAATACTAAGCTGGGAGAGACTGTTATTTTATTTTTGGTTTCTGTTTGCTTCTAGGTAAAAAAAACAGATTTGAACATTATCTGTTTCAGGATTTGATTCAGGATCGACTTACTTATCTTCCACTGAATCAGTGTGGCTGTTAGTTGGCATGAATTAAATCAATAATACACCTGACCTTTGCTTAGAAATCCCATCCTCACATTTGTCACAAAACCTCTGAATTTACATGGGTTTTAAAGTGCAGTGTTCACTAATCTTGGGGCCTTCAAATGCAATATAGTGTATTACTGCATAAGCAACATTGTGCAGATGCAGGGTTATGAAATAAGCAAAAAAAAAGTTTTTACTTTGTAATGAAATGGAAATATTGATTCCTTCCTTCCTTGTATGTTGTTCTGGAATTTTTTGCTTCACTTGGAAAAAGGTGAAGTGAGTGTGCTGTGTATTTTGGTGGCAAAAACTAGTTTTGCAGTATAGGAGCTTTGCTGATAAGAAGTGACTGTATATTTATTTGGCCTGGGATTTGGTGGCAGCTGCAAACAGTTATCTGTAGCAATTTAAGAAATTATATCTGCATTATATGCTATTTTCCTAGGTACTGTTAGATTAATCTCTCTTGTTGTCTCTCTCAGGTTTCCATTTTGGATGCAAAACGAAGTATGAACATTGGGATATTTCTCAAACAATTCAAAAAGTAAGAATTCTTCGTAGTTGTCATAAAATATATACATTGTGCTTACTTCTGGAGTTTTCAGTTTTGCGTAGTTTTCTCAAAAGTAATTGGACATAATTTGTTTTCTAGTATGTTTAGTTTTGAGTACCTTCATGACTTAGCAGCAAACATTTGGAGTTTGCTGATGTTAACCATTTAAAGGGAGTTTTCAGGTATGGTTAAGGAAAACCCTTTCACCTCGTGCAACACTGCCCATGAAATGCCTTTCCTCTCTTTATATACAATTAGAAAGGGGCAATGTGAGGAACTTTTTTAAGAGCGAGCTGTTTCACTGCTGCCTGTATTCACTGGTAATGTTGCCCTTTGGTAAAGGCATCACTGAAATGGTGTCAGAGCAGTGCTGCTGTTGGACACTGGTGCATCCACAACCTCTTTATATCTCTGTTGAGTAGCCCAGGCATGGCTTTTTGAATCTGTGCAACTGTTCGCCCTCCAAGTGTTAGAAATGTGTATGCTCAATTGTTTTTTCAAGGTCTGCTGAATCCATCATCGAAGATATTTATCATGGAAGAAGTCAGCCCTATGGTTCTGAACTGCTACATGAATTTCTTAAATTATTACCAGAAGCAGAGGAGGTAAATAATGGTTTTACGTGGAATTTAGTTTTGATAGTATTTTGCTGACTGGGATTCCATCATGAAGCTCTGTAAAACAGGAATCTCAATGCCTTCCTGAGGCTAGGGAGTAGGGAACCACTGAGTGCAAAAGTTTAATCTTCATTTGACTTGTGGTATTGAGGTCTCAGTGTAGTCATTCCCTTCACATCCAGTAATTTCACCTGCTTTTGGGGTAGCTGGTAAGACATTATTTGTTTTTATGATGTCCCTTTTGTCCCATAGACAGCAAGACCTGGAACCTTCCTGTGTGCAGATAACTGCTCTAGGGAGGTCAGAAAATTCAGAATCAAAGTATTTTCTAAGCAAATTTCCCTTCTTTGGCACCTGCCTCATGCTCCCCCATTGCAGTGCCTGTGAGTTGGATGTTGGTAGCCCTGTGCTGCTGCCTTTTTGCCTTCTGGTTCACTGCCTGCTTGGTGCATCCGGGATCTGTCTGTTCCTGGGCCTGGTCACTGGGTTCCAGTAGGACAGAAAGGCAGCTCCAATGTGCAGCACCCATGGAATTTGCTGCCATGGCTTAGCACTCAGAGGAGACTTTGTTAGAAGGCAAAGAATTACCAGCAGGACCTTCTCAGTGTTCCTGTGATCACCATATGACCAACATCCAAGAGCAGCTTTCTCCCCTTCTAGTCCCAAACTTTAAGTCTGTTCACATGATTAAAGAGGTGAAGCTTCATCAACTGACCTGGGAGCCCTGCTTAATGATGTACAGTTCCTTGCCTCCTCACTGTTGGCACTGACCCATTTGTATGTACTTGAGAGAAATGTAAACCACAAACCTGACAAAATTAGCATTAGAATTGCTTGAGTGCTTCACATCAAAGTGAGTGGCTGAAACTTGGGAAATTGCTAAGTTAAGGTCCACATACAGATCAACCTCAACTCACATGCTTTACTACTTCAAGGTCGTACTGTCAAAGCACTTTGTTTCCTCTGTGCAGCAGCAAATCTCAGATCCGGTCATCAATAGAACATATTGCAATCTTTTGCTGTCAAATTTATGACCCTAAATTGGACTACCTTTGCAGAGAATCTTGTAAAAATTGTGATACGTTATTTTATACTTGATTAATATATCTTTTGGAGTTGAGGGGATATCAACAAGTTGAAATGTAATTAAAAAAAAAATAGGTGACAGTAGTTCTGGGACCTCAGAACTATTCCCTCTTCCATCTTTATTTGCATTTTAGTACATATTCCATTATATAGACAGAACTTCGTCCTCTGAAAGTCAGCCAGAGGAGAACAGCGGAGTGCTAACTTGAAAGAGAGTGACTCCTAGTTAACTTTGTGTATAGTCAGAAAATTAGACTGAAAGACAAGTGCTTTTTCTTCTTTTGCTCTTTCTGGCTTAGATCTTGGTTGTTATTTTATGACAAGTAGAAAATCTTTCTGGTAATGTAGTCTGTGTGATGTAACTGTTGTAATTCGGCTAGAATTGTAATGTAAGTTGTTTAATTTTATCAATTTTGTCTGCAGTGCTCAACTAGATGCATTAGCTACCCAATAGGTACTGCTGAGAGTAAAAAGGTGTGTTTATTGATTTGACAACAGGCCTGTCCCTCAAGATAGTGGGGCCAGAGAACTCACTAAGTGCTTTTAAGGAGTCACTCGAGAAATTAATAGAAAATACTGTGTGATACAGGAGAGTATTGGAAATTAAGGGGCATCAGACATGAGATTTGTTGCTCTTCTCATGGGAAGGCTGGAAAGAGGCTGCTTTCCAGTGCGCAGGTGTTTGTATGTATTTAATTAATTTCATGCATCAGAAAAAGGAAATTGTTTAACCTTTCTGGATTTTTCCCCTTGAGAGCTGGGTGGGTGGTGGCAGGTAAGACAGGGAGAAAATCCTGAATGTAAGGGACTGATGCTTCTGCTGGTATGGAAAAATGTTTCCATGCCTTCATGTGTTGATGTGGCCAAGGAATAAGTGGGTCCAGTAACTCACTACAGTGGCTCCTAAAATTTTAGTGTAGACAGCTAAAAAATGCGTTCTTTTTAGGAGCCTCAGAGCTTTTTTTTTTTTTTTTTCCCCCACCATTTTCCCCCTGAATGTCTGTTCATTGTTCTCGTGCTGTGTCGTGCTATGTCCCCTTACTTTTTCTTAGTTTACTGTCTGCCTCCTAGTCTGAATAGCTGTCTTCTGGAACAGTGATTCATCATTTGCTAAGGGAAAGGCATCAGAAATTTATAGCCCCATATACAAATAATCCAGAATCACTAGAGATACCAGGTGAAGTGGTGTTACTTGTTCTGCTCTTCCCTCTCTGTTCAATACTCCCTAATTTCTTTTTATCATGTCACATATGATAGCTTTTGGCAAGCTGTCATCACATTGGCCTGCCCTTGCACAACGTTGCACCCATCCTCAGCAAGGATTCCCTGGGATTGCCCTTTAGATACTTCCTGTTCTCCTAAAGACCTGCTTTGTTGTTGTAAGAGTTTACAATTACTCTGAGCAGAGACTTAAGCGCTCAGATCCTAAAAGATTAGTGGCTATTCAGTTATCAGGGCAAACTGTATCAGTGTAACCATGGGTGGGCTTCTGCAGTTCCTCTTTCTTTGCCCTGTGCAGCAGCTCAGGTATTTACAGTCACATTTGCCTGTATGCACAGGTTTCTTGCAAGCTGGGAGAGCCAAGTGCCTTCTGGTAGGCTTGTGCTCTGCACCAGTAACTGTGCTTTGAGATGTCTTCTGATTTTTCTTTTCCATTTTACCATAAATCCTTAAACTGTAAAAGTGAAAGGAGGGAGAGGAATGCCATTCCTGCTCATAGCTGTAGCAAGGGCAACTCTGGACTATTATTTTTCTTCTTTTTTTACCAAGAAGTTTAAGTTTACAGTTTACCTAGTGTGAATAAACACCAGCTTTGTACTCCCGTCATATCTTCTCTGGAAGTGTTGTGATATACAGTCACATTATCTGAATGTGCCTCGGTCACTTGTTTGATGTTTTTGATACATTTTAGATCATTTCAGTTTATAGTATCTCAGACACCTGAGATGGTATTCCAGCTTTTTGACAATGGAGGCCAGGTACTTGGGCTAACAAATACATTTAATATCTGTTGTCTTTAAAATTATTCTGTTTACAGTACTGTAATGTGGCAACTCTATTTGCATGCAGAAGTAGGTGTCAGTACTACTGATTTTCTAGCTGTTTTCTATGAAAAATCCCAACAGCTATCCAAACTGTTGAGATTTTTGCATGTAAATGGGAAATACTGGCTCCTTACTGAATGTTTTTCTCAAACTGAATAAGACTATTATTGAAGGATTGGCACTGCTGTGAAGGCTTTCCTACAACTTAAAACATTTGAGTATTTTCAAATGTGTAATTTGAAAAACTTGACAAATACTTGAAGCTGGCCATCATGGAGCTTGCTGCAAGGCTCCTCTCAACGTTTTGTTCAGGGCTGTTTGTGGGTGTGTGGCCTGGCCACTATACAGTGGTTAGAAAAAAGGCCAAGCAAATGTATAAAAATTCTCACCACATTAACATGCAGGATAAGATTGCTGATTTTGTTTAAGCCTTCTTAGATATCCTGCTGTTTGTGCCATACTGTGCTTAGAGGTTTTGTAAGGAAAAAGAAACACCTTTTGGAATCTTATCTGCTTCATCCCTTTTTTCAGTTTGGCTTTTTTTCCAGGGAACCTTGGCTGAAGCACTGGTTTTCTCTGCTGTATCCCTTCTGAAAAGATTCCTAGCTGTTTCTGAGTGATATCCTGTTGAAATGGCTGACAGCTTTCATTTACTGGCATCCTGACTAAAGCAAAGAAGAAGCTTTTAGCTGCTTTTATGTGCATATCATTGCAGTCTTCAACAGGCCCAGACTGGTAAAAGTTGAGAGAGTCCAGTGTTTAACGAGCTAGAATAGCCAGAATTTGTACTTTAAATACATACAGAAGAGAGCATATCATACTGGCAATCAGCTCACCCACACACATGCACGCCCAGGTGATCAACACAATGTCCTTAACTTCCTTTATAATGTCTCAAGCCTGTCCTTTGCTCGTGTACTCTGATTTCAAACCCTGGTCTTCTGTCACCTGCTTTACTGGAACAGCTCTACCCTTTACAATCCCTGTCTGTAGTTAACTGCCCCCTCCTTTCCTCAGCTAGTGCTTTATAGGGCTGACCATCCTTCAGAGCTTTCATCTCCCCTTCCTTTTTTGCCTTTTATGATTACCTGCAGGTTTTTCTCCATTTCTTTTTATCATTTGCTGATAGTGGTTTGCCTCTGCCCCATGGTGCCTCACTGCCTCATACAGCAGCTGCTTTCCCACATGCCCTTGTAGGTGGATTCCACTGTGATGCCTTTTGGGGCTTTGGTACTTTTTAACTCTCTTTTTTGTTAGTGCCCTGATTATTTGCAGAGGTATGGACATATTAAATAGTAATAAAAAAGCCCCAGAGAAAATGTTTATTCCTCTTCTTCAAAGTTCCAGCATAGCTACAAGATCTGCAAGGTACCTGTTTTATGCCGTAAAGTAAAATCCCACCATAAGTGCTACTGGTAGCTCAAAAATTGCCAAGAACTTGAATACAGTAGCTTTTGTGTCTGCAAGGTAAGATGACATACTTGCAAAGGGCATCTCTACTGCAGTTGTTCACAAATCAAATCAAAGATCAGGCTTTCTATGTTTCATAATGTTCTTGAAATTAAACAAATTACAGATGTAAGAACCTTGTGTATCTAAAATCAGAGTTAGTGTGCATGAGCAATGCATGGACAGTGCAAATGCATATTCCATATACAAATATAATGAAAAATTAAATTAGTAGCTCTGCACCCAATTTGAGTAATACAGAACTGAGCATACAATGTAATTATGCTCTCTTGCATATACACATTACACTGCCATATCTCAGGACGTGCCTGCCTACTCTTGTGGAAAAGTTTTGTTGTGCTTGAAGAGAGGAGGTCAAGGCCAGAACTGATAGGGTTATTCATTATACTTTTATAATAAACCACATTTTTTAGCTCTCTTGTGTTCTCAGACTAATTATAAACCTATCTGCTATATCTGTTACCATGATTAATAGTGAACGTTGTTGTCAATCCCCATAGTTTCTTTGCAGCTCCTGGCTGCAATTGGTATTTGAATTTGACCCCCACTTCTGGGAGCCATCAGAGAATCTAAGTTTTCTTCTGGAGTACTTGGACAATATGGAAGCAGTGAATAGAGGCAGTCTCATGAGACTTTGAATAGTCTCCCTTGGAATGTGTAATGACAGACATCCAAAATGTGTTCCTGTAATTTTTAGCTTTGGGGTTCAGAAGTTTTTTTTTTAGTTTATTGGAAGTGTTGATAAAGTCAAATAGCTTTTTTTTTTTTTCCTGCATGGTGAGAATTATATTTCAATTATGAAATTTTAAAGAAAGAGGGAACACCAAAAATTGCTATCCTATCTTTACTGTAGCTATTTCCAAGACTATTTACTGTTTTAAGGTCAAGCTAAGAGATTATTTAGTCTTCTCTGTGAAAAACTTAAGACATGTATGGAGAACCAGACTGTGTTTGCTGAATTCCAGGGTGAAAAGGACCTTACAACTCAGTCGTGTTCCTATTTTGTCTCATTTTGGAATGAGTCACTGTTCTCCACCATCCTAGGATTTGGGGCTTCCTGGGTGCGCTGCCTTGATACTTCTTACAAAAGTAGTTTGGGATATCTAAGGAGGAGGCAGTGGGGGTTAAGGTGGTAGATGTAGGCTGGGAAAAGTGTAACCAGGTGGTGAGCACATCTTTGTTTCAAGTCTGATTACACAGACTTTCTTCTGGGTTGACTGTTGGCCAAAGCTTTTTGCATAGTGACATTCACACCCCATCCTACCCATCAAAAGGCAGGCTCAGTCTTCTGTTGAGCATGTGTAGGAATGTTCCTCCTCTGAACTAATTCTGGGATTGAGTACTCCCTTGTACCACTTCAGGCATTTTTCCTAGTAGGGTAGAAGAAAGAGGTTTTCATCCACTGCATGTAAAACTAAAATTCCACATAGAAGACATTGATTGCTACTTACTTGAAATATACTTGAAAGTATATTTAAATATATTACTGGTAGCATGAGTAAGTTAATATCCCTGTGAGTGTCTCAGGATCTCTTGTTGTTCATTTTTTGTGCATTTAAGTCTTCAAATTGTATCTTCCTGTGGCTTATATTATCTGAATTTGGTGAGGTGGCAGGGGTTTTTTGGTGAGCTGCTTTTCTTTCTTTCCTCCCTCTCTCCCACATCTGAATGCCTGTATCCTTTTCAGGCAAAATCTGATATTTTCAAGATACTAAAACAAGGCTGGAGAATTTGCAGGCTTTTTTGTTTAGGTTGCAGACCACTATTTTTGGGAAGCTAGGTTAAAGAACACCTTTAAAGACTGAGATAGGAGACATCTCCCACTCCCCACTTAATGATGTAGAAAAAGTGTTTATTTTGGGTTTGTTTCTTGCTCGTTTAACACCTTAGAATTATCAGGAATGTCAAGTCTGGTCTTTCCTGTTTTTTTGTTGGCAGACTTCTTGAATTACTCAGTAAATTAGGACTTTTCTCATGCCTAAAAAAAAATGAGTATGCTGTTTATCTTTAGCAGGAGCTTTTGTCTGAGTGTCTTGAGTTAATGGGGGGGTGGCAGTGTTAGGAAATGGAGCTAGATAGCCTGAATAAAAATTGCTCTCTGATTAGAGGTCTCTTTCTTGGTCATAAGTTTTTGTTAGGTTTCTTTCCCTGTTCATTTGTTTGTTGATGTGGTTTTTAATTTGAAAAGGAATTATTTTTTATTCTGGGTTTAATTTGTATTTTTTGTTTTCTCTTTCTTTATGTGTTCTTAACATTTCCATTTTTTATGATGTGGACAAAAAATGGGAATAAAGCAGAAAAAAGCTGTTAAAAGAATCCTTTTCTGCTACTAGTTCAGAACCCTGATTTGGCATATTTGTATTTCTCTACAGATCAGTTACTTTTTTACTGTCAAAGCAGAAAAGTAACTGAAGTAATTAATTTGTAGGCTGATTCTTTAAAAAAACTTGTAGGTATCTTGCTAAATCATGGCAGCAGGGTAACTGTTGATGCCCTGATGTAGTGTCCCTCTCTCAAATAGCTTAATATGCTTTCTAAAACTGAAGACCATCTGTGTAAATGTGGTTGTGAATGGGCTTTAAGTGTGATGTTACACACAGGAAGGATGATGGGCTGGTGTCTAAATCAGTGGAAACATACAACTGCTGCTGGGTGTGAACTTGTTGGTCGAATGAAGAAATAGTGTAACTGAGAGTGAGCTCTGCTTTTGGATACAGTTGCTGTGTTGGAAGATGTGGAAGAAATTCCAGTTATGCTTAAACACATGTGCATGTATTTTTCGGTTCTTCTATATAAACAAATAGTAAGTATGTGGGTGGATCAGTGGCTTCCAGATCATGCAAATATATGGATTTTGGTGGAGCTGGGAAGGAAGATCAACAAAATTAAGGCAGTGGTATTTCCTTTGCATGTAAATGGTGTCCTCAGAGTACTGAGAGTACTGACGACAAATTACTTAAAATGCAAGAGTGCGTTTATCTTTAAAATATTTCATATGAATGAAAAAAATACAGACTCAAGATCATGAAGTTTATCCCTTAAGAGCATTTTAGGGGAAATGGTTGAAGCAAGTATCTTGAAAAAAACACGTAACTTAAAGTTTAGTTGCATTGTGCCAATAAAATCAAGGCAGTCCTATGCTGGATATTCTGAACACATTGTTAAATTACGTACATCACAGTTATTGAAGAGTTGAGGCTCATTTTTCAGATCATCATCAGTATCCTAAACATAGTGATGAAAGCAATCACTGATCAGAAATCAAGATCACCAATCTGAGTGATGGCATCATATTTTTTTCTACTGGACTGTGTAGCTAGTTTTTTATGACAAGAGTGACATTATTTTTAAAATTATTTTGTGGTCGGGGTGTGTGCAAATTAGAGAAGCTTGGACAGTGAAGCCATTCAGTCAGTGGGTGGACTTTTCAATGTCTTCTGTTAAATTTACTGCTTTTCAAGGTGTTGCCTTCCAAAGTCAAGTTAATCTTGATCTTTGATGAAATTCTTTGCTAGTGTTTTTTTTCTTTTCTAGGTAAAGAAATTAAAAGCCTTTGATGGAGATGTATCAAAACTGTCTCAAGCTGATTCCTTCATGTATTTACTAATCCAGGTGCCAAAGTAAGGAGATAGTAGGTTTATTCTGTTTATGATAAGTGTTCTTTTTTGCTGTCAGTTCTAAACCTGTTTGTGTACTCCAGCTATGCTCTTAGGATTGAAGCCATGGTGTTGGAGAGGGAGTTCTCACCCTCCTGTGCTTCTCTACAGGATGACATGAAAATTATAAGACGGGCAACAAAAGGTAATTAAATATGTTGGGACATGCCTAATACTCTTGTTTTTGTTAGCATGTTAATTAGTCTGCATTACGAAGACCAGAGCTTGAATTTCAGGTACCTTAGCTATTAAAAGGAAGCTAACTCCCCTCTGACAAATGCCATCAGGGTGTGCCTGGTGGATCTTTCCTTCCAAAATCAAAAATTTGGAGTCTTTGCATACACTAGCAACAAATTAATTTTCAAGGCCTATAAGTAATGTATACTAAATTAACAGAAGCAAAGGTGTCCATGACCAAATTAGGATGTCATCTTTTGAGTACAGTTTGCTTGTTCCTGCACTGCTCTCCTTCTGATGGAATGTGATTGTTACACTTCTCTGGTCAGTCTTTCAGAGATCCATAGAAAAAAATGACTGTTTTCTAAATTTCTCTATATGCCATTTCCTTTTGAGGTGTCAGTATTGATAGGTTAAAATCTTTATTGTAGACAACACTGTTACTATTCCTTTGTTTTCTGGTTATGTTCTGTATGTTTCTCTACCTATCTTTTTGTTCTTTACATTTCACAAGTTTTGAACTGCTGCAGCTGGTTATTTTTTAGGTAATGTTGTGTCTTGAACTCTGCAAGAAAATAGTTTATTTCCTGGTTTCAGTTAAACATTAAGGCTGACCCTTTACAGTATCTTGTACCTCCTTGTCCTCAATATGAAATTCCTATTTCATGTTGGAAATTTTTTGACAGGCTAGTAGATCACTGCTTAGACTGGTTCTAGTGGTATTAAAAGGTGCAGTAAGTAAAATATTCAGCTATGAGCGCTGGTGAATAGAGTAGCCCTTTCAAGTGAAAGCAAAGGGGAAAAAAGCCTTTTCCCACCAGTTGAAGTTGTCCTTGACTCAGGAAAGTGTGCAGGTACCTTAGGATTAGGTCTAAGTTTGGCCTTTTATTAGGATCTCTTTCAAATCATTGTTCTTTGTCTTTTGAGCAACAGACATGTGTGAGGGAATATGTTATGTATAAAAGCAGCCATGCCTTAATGTCCTTCTTGTCCTTCACCCAGGATGGATGTAAACTGGTGAATTAATTCCCTCCAGAGAGGAGACACTCTGATCTCCAGCTCCTGCATCAGGCCAGTCACGCAAATCACTGACTGGGCCTTCCCTGTGTTCAGTCCACTTTGTCATGTGCACTTCTCCATTTGGTCTTTTCACTTCAGGGTTTGTTGATAGCCTGAAGTTGTTTAGGAATTATGTCTGCTTTTCTGCTGCTGTCTCCTAGGTGTCTTTCCTGTAATTAAACTGAGAGGATATTTACTTCAATTCTAATGCGGGTAATCACTAAGGGGTAGGATGGTCTAAACAGCCTGGTGGATTCTCATCTAGCCTGCAAATGGATGTATGTCACAGTGACGTGGAGCAGGCTCTTCCTTTGTGAAGTCTTCAGAAGTTGCCTTCTCCCCTTGGCCTTGTGAAATTTGCTATTCTTTGATTTATTCTCTCCTCTTTCTTCCTCCTTGCTTCCTCACCTATAACTTGTTGATCAAAAGTTATTTAATTATTTCTGTGTTTTTAGGCTGCCAGTATTGAAATCCAAATGTACCAAGGGCTGTGTGCTTCCAAAATGATTGATTACTGTATCATGCTGAGCAGCTGAATTCAGGGTAGATTATAGAATGTGGACTTGGAAGCAAAATAGTTTTTAAAATTATTTACACTGCAATCAAAAGAATTCCACCTTTTATTTTGTTCATTAATGTAAAGTGTAGTACCTTACATTAAAACCAGCTCATGGTGATTTTCTTGCCATATGGGCACTTGTAAATTTGGAGTTACTTGGTTTGCTGTACCACATTCATTAACTCTTTATAGTTTTGAATTTTTACATGTTATTTCTAAGGCAATCCCTCTGGTGCACATATATATTTTTTTGCACATGTATTGGTTTTTGCTCCTATGTGGCTGAGTGAAAAGGAATATGAATTCAGATAGAACACTGTGCATTTTGCAAATAAATGAACATATTTACAAACCAGGCTTGTGTGATGGGAAAACTTTAAAAGGCAGTTTTACTCCATTTGACTCTTTGTAACACTGAATATAACTTTGTGCTAAATCATCTTTGATATGACAAGTGAAATAAATGCTGCTCTGAGTTGGTGATCATACAGAAATAAAATGATGATTCATAGTGGGAGTGGGATAAGCAAGGAAAATTTAAACATTGCCTGTTATCTTTTCAAGCCTTATGGCCAAGTCTCCTAAAAAAAGAATAATTGTTCAGAAGCCCAATCCTGGCAGATGGCAAATGGATCCTTCAGGGTGCAGAACACTTCCCTCACACTGGAATAATGAGTAGGTGGTGAGGATACTGAACTACTTGCATGAGACACTTCACACATTGCAGGGTTAGGCCCCAAATGTTTCCTTAGCTGCTGGAGGTTGCCTTGGAAATACGACACTTGCTAAGTTAAAGTCTGAACATACACTTGAGGTCTCTTAGTTGTGCTTGTGAATTGGAAGTATATAGTACCATTATTTTTCCCACGACCTCTTCAGTTTATTATAGTTTCCTGTCATTTAAAAATAAAAGCTCAAGATGAAGAGGAGCTTGGTAACTGACTATATTTCTAAACAAACAATTGTTAGACAGCAATTTTCTTGTTCCTTACAGAGTTAATGACTTGTGAGGAGCTGCATTCCATATTGCACTTGGTCCTTCAGGCTGGGAATATTATGAATGCGGTAAGTGACATCCCAAAGGGAGGTGTCTGATGGACCATACTTCCTTGTTAGTATTGCAGTGCTCTGATGTCATGCCTCAGCTTCTCATTTGCTCTTTTGCAAACTTTGTCTTTTTAGGGAGGTTATGCTGGCAATGCTGTTGGATTTAAACTGTCGTCACTGCTCAAGCTGGCGGACACGAAAGCAAACAAACCTGGGATGAGTCTGCTGCATTTTGTTGCTCTGGTATAGAAGAACTATTTTGCTGGTATAAGCAACTTCTGCAAGTATAGGTCCATTAGTTGATAGATAATAAAAGGGACCATGTGCCTCAGAAAAAAAAGCTTTCTCATAGCTTTGATCTAATCTTCACTTTTCTTCTCTTGCCACAAAATTCACCAAAAATTACCTCTAGCTGGTCATCCTATCTGGAACCCCATGGAAAGCTTTAGTTTTTATATTATGTAGAATCTCGCCTTCATCAAACCTCTTCATTGTAGATTTTTTCTTATTGTCCCAAATTCTTACACTATAGAAGTGTCTTATTTTGATAAATATTCTCTCAATCTTCCCATTGAATCTTTTGAGCAGCCTTTTTGATAGCATTTTTTCTCCCTTGATGACTGATTTGTGTTTTTTAAAGCTGCTGCAGTCTTTTTTCAAGCTATTTTTCCTTCCTTTCAAATTTCTTAATTTTAAAAGGGAGAGAATTTAAATGCATCTATATGACTTTGGTTATCTGTGTATAAACTGGCTTAACAGATTTCCAGCCAGCAAACAAGAGGGTATTAATTGATGTTTGTGCAAGAAGCATCGCATCTGCTCAGACAATGGTATCAGTAAATCATTCTTTCCCTAACATTCCTTATTGATACATCTGGCTTGTGTTCACTGGCAGAAGCAGCTATTATTGTACACTGGAAAATGGAAGCTGTTGTTTAAAGTCTCCAGTTCTGATCCCTGCCTTTCTTTAAGGGGTGTCTCCCACTCAATTGTGTTAGGATTGAATGGGAAGAAAAACAGTGCAGGAGAGAAACCTTTAAGTGCCCTCCCAGAAGCTTTAGAACTGCCAGACTTAGGGACTTTGGCAAAGTGGTGGAATGTTAATGGATTGTGTGTGTTTTGGTTTTGTTCTGTTTGTTTCAGGAAGCCCAAAAGAAAGATGCTGCTCTTCTCAACTTTTCAGAAAAAATTAGAAGTGTTCACGATGCCTCCAGGTGAGTTAAAAGAAAACTGAAAACTTATGGTTACAGTGTGAATTGGAATTTTCTCATTTGTGAAGCAATGAGGCTTATTCAGGAAAGTCTTGGCACAAAATCAGATCCTTGCAAATGTTTACTGTAACTTTGAGGTCTTCATTTCTATTTACTAGCAGAAGTATGCCTGCAATGTGCCTTCAGGTATGAGGTTTTTTTATTACATGATCTCCATAGGTTTTTGGTATTTGTCTCTGTCAAATACATGTGCCTGTTCATTACTTTTAAGGGATTTAACATGTTTACTGTTTTTCCTTAAACCAATTTTCGTCAGTCTCTGAGCAGGCTACAGTACTTTTCCAAATCTAGTACCAGAGACAGGTGCTGGCCCTGGCTTCACTTAGATGCTGTTTGAGGTTTCATTTGCTGTCTTGGTTGGAAAATCTGAAGGATTTCTGGCTCTGAATATTTTCAGTCTAAAGTCTTAAGCCGCATAATTTTAAACTTAACCTGATTTGTACCTCAGTAATTGTACTTACTTTTGTGAGACATTGCCATCTAAATCTGAAATCTGGAAGATAGCAGTACTGAAGTTCTATTCCTAGTTTTGCTACTTCCTTACTCTTGAGCTTAGGGCAATCTATTTACATTCTTTTCCCAGCTGCACAGTGGATCCCATTTCTTAGATCTGATGGAGGGTTAAGTAATGTCTGCAAAAGACTGAAATCTTCTGAGGAAAGGAGTGGCCATGGAGTTAATCAGAAAATTTTTGAGGGACCACCTGTGTGGCTCTCTGCCACACACCTTTTGGCAGTTTGCCATGTGGCCTGCTGTGGAATGTAGCTTTCCTTAGCATCCAAGCCCCCTGGCAAACAGGAGAGGAACAGGCAGAATCCCAAATTTGGTGATATTTATTTTCTAACTACTTTGTTCTTTGATCATGTTTGTTAATGCTGGAAGTCTTCTGCTGTAACTCATGCTGAAGTCTATTCAGGGAGGGCACTGTGTACAGGAAAATGAAACAAAATTAAATATGTACCTCACCACTGGGCATGAGGAAGGGCTTTAGAGAGAACTGTCATGTACAAGTTGCCCATAAATCTTCACAATTAGAGCATGTTAAAACAACTACCATTATGTTCTTTATTTTTTTTTGTCTTGCTTTCTTTACTTGTAGGCCACCCTCTTCCTCCTTCACATTCAGAAAAATATAGCCTGTATTTCCTACTGCTTTCTTTAGTTGCAAAACCACCATGTTTTCCCAAAACTGGGAACTAAACTTTGCAGGTGAAGTAAGCACATTGTATTCATGTGTGTACTGACAAACTTACACATGTGTCACCGTCTGCTGCCATGTGCATTTTAATCAGGCTGCCACAAGTTCTTCAGCTTTACTGTTTGAAAGTCATGCTGCTGGTGAAACTACCTTAGGAGGAGCACGTGTACAGTTGTTAGTTCTTATCTTTTGGCAAACTGTAGTGCTTCAATTCCTAGGCAAAGCTTAGTTCTTTTGTGAAGGAAGTGCCACAGGTTTAGAAGCATTTACCCTTGAAGTGACTGGGACATTTAGGTGAGGACTCCTGTTGTGTGGAATGTGAGTCTCCTAGGAGAACACTTGGATTACACCAGATCAGAGCTCTTTCCTGTGATCTTCAATTTCTGAGTTCCCTTTTCACAGCAGCAGCTGTGCTGCTGGTATGTGGTAGAAGTATGAAATGTAACTGCTGGGTTGAGACTGTGTAGGTTGCATTGCTGTGACTGCTTAGAAGAGTGTAACATGCAATTTCGTGATGCCAAATGCTACTGCCAAAATTGGCTGACAGTCTCTTGTGGCCTCCTTTTTATGGTAGCTCCTGCACTCAAAACAGTCATGTAATCAGTTGGACCAAGCAAAGGATCCATCTGGAAGCAAATTGGCTTTTGGCTTTTCCTAGGTTAATTTTCAGTTCGCAGATATGGCTGGCCACCTCAAAAATGAGTACTAGGACAAGCACCAGGAGAGAAAAGGAACACCTAGTCAGAGGCAGGGCAGCATTAACCTTTCTAAGTTTAGGTGGGTAGGACTGGCTGGAGTTAATCATGAAACCACACCCCATGGGAATCTTGCAAATAAGGAGAAATGTCCTTATCTCTCTCCTAACTTTCAGTGTCTACTGTGGAAAGATTTCCTGAACAGGCAGGTCTTGTTTGATAGCCCGTTTGCACCTCAGGTAAAGCATCCACTTTTGCAGCATGTTGTGGCTAACCTGTGGGCCACTCCTTCTCCTTTGATAAACATTCTCTGTATATGCTATTTTTAGGTTATCCATTGATAATGTAGAAGCAGAGCTCCACTCGCTGTCTGTCAAGACAAGATCTGTCAAAGACAGCATCCGACGAGACCCAAAACTCTTTCACCAGATGGAAAGCTTTCTCCAGGTTTGTAGGATATCCGTGTTTAATGTGTTGCCATCGCCTGAATACAGCAGCATTCCTCAGCTGAATGTCATTTGTGTGGACCTGTAAATAAACAGAAGCATTGTTTTTATGTGCCTGCCCTGTCAGTTGTACAAAGGTGTTCCAGTCTCATGCTGTTTGTCGAGTAAGAGTGTTGGAAGGACTGTGTTTTTACAGGGAGGGATTTTGAGTGTACCTTGCCCAAGGCTTGTTAGGCAAGCACGTTTAGTGCGTGCGAAATTACTGATGAAGATCAGTAGTTAAAATATAAGACAATTTGGAGTGGTTTCTGGTTTTGTACTTTGCAGCTGCCCAAAGAATAGTGTCTGCATGTTATGTTATTATGGAGCACATCAGTTTTAGCTGAAGCTGTGCTGTGCCTATGAGTCTTGATTGCTGGGTGACTGAAGAGATACTGTTAGAAGCTGGAAGGTTAAGGGACTGTTTTCTCTATTAATTTACCCTTATCACAGAGTCTCTTATTCAGAGACACAGTGTTATTTCTGTGTGGGTTCTCTTTTTTTTGTTGTTGTTAGGTACTGCAGAGGCTTTACAGGTCTGGATGTATATAGCACTTAGTTTGGAAGCAGAGTTCTTGGGATTTTCAGAGTACGTGGTGGGGCCTGGAGAGATACATATTATACTTCAATTAAATGATTTTTTTCTGTTTCACACTATAAGTAATAATTAAAAGTAAGAAGGCAGGTGTTGATCTGGAACTTAACCCGCCCTGATTTTCAACTTGCAAATGTAGTTAATAGTCCCTGTAGTTTTTTCAGGAGATGAAAAGCTGATGAAGAAGGGGGCAGGTTAAGATTGAAATACCTGTCCTCATTCACTCTGAATTATTGGCTTTTATCCATTGCACCCAGACTCTTTAATGTTATGTTTTAACATGTTAGGGATTTTAAAAAATTTAATAGCTTGCTTTATGTAACACTACAACCTTGTTTAGGCCACATTCCAAAATAAATGTTGGGAAAAAATAATTTCACAAATGCATACCTTACATAAACACTTCCGGTTTTTGTTTCTAAATTAGAGGTGATAACCAAGATGATACAGAAGTAAGCTTTGATTATTTTATCCTTGTGAATAAATTCCTGAAATATGTGGAGGAAGTAATTTTTGATGTATGCTTTTATCAGTTGTCCAGGTTATCTTCAGGTTTCATTGTGGGCTTTTTTCTTTTTCCTCTTTTTTTCTTTTTTTTTTCTTAAGACTAGCAAGTCATATTTATTCCTATCTAGTGGTATAATTTTCCAAGTAATTCCTGAAAGCAGGGTTGGATTAAGTGATCAGAAGTGCCTTCAGCTGCATTTTCCCACCCCAGTGCTACATTATGAAAAATATTTAGGCAACCATGAGTTAGAGAACAGATTTGTCTGAAAAATTAACTTTTCTCATCAGGTTACTTTGAGCTACAGGTGGTGTCAGATGTGGGGTTGTGCAAGAATGGAAGTGGAGATAGCTGGCAATGCAGGTAGAGGAGGCAGGGGCACCTGATCAAAGTGTTTTAAGCAGTTCTGTTGCTCAAAGTCTCATCACAGCCTTATTCTCTTCCTTCTGAATCTTCTTCCACTAAACTAATCCCATCCTGTCTGTATTGCTCTACACTTATGATTCAAAATGCTACTTTATGGGAATATTTTCTGTATGTCTTAAAATATACATATTTGCAGCGGTTCCTTACCTTTCAATCATGAAAACCTTTTTTATTGTGGTCTAGGATCACCTTAGGAAGGAACTGATTTTATGATGTATATCTAGGAATCGGGTCACATGTGTTCTTGGAAAAGTGAGGAGGAGGAATTAACCCTTTATGCTTAGTTGAAGGTTGAAGAGGAATTGGGAAAATAAGGAATGAGGAGCTTTTAAGGAGCTCCCAGGTCGTCTGTTAATATTCTAGTAGTGTCTTTGGTTTTACTCATCTAAAAATTACAGCTCTAAGTTTGTTCAAGGGCTTTTGAACTTTTCCCTGGTTTATGTCCTAGTCACTAGAATGGACATTTTGATTGGCCCTTTTTTCCTGACCTTATTTACTCAGTTTGCTGAAATGGCATGTTTTCTTATGTTAGTAGGAGTTCTCCTTCAAAATGTTAATTTCCTGGGCTCTGTAACAATTTCTGGGTTGGAACATGAATTTCCTAAGTTCCTAATATATACATGATCTGTTGTGACTTTAATTTTTCTGTCTGGTTCATGTGTGTATCGTTTTTGCTACAGTTTGCTGTAAGGCATCTAAAGGAGCTTGAACACCAGAAACGAGAATTGCAAAAGGAGGGAAATGCTCTGATTGACTTTTTCTGTGAAGACAAAGAGACTATGAAGTTGGATGAATGTTTCCAGATATTTAGGGACTTCTGCATAAGATTCAACACAGCTGTTAAGGTAAGAGCGCTGAGTGAGATTCTCACTCATTTGAAGTGGATATTGGCTCATGTGAACGAAGTTGGTTTTTCTACTTAAGGGGCATTTTATACCTTGTAGTATTTGGTCTGTTTGCTCAAATGGCTACAGAAAACTGCACTCCTGTAAGCATTCCTTGCCAGAAGCCAGGTGGGAAATGGCCACTGTGAGCAGCCCGGCTGCTCTGCATCTTCTGTTTTAGGCGGGCGATACCCCTGGGATGGTACATCAGGTTTGTTCATTGGCCTGCTTGTAAGTGGGGCCCTTTCCTCCTCTTTTGGTGAGGAAGCCTGGTGACTGCCAAGCTGAGCTGTGAGACAGATTGCACAGACTTCCTGACTTGCTTGCTGTTCAGGCCTTGGACTGGTAGTGTTGGATCACTGGAAAGGCCTTGAGGTGTGGCACACCATTCCGTGGATGTACTTACTGGCCTGAATCCACGCTCGCTTGGGCTCTCCACTGCCTTCATTTACATGACTAGAGGCACTTTACCAAGTAAAATAAGGGCTATGTATTCTGCTTTGTCCTTCCAAATGATTTTTGTGGGTGAAAACTTTAGAAGTGAAACAGGCCTATGGCAGCAAGGTACCGTATCCCCAGTGTGAGCATTTATTCGCCAGGTACCCTGAATTGGTCCTAAACGGTTGGGAACTGTACTAAGATGGAGGAGTCAGTATTGGCATTGGTTGCAGTTGTGGTTCAGCAAAGTGTGTCTACTGTTACAGATATTTCTTAGGTCTTTACAAATAGCATGCATTAATTGGATCCATGCCCTTATGCAGTCTGCATTTGGCAGCACTTTGGGTAAAAGCTTTAGTTCAGAAAGAAGAGAACAGTCTTGATTGGTGGTGAGCTGACAGGATGTTCAGCTAATGTGACTGTTGTACCATTTGCTTACCTAACCTTTACTACCCAAGACAGCACGTAGTTACGTGGGTGAACATTGCACAAATGTATAAGACCAAATGGTGATAGCTATTGCAGTCAGTTAAGCAAGAGGTGACTACATCCATATATGTTCAAATATTTGGGATTGAGGATTTCATTCATGGTCACATATTACAAGTGGTTGTTGGATAGCTATGACTTCTGAGGTCCTCTCTCTGTAGTAAGCAGCTACACTCCAAACAATTACAAATTAGAGTCTTGCTTGCAAATTTTGAGAAGGTTTGCTTGCTAACTGTGGATTGACCGTTGTTCCTACAAAATTAGCAGAACAACTGGGAATAAAAATGGCAGTTCTGACAAAAGAATGTCATGTGTAGACAGCACATCCAACAGTCTAAAAAGATGGCTTGTACCACAGTCACCATGTGCACATATTTCAAATGTTTAAACGTTTTTTGCAATTTTTTGACATGTTTAACTATTTGCTTAAAGTAGATTTTTCCTTTGAATAAAATTTCCTGAAACATGTTCTGAGTGAGGTTAAAATGTTCTTTTTCTAATATGGAATATGCTAATAATATCTGCAATTTTTTTTTAACAATTTCTCTTCACAAGGGGATATTTAAAGTTGAGCTTTAGCATTTGGGAAGAATTCATTATGTAATCCCATACCTGTGAAAGAAAGCTCCCTGCCAAACATTTTTCCTGAAATGCAAGTTTTTTCTTTTTCCTTTCTTAGATGTTCAGGTTTCTCAGGTCTCTAATGCATCTTATCTTTCAGAGCCCAGTGTAGTCTCAAATCCACTTTAAGAGGTGTAGATTAATCCATTCATCACAAAGCATTAGGCTTTTGTTTACTGAAAGCTTTCAGGTGACTTTTTCTAGTTGTGCAGCTCTTCTGTTGTCACAACAACAGGAAGATCAAACTACACAGAGCTTTAGACAAATATAGGTGTGATTGTTTTAAACAGTGTGTCATTGATCAGAACAGATTTAACAACATTCTGGAAAATCATGCAATTTTTGAATCCTCTATCAAGACTAGCCTCCCCCTTCTTTCTTTTGCTACAGCTGTACTGGCTGCAGCAAGCCAGGTTCTTCATTTCAGAAAATAATGCAGAAAATTCAACTACAGGTACAGTTAGATTAAATCTGAAGCCTAGAGGTAGCTGTTAAAATGTTGATATTCACAGTAAATCACTGCTAATTGTTTTAGTAAAAAGGCATTTACTGTGTTGTCTTTCAAATTCAAACTACCTCTTCTATGGCTTCCTGAACCAAAATCCCTCAGTTTAGCTGCCAAAATCTCCATCCTACCCAGGGCAATCGCTGTACAACAGTTGCCAGTTTTTGAAACCAACAGTGATTATGAGATCCAAAATTTGAGTGAGACATTGATTAATGGTCCTTGAGTGGTGTCAGTTGATATCTAAGTATCGTGAGGCATTGTGTTAACTTTTCTGTTTGCTTTCATATGCAATTAACCAATGCCTTTTTGCAAAATTTTCAATCTGTAATGTTAGAGGAAAGTAGCACTGTGTAGAAATTGCACTTGCTGAGGAACAATTGCAATTGTAGTAAAGTAGGTTGGAAGAACCACGTTGGCCGTGTGCTGGTCAGACAAGTTTGTCTTAAAATATGAATGTAATGATTAGGTAGAGCTTTACTCACCTGATAAGACTGCCACCTTTACGCTTGGTGAGGACTTGACGGTCTCCATCTTGCATGCGGAACTCTTTGGCTCAACCAAAGAGTGTTTTGGCACTGGAACAGGCTCCCCAGGGAAGAGGTCACAGCACCAAGCTGTGTTCAGGAAGCATTTGGACAATGGTCTCAGGCACAGGGTGTGACTCTTGCGGATGATGCTGTGCTGGGCCAGGGGTTGAATTCAGTGATCCCTGTGGGTCCCTTCCAAGTCAGCATTTTCTGTGATTCTAAGATGTGACATCTGCTTGGGTTTGATGGGTCATGTTGTTGGTTTTCACAAGGTCTGGTGCATTTCTTTAGCATGCACTGACCAGCTGGATGTTTTGTCACCGTTAGTTGTGCAGGAGCTGATCTCCATAGGGTTAACGGTTGCAGGCTGTGGTTGCCACGGTGATTTCATGTGTGTGCATGTGTTGGAGGTTGGGAGTGGGTGATGGCAGTAAGCTAAGCTAAGTAAGCTAACTAAGCTAACTTAGATGGGAAGAAATAGAGAGATAAAGGAATGTGTCTTGTTCTTATGCATAGGACACTGTCCTCTGAGACATATATTTGTGATTTTCCTTTAGGAAAATAGGGAAAGAGAGATCCAGGAACTTCATAGTCTGCAAAGGCGAAAGGAGTTGGAGGAGAAGCGTCGATCCTGGGCAGCTGGAGAGCTTGGGAGCTTTGGGCGGAGCAGCAGTGAAAATGATGTAGAGATGTTGGCTAAAAATGGACTTGGAGAATTTCTTCCCTTCTTGCAGCAGAGGCCTCAAAGCCCTTTGTACAGAAACACAAATTCCAGACGTTCTCGACTTTCTTTGGGGATGACTGCAGACAGGGAGTTGCAGAGTTTCCTAGAAATCTCAAAAGACGAGGATCCAAACAAGTTTAACAGCCTTCCCCGTGCAAACACCCGACAAGCAAGACCAAACGTAGCCTGGACAGAATCCAAAGAAACAAGAGATCTCAACTTAAATACCTTGCACTTACACCAGCAATCTGAAATGGAAGTGAAAAGTGGTGGCCCAGTGCAGGTGCCTCCAGCTCAGCCCAGTCACCTCAGTGGCTCGGCTGGTCCTGGTGCCCATTACTCACAGAGGAGCACTGACTACAACTTGCACATTTCCAACGTGTCCTGCGAGGAGTCCACAGATATAAATGCTCTGGCCCTTGCAATTGAGGAGCATGAACTTGTTAAAGGGTTACGTAAGTTCGATATTCAAGGAGCAAAGCCTGCAGAGGATGCCCCTTTAATATATTTAGAGGATGCTGGTGGGACAGACCTGGAGACTCTAGATGATCTCAGCTTTCATTCTGTGAGCACTGCTGATGATGAGCTGCCTCCAGCTTGCAGAAGTTCCAGAGAGGCACACAACCATCAAGCCAAGGCAGTGGGTTGCAAGAATGAAGGTTTAGAGCCCAGCAGCAGCAGCCCTATGTCTATGGATACAAGTGTTTCAGGAAGTAGGGAAGATGGGCCAGTGTGCTACATGTCAGATACCACGACTGATTGTTCTTTGACATTGGACTCTGAAGAGGGAAATGATTTTAAATTGGCAGGCAACGAAATAAGAAGTGAGTCAGGCAAAGCATGCTCTTCTGGCAATGATGCTCAACACAAGGCTAGGTCATTCTTCTCAAACGTGAATTCCACCTCTGACAAGGAACTGCCACTTCACACTTCTGCAAATGATAAGGATGATACTGATAGCAAGCACTCCCCTCCTAAAGAAAAACCCATAAAAAGTAAAGATCTAGCAGGACCAAAGACAAACTCTCTAAAAGATCGATCTCCAAGCTCCACAAAACCCAGTAGCACTCGGCCTAGCCACACAGCTCCTTCCAGACCTGTCAGAACTTTGAATGCCTCTGAGAATGAAAGTATGAGGAAAGTGGTGCCTATTTCTCGGTCAAACAGGGCACCAAGCAGCGTGAAAAAGCCAGAACCCAAGCCAGCCCTTCGTGAAAGCAGTGCAGTGGAGAGTCGGCTGTCTCACCGCAGCTCTGTCCGAGGCACAACAGACACACTGCCAAGAAGTCCCTACAGGCACAGCATGTCAGTGGAAGAGCCAAAGCTACGAAGGGGCACTGTCACCTCAAGCAGTGCTCACTTTGAGAGGGACAGAGTCGCTCTCAAGAAGCCAAGCTCTAAACCTATCAGGAGTAATATCAAATCAAAGACAGATGAAACAAAGATGTGTCGCTCCAGTGTAAAACCCCAGACCCCTGCAGAGGACACCAAGGTCGCCGCAGTCACTATTCCCAAAGCACCACCTGCTGTCCCAAACTTTGCGAGGAATACAGTGGCCTCTTCTTCAAAGCGTGCAAAAGTGGATCTATCCACCTCATCCAGACCTCCACCCATTACAAGGTCTGTGTCCCAGAGGCTGCCTAAAGTGAAGCCAGCAGCAACCTCTGATGATCCAAATCCAAAGGAGAATAGTGTGAGTACCTTAAAGAGAGCGAGTAGTGCCAGAGTGGTTGGAAGGAGCATCCTGCAGGGAGAAGCTGTCAGCATGAAAGCAGAGCCTGCACCAAAGGAACAGGGAACAGTGGAAAAGGCATCTCTTAAACTGAAGGATGCAAACCGAACCACAATTGGTAAAATACTAAAGCCATTATTGAAATAAGGGAGAGGGGTTTTTTAACCTTGGAATGTGAACACTTGTCCAAGCACTGGATGTCTGTGTAGTGAAATTCCTTAAAACAGTAACCTTGCCAATACATGGCATCATGTGCTCATTGAAGTGCGGCACACTGTTGGAAAAGGGCAAGTAGTTGTGTTCTGGTCTAAATCCTTTTTTATTAATCTGAATGTATTTAAAGCTACTGTGATGGAATGTGAGCAGAACAACAAATCTTTGCATTTGTGATAAAAAAAGTGACCAAAAGCCAAAAAGTTTTAAGAAGTTTTAACTACAAGATAAAACACTTTGTGACAGAAAACATGGATAAAGGCCAGTTTTTTTGTGTACATAAGATTCTTCCTAGGACTCGAGCCTTTGTGCTTGTTGGTTTCTTATTTGATGTCAAAATGAATGCTGTGGAACAATACTGAAACGAACTTAGGCGGTTGTGCTTTCCATTGCTTTCAATTCCTTGGATTCGGGAGCTCTTTTTGCCTGTTGCAAAGTCCATTGCTGGCAATTGGACAAACTGGGAACTGCTGGTTAAAAAATTGTAAAACAAGACGTTTGCTGTTTGTGGCTGTCTTTAACCTTCCTGAAGAATTTATAGCATGTTTTATGAATGTGTATGTGTGTCTGGGGAAGGCTTTCTGCTGGGCAGGAGGCTTGTTCTCCGAGAATGTGGCAGCATTGTCTTGCATGCACAAGTAGATATGGCCAGTGCTGCATAGGATAGCACAGCTATCCTGTTAGAAGGGCCATTGGCATGACGACTCCTCCTGACTTGTTTTGATCACAAGCAAACTTGCCAGCTTTTGGTCATACAGAAGTGCCATATATTTATGATACATATCAGGATGTTTGCAGTTCAGCTCTTAAAGGCTGCAATGCAGTGCTGAGCACTTTCTTACCATTCCATGTTTCCACTGGTTTGTATACTACCAAACTACTTGAATGTTGCAATGGCTCTGATTGAGCCATTAGTTTCCCTAACTCCTTTTCCTCCTCCACTCCCTCTCCTTGTCAACAAGAATATTTAGCATGAAACACAGAGCTTACGCATGACAATGTTTTTGTAGAGTTCTTTGGTTGCTTCAAATGTGGTTTTTAATGTTTAAAGACTCTAAAGGAATTAAACTAGCATTTGATAAGCTTTCTGCAAAGTAAAAACACCCTTTCTCCCTGCAGATATGAATTTTTACTTCTGTCAGACTTAAGATACAGAGAATGAGGGAAAACTCATCCAGTATGGTGTGCATCTTCCCAACAGAAATGTATTTAGGTGGGGAAAGTGCTGTTCTCCTGAGCATTTTATTTAAGGAGTTGCCTTTTGTTCACTTACAAATGAAGCCTCATTTAAGAATAAAATTTTTAAAAAAGGGAAAATCGCCAAGTGGCGTTGACATACTAGTGATAGATCTGTTTGTCTGCTCTATCCCTTCGTGCTGGGAGAGCATAATTCAGTGAGAATGAGCTCACATGCTTCTCACGGGCTGGTATTGGGGACAGCTAACTTTGAGGTTTGAATCTGGCAAGGGGCCTTTAGCTCCTCCCACATACCAGCCAATCTTGATGCAGACATCATACCCAAACACCAAGAAGTATTGCATAGGGCCTCTTGTTGGAGTCTGTCCCACAGGGAGAATTTATAGACCCCGCTTTTCTCCAAAGGCAAATATTCTGCTTTTTGGATAAGCTTTTTGGATACTGCCTCCCTTGTGGGTTAGATACAAAAGCATCTCCCTTCTTATTTGTATCTGTGTGGATATATGCACATCTGCAAGAGCAGATGATGGACTTTTTTCCTTTTTTTTTAAGAAACCAACAAATTTTATTGGTAGCAAGCTTGAAAAATAATTTAAATGTGTTTGGAACATGTAAATAAATTTCTATAAATCCTTGTAAAAGAAAACTGACTGTATTTAATGGAACATTTATACATTTCGGAGTAACTCGGTAGTTTAATAAAGTTCCCATTTACTGGGTATGATATTTGTACTTTCTCCTTCCTGTTACACTCTTGGCTTTGGTCCTGAAGATCTCAAGCAACTGAGTCTGGGTGGGTGACTGTGGGAAGGACTTTACAGCAGAAACTGTGGTTTGTTTTTATATTAAGACATGCAATTGAACTTCAGTTTCTGAACATTTTGGGGGTGGGACTTTCAGCATGGGTTTGGGTATAACATGGAAGGCATTAGACAGTAGACACAGCACTTTGTGTACACGTTGGATGTGGCCAAGACAAATGTTCATGGCACTAACAAGTCTGGATCTGTTGCTATCTTCATGCCTTTCAGCTTAGCACACATTATTGAGAAATTCTGGTCTACAGCTCCCAGGACTGTGGAAATACAGAACAGCCTGTTTTGCAGGAGCAGGTGGTGACTTTTGCACTGCAATTGTGAATTTTTCAATTTTGTCTCATTCTCCCATTATTTTTCCTTCTTTACTGCATACAAAAGAACATCTATTCAGCAGAAAAAAAGCAAAATCCAGCCAGCTTCCTTGTCCTCAGGGAGCACTTCCTCCTCTCTGCTATGGAAATGATTTCTGGACTGGAATTGCTGCTTTTTGCAAACTTGTTTAGCCCCTGACTTTTCTAGTTTGGTGAGTGTCTCTCCCCATTTGGAGTGGCAAGCACCTGCTGTCTGCCAGCGCTGAGTGATGGCTGCTGCTGGAATCTACGTGGGAAAGCCCTTCACCATCAAAAGGTGTGTCTCAAAAGTTTATGCTTTTTAAACTTCATTTTTATGTCAAGAGGGTTTATAATTACCAATTCATTATTTAAACTACCAGGTGTCAGAGACAGTGATGCCCTGTAGGTTAAATTTCCCATGTCATACAATTTTCCCGAAGGCTAGCAGGGCTCAGCACTCACCTGGTTGCAGCTGGCTTTCAAGAAAGAACCAATGCCTTTTCTCCAGCTTTGTTCTACTGCATGGCTGATGCATCTGACTGTGACCAGGGTGCATCAATCTCCTCTGGTCACTACTGAGGTGCCAGTGAAGTGGGGGAGCCCAGGGGACCGTGAGGGGAATCTGGAGCTGTGGAGCTGGTGAAGATTGAGAGATAGAGGGAAGCTGTGGGAGTAAGAGGTACTGATTCATACTTGGAGGAATTTAATATTCACATCTCATGTGGGAACTGCATACAAATGAGGGGCTCAGTGCATCCCTCATTACAACAGCTCATTAAATTATCAAGAAAGACAGAAAGGGTTCCCATCACACCTCCCACAGTGTACAAGCCCGGACTATGTCATTCAAAATAACCCATCAGTATCTTTCCAATCTTAGGGTCCGTCTGTGCGGACAGATGCAGACAGACACACGCTGGCTCCGGCCTAACCCTTCCTGAGCCAGCTCCGTGCTGGAGGCGTTCCCTGGGCGCTGACCCTGAGCTCCCACCCGGGGCTGTCACTGCTCGTCCTCCCGGGCTCGGTGCCTCCGGCTCGGCTGCGCTGCTCCGCCAGCACTGCCCAGAGCCCCCGGCAAGGCCTGCCCGCTGCTGCGTGTGAGAACGTAATCCCTGTGAGAGAGGCCCAGATAAACACTGTTCCTTTCAGATTTGGCTGCACAATGTTTTCCATTAACTTGATACATGCTGTTTACATCCTACTGCGGCCAGTGCCAGAGATAACTGCCTTGGGAACAGCTCCCTACAGGTATTGTTAACAGCTGCTGCAAACAAAGGAGCTTGTTTTAGCCACGTCACTATCTAAATAGCCAAAAACACGTTACTTTTTTATTACTTGTAAGCTGATATTAAAAATCTGTCATATTCTTCTGGTTGAAAGATGCATTCTGGGAATCCTGTATGCTGTTAAAACTGGCAGCTGAGCAAATATCTGTGCAACTCTAAAAGAAAGTGACACTGAGGCAAGGGACGTGTGAAGGTACTTGTTGGAAGGTGTGATTGGCACCACCATCATCAACTACTTGCACTCAGAGAAAAACTGTTTCTAGCCAGTGGTTGTTCCCTGCCGTTTAACTGGTTTCCATGCCTTTTCAGCCTGAAGGCTGAGGTTGCAGGATAGGCCACGATTGCCTCGGCTGGCAACTTGCTCTGCTTAAAAAAAAAAAAAAAAGAAAAGAGAAAACAAAAATCCTCCATCTCCAATTGTTGATTTCCTTACTTGCAGCATTGAAGCACTGGGGATATGAGCGTGTTGGCCTTAGTGGTGGTGGTTAGGGCAAAGCTGGCAGTGGCTGAGCAAATGCTCAGCAAGGGTGGCCTTGTCAGCATGGAGGGGAGAGTTACAGGAGTTTCTGAGACCATTCACACCATCTGAAGCAGACAGACTCCCTTTGAACAGAGATGTGCCTCTTCTGCTTTTGATCAGGTCTGAACAACAGCTCCTTGTTTGTCCTATTCTATCCTCATTTGTTGGGAAGAGGAGGGGGGAAAAAAGCAAGAAACTTTGATGCTTCCTTGAGGGTCAAGTGGAGCAAAGATATGAACTCTACCTACTTTGGTTTTTCTTTTTTAAACAATAGGACTTTGACTCATAAATAGAGCTCTTAGCTTCAAACAACTCTCTGCTGTACAAGGACAGCAGATATTTTCAGTGGCTGCAGTGATCCAGCAGCAAAATAAGCATAAAAGCAAGAACTCTGTTTAGCTCCAGAGCACATCCCAGTGATTGTTTCCTCTGCTCTGAAAACAAACCCTAGCAACTGAACCCAGACAATGTTCATTTGGGCACCCAAGAGAAGCTGGATAGAAAATATTTTATTACACTTGTAAATATTTATTTACAATTAATTTTACTTCTCTTTTCTATTTCATTGTCATTAGAAGTAAAACGGTGACCTTCAAGAGACAGCAGTAAAGCAGGGCTGAGGGATGCAAACCTATCACCTTCCCTTCCCTGGTGCTTGCTCCTTCTGGTCCTTTTCTGTAGGTTTGGGGAAGCAGATTAATAGATGCTCTGTGGGCACTTTTGATAGTTTCTTCAAAAGAGTAAGATTTTACATCTTTCAGGTGGGCTAGCACAAGTTGTGGGAAGAAACTAAATATGTATCTAAGGTGGATATGTGCTCAATTGCTGTTAGGAATTACCAAAGCCCAGTAACTGGTGTGCTTTGTAGGGAAAAGTGCATAAGGAAGAAAGTGACAATAAAAAATAAGCACAAGTGGAGACAAGTGTTGAGAACCCATTCAGGTCCCTTTCTGTCTGCTGTTTCTGGCAACTCTGGGTTTAAACCACAGTCTCTGGGAGAAACCAGAGCTCCCCTGTGCCTGACTCCACTGACTCACTGCAGAAAGCAATTGCCTGAGAGCTGCTGGAGTCGCTTGAGTACTGGGGCTGAAAACAGAACACGTTGCTAACTTCATGTTTTGGTCTCTGCTGTTTCTCACACAGCATTTTAAACTGATTCAGACTTATTCCCTATGCAAATCTTTAATTCCTGTTGTTAGGGAGAAAAATGGGTGTAAATGTGGTTTTGATTTTCCCCCACCCTTTTACAGCTGTATTTACCCCTATATGTCCCATGACTGCTTCCTCCCACTTCTGTTTCCTCTGTTATAATCTTCCATCTTCCTCTTAAATTTTCCATCATCTGCTAATAACTCATCCCTCTCTTTATCTTATTTTCACGTGGCAGGCTTTCTGTACTCTTCCATTTGCTTCATCCTGCTTTCTCTCCGTTTCTCAATTCCAGTGGCTGTTTTGCTCCATCGCTTTCTTCTTTCTGCCAATGTGAGTCCTTCCCAAACGTCTGTCTGCAAAATCTGCAAACTGAGACTTTTTGCTGCCAGCTTCCAGGAAGATGTTGGAAGAGAGGAACAAAATGAAGCCAGGCTTTTAAGGCTTGCATGTCTGTATTTTGCAGCTTTGCCTTGTCACTGCAAGCGAGTCGCTGGGGGAGGCCGCTACCGAGAAGTGAATCTTTGCGTCTTTTCTATGTGAATGTCGCTCACCCCCTACGCCGAGCAGCTTATGATGGAGCTGAGAATCTGAGCACATGGGGTGATTTTGCAGAGGTGGGTGAGGAAAGTCTGTTCAAATAAAGGTGTGACTAATTTAGCTTTGCGGTGTCTAAAAAGCCCTAATGAGAGACTGTCGACGACAGCTTCAAAAGCCATTTGGTGAAGTGATTTCTAACCCCACCCTTAGTCTTGGTACCACAAGCAAATACATTTGTGATGTCAGTTTGGTGCTGCTTCCCTGTGCACCAGAGCGAAATAATTGTAATACTGTTTCTTACATTTGCACGTAGCTTTTCATGGTATAGACTAAGGCTCCAGTATATCTTGAGTTTCTTTGATAGGGTAAGGACAACAACCTTTTTATAAGAGCACGTGAAAGTCCAATGATGGCTCTTGAGGAACGTATACTCAATTTTCCTTCTGCTGAAAATATCTAATCACTCTGTGAAAGAGAGAGCACTTGGAACACATGCACAGTGTATTCATACAATAAACACTGCTTATTGCTGCAAGTACTTGGTGCTCACGTGTTCTTTCTAAAAAGAACTGAATCCTGTTTAAGACAGTCTTTCCTCCCAGGAGGTTATAGCCTAAGCAGTTGAATAATTGAGCTGAGAAGGCATCTGCAGAAGTCGCCCAGCCCAACCTCCTGCTTCAAGAAAAGCTAACTTCACACATAGGTCACTTTGCTGAGGGCCATAGGGTGTTGTTCTTAGCACAAAGTAGTTATAAGAGGGAAGAGTATGATTTTGCTACTGAAATAAGGGTTCCTAAGATGGGAAAACCCTAAGGAAAATGCTGGTATTCTGTAGGCTATGGCTTGAAAGCTATTTGCCACTGAGTTCAAGGCATGTATTGCAATTTTTAATGCTAGCCTGTCTGAGGCTGATGTGAAGTCAATAAAGCAAGTAAGGACAGGAGCTTGGCAAGAAATGTGAGAGAAAACTTAAAAGCAGCAGGGAACCTACTGAATGCAAGAAAGAAAGAAGGTTGTGGCTTAAGGGACACCAGAGGAAAAAAAGAACACTGAAAGTTGCAAAAGGCTTGTGGGAACAGTGGACATTTGCAGTTTGGATGAAGAAAGAGGAGGAGAGGTGAGCCTGGCTAGCCAGGCTGAGAATCGATCCAGCACTGTTAACCTGAGCACAGGTGAATGTGGACAGGTGCTGGCAGTTCCATAATCAATCTGTGGGAGACTGAGGAATCACCCTTGTGAGCTCAACAGCTCAACTCTTCCTGGCAAAAGTTTGCTTACCCTCTTCTTAAAAGAATTAAGTGCCAAATAGAATAGTAAGTTACAGTAAGTGTTCCCAATGACTAACTTGTGTCTTGCAGGCTGTGATGCATCTTTATGTATATATACAGTTAAGCAGCAAGTCTCCTGACAAATGTGATACTTCTGATGCTTGTTTCTTCTTGCAGCATGGCTTTATGAATGAAACCCTCACACACTTACAGTAGAGCTGCTGTGGTCATCCCAAGTAGTACAACTACCCATATGGAGAGTGCAAAATGGCAGCTAACCAGGAGGCCTAGAAATCTAGCAAATATTTCTACACTGCTGCAAAATACTGCCCAAGCTGCTGTGATGGATTTGATGCAATCTGTTGCAAGAGACTTGAAACTCAACTGGATGGAGCATAGGCTGGATCATCTGGCAGCTGCCGACGGTGCTTTTAGTGGCATCTAAAAAATATGAGACTGGTTCATACCCCAGTGGAGATGGTCCCCGATAGAGTTCATGCTCTGAAGGACCTCATATAGAGTAAGGCAGCAAAGGAGATGGCAGTAGGGAGAATATGAATCGCACAAGCTGAATCTTAATCCCTGCCCTTACTATGTGTACCTTGCAGTAGGAATGTAACCAATTTTCACTGACCACTTGGGTCTACTAAAAGATATAACCACCAAACCAGACCCTGCAAGACAATGTGCAAATTATTTGCCAGTTGAAGATATGGCACAGAGGCCATGAGTGGAGTGTTAGCAAAGAGAGCTCTTTAAACAATTGTGAGGAATATCCCTGAAATCTTGGTCTATTCCTCATCTGTGCAATAAGCAGAGGAGCAAGGCCACTGGGCACAGCCCTGTGGCCATGGGGTCCCAGAGGTTGTGGTGTCCCCAACCCTGCCCAAAGACAGTATCTGAAAAAATGTGGCATAAGCAACACATGGGAGAAGGGCATATGGAAATACAGCAGGAGACGTTTTGTAATTGTAGAAGCAACCAATATTAGAAAAGACCATAAAGCAGAGATTTGCAAGAATGTGTAGCTTGAAAATGTAGCATAAATTGGCACCAGGGTCCATGACTAATCACAGAGGTCCATTGTATGACTGAGTTTAAACTCTTGTTTAATAAAAGCGCTTCTCTGAGTAAGTCTCATTTAAAGTACAGTAAATATCTGAATAAAATGTCCAGCCTTAATATAAAGCGTATTAAATGACAGAAAAATCACCCCAACCTTTGGTAAATAGTTGGAACAGATAATCACACTCTCAGTTTAAAACTGTCATAGGACTTCTAGCACAAATTAATTGGGGTGGAGTGTCTAATTGCTGGTAACTGGATCTGTTACAATGCTGTGTGCCAAACTGGCAAGCTCTTATTATCGTATTTCTGCTTGATTAAGCCTTTGCAGGAAAGGAGTTGTGATTTGCCCCACTGAGGATCCACAGCGGCTCTGGGGTCAGCCTGTGCTCCAGGGACAGCGCAGGGTGTGGAAACACTTGGGATATGGAGTCCCAGTGTGCTTCCACTGCCAAGCTGGGATGGGGGAACCTTGTTCTCGGCAAGCTGGGGTGGCTTTTGGCATTGGGGGTGTTGTTGCAGCTCACAGGCACTGGCTCTTGGCCTCAAGCTGTCCCCCCTCAGCTCCATGCAGTCGGAGGCTGCCATGGGATAGCAGGTCTGGCTGGCAGGGTGCTGCCTGCCTGCTGGCCTTGGGAGACCCACAGAAACAATTTAGAAACCTGTTCAGCAGAGTTAAATTTGACAGCAAAGTTAAGTGGAAGTTCTGGGAGGTTGGATCTGTGATCACTCTTTCCTGCAGTGGTTTTAAAACCACTCTGGGTAACCCAAGTTCAGTCTCTATTGCATTAAAAATGTGCCCAACAAAAGGGACTTGTTTCAGAACTACACAATGGTTGTGTTTAAAAGGTTATTTAACCAGGCATCCACTATCTGGCCAGTTAGAGTCCTCATGCTGCTGGAAATCACCAGGGCCATCTTTGGCCAGACCTGTTGTACTTGCCGTTCCTTTCTCCCTGATGGGGACAGTGTGGATGCTGATAAACCCTATGACTTTGTCCTTGTTGTCTTCTGCAGCTGGCCTGCAGCTCTTTGGCCTGGTCCTCCTGTCCCTAAGCAAGGAACATGTATTTTCCAGTAAACCTCTATCCCTTCTCCTCATGACTGTGTTGAGCATTCCATAATTAAGGAGACAGTGATAATGTCTAAGGATTCATTTACTGATACCCTTTTAAAGGGAAACTCTGTCTCTTCTCCTGGGTTTCCTTCCCTCCTTCCCTTCCACTAAACCTGATGAGAAACCTTGAGCTATCCTACAGATTAAATGGCAGCTCTTCCACTTCCTTTTCACTTGACCATTTTTTGACTGGTGACCATTTTCTCTATTTTAAGGGTGCATTTTAGAAGAGGGAACTCTTTTTTCCCTTTCTTTTCCTTTTCCCCCCAGTCTTTTTACATTTTTTGAGCAAAGCTCTCTGATCGCTCCTGGTCCCTGTGCTGTGGAAATGAAGCGTCTCTCACTTGAGCACAACACGTGTGCTGCAGTGCCTCAAGGTGACTATAAAACAGGTGGCCTCATCTCGGGTCATTCTCCTTTATTGATGTTATTGCAGAGTCCCATGCTATGGCAACCGAAGGAGTTGCACCCTCTGGAGCTGGAGTGGGGCGGAGGGATGAAGGACTTTGTGATTGCTGTTGGGGACCAGCCCTGCTGCAGCCGGCGCCACTGCCCTGCCAGCGCGGGTGTTTATCCAGCACTGCGGTGAGTCACGGGTGCCATGCTCCACCAAAGCCACCTCCAGCAGCCTCCCCATGAATCACTGCAGCCTGAGAGGACTTGCAACAATTCCTGGGCCACCAGAAGGATGATCTCATTGCCTGCTGAGCAGAATAAGGATAAAGTCACGTGGAGCTCTGCTCCTGGAGCCAGGAACATGGCATCCCAGCAAACAGCTTTCAGGTGACCTAATCAGGCATGTGATTCAGCACTACAGGACCAAACAGGGCAAAGATCCTTCTCACAGGGAAGGAAGAAAGGAAAGACGGGAGGAAGATACTGCAATATACAAAGAATTAACCTGAAGTGGCTTTCGTAACAAAACTTGTAAAGCCAGGAGGAATGATTTGGCACAGGGTCTACAAAGGACTTAGCTTTAAGCAACTCTCTTTGCATTGACTGTTTTTGTCTCCTTTTATGATTCTCCAAGTGGTGTTGCCTGTTTCGAGTGATCACAACGTGAAGTCCGATGATGTAATCTTTGCACACTGTGTCCAGCCCATGGAGATGAGTTACTGCGATACTGGTTCAAACTCACTTGCCAAACCCAGTGGAAGGATTTACTCAAGTTTTTCTCCAGCTGAAATAAAGTACTTTTGTCTCTTCTAAAAAATTAATTTGGGTCAGTTTTCCATTTCCATTGGATTTGTTGTTATTTTCTAGGAACTTGCTGATTTCTGAGCAGCTATCAAGTGGTCTTGCCTGATTTCAAATATAAAAAATAACCTTGTGCTCTGTCTTGTTAGATAAATCTTTAAATGCTATAAAAAGTGCTAGTTATTTTAAATGCATGGACTTCTAAAATCAAAACCAATTCAGAAAATTGCTAGACTTTTTAAAATTATCTTGAACATGTACATGGCAGATAATTTTACAAAAATTAAAAATCAGCTCTTTTTTTTGTTAAGAAAGATTGGGGGGTGGATTTGATGAAGTTGGAATTTGCATCTATGACAATGAAGCAGCTCAAAGCTGTTTCTTGCCTCTATTGCTGTCAGTTGGAGTTCAGCTCTCATGATAAAGTGGAGGAAATTTATTCCCAGAGATCCCTGGGGTTTCCAGATGCCAATCTGCTGGCTCTAAAGGATGTGTGGGAAGCCAGTGGGCTGCAGCGAGGGAGCAGTCAGCAGGGCTCAACTCCTGCACATATTCACTCCTCGAACTGTAAGTGTTGGCCATCATCCCTCTTCCTGGGCAAGGCATCCACATGTGTTGGTGCTAATTGGATAGTGCTGACAATCCCCAGAGTAATATTTTGGCAGCTGCTTTCCATTCCTTGACTCTGTTAGGTGTATGTTGGTGGCTAACCACATGTAACAGGCACGGGTTAGATAATGAAATCTACTGGGGTAAGCATTGATAGGACTGAAGAAAATGATCCCAGAAGGGACTTCCTCACTGTAGACCATCAAACAGCACCACCAGCTCATCTCCATTAATTTTCACTTCCCCAGGCCTGATATTGTCCTGCATCACAGAAAAGCCTTGTGAAAATCTCAAATGAGGATGAATGTGGTGGTTCTCAGCAGCAGGTTGGTCCAAGTGTATCAAGCACCACACCTGAAATACTTGTGAAAATTGGCCTGCTGTTTTCCTCCTCTGTTCAGCTTCTGGTTTCAACATTTATTGATTTCACAGCAGCCTAATTGCTTCATTAGTAAAA
Source organism: Lanius collurio (assembly GCA_020086605.1). NCBI lineage: Eukaryota > Metazoa > Chordata > Aves > Passeriformes > Laniidae > Lanius > Lanius collurio. Next base: position 13,623,947 of record JACBWW010000015.1, on the reverse strand, counting down.
GGGATGAGCTGCTACACTAGAACAAAGAAGTCTGTGGGATGCACTGCATGACCTGGGAAGCTCTCTGATGATTTTGTAGGTAAGATGGAAGCTATCAGGTAAAAGTCTCTCTACCTTTCCTAGGAGAGCTACTTTGCTGGGGAAGGATGCATCTGGGCATGGCCCAAGCCAGAGCTGGAGCACCAAGGGCATGATTTGCACGGCCTCTGCGAATACCAGCTCTGTTCTGGCTTGCAGGGTTTTAAGGAAGTGTGCTGCAATTGTGATGACATCAGGCAGCTAACATCAAATTCAGGCTTGGTGAACTCTGAATGTGCCTGCTCCATGGAGGTGAATCTGGAGCCTTTTGAAAGGACTTCCCTTAGCTGCTGTGCTCGCTCGTTTGAGTCATAACCACAGTGTGTGCGGTGCTGCCCAAGTGCAGCAAATGACACAAGGCTTGCACTTTGGGAGAGGTGTCTCAACAGCTTTCCCTGCAGCATGTTGGGTAATCCTGAAAATTCTGATATTTTTCTTTTGAGCTCACTTAAAAAAGCCAGAGTGTGTGTGCATGAGAAGGGGTGCGAGGTAGTTGCTGCTTTCCACTTCTCACTCCTACAGGGGGTGGAAGGGCGGTACTGGCAGCTGGCTCCCTGAGGTGGTCCATGCTCTCTGAAAGCTTTAGAGATGAGGAGATGGGCAAAGGAGCTAAAATCTTTGAATTATGGCTATAAATGGAAGAGGGGGGTTGAGATGTTCTCCACTGAAGTGGCTGAAAACCCAAAGTGTTTGGAAATGTTCTGAGCACAGAGGAAACAAGTTGTTTATGATCCTGCAGCTCTCTCAGGCCTGCTTTATGCACAAATATGGCCATAAATGATTTTCGAAGAGCTGAACAGGGCTGGGGAAAGACAAAGAAGCAAGATCTCTTGGTCGGTTGCCTGGCTTGCTGGAGGGAGCCCCAGAGCCTCATGCCAGGGAGCAGATCCTTTGGGGAGGGGATGCTCCCAGGGTGACTGTAGGCCAATAGAGGTGAAGCACAGGTTATATATCCCTGATACTTAGCAATGACCAAGCCGAGGCCACAGTCCTGCCAGGCATAGGAGGCAGTGTAGCTCCCACCTCTGCTTTCCGTCCTCCCCACAGAGGAGCACACAGGTGAGCATGGTCAGGGCCTTGGACCCCCCAGGAAACTTACTCCCAGTGTCCCCAAATCAGTGCTCAGCTCTGCAAGCTGGATGCAGGCACTTTGTTTTCATGGATGAGAAAGCTCAGTGTGCCCCAATATTTTTTTGTCCTCTGTCTTTTATCAGTTTATTCGTCATAATAGGATTATGCTTGTGTTCCTCTTGGCCTGGTCCCAGAGGTGCCTTGCATCCGTTAGGAATAGTCAACAGTCACAGCCAAGCTGTCTCGTTTCAGGATGGCCAGCTGGGGCCATGTGAGTGGCACACCCTGAAGTTAACTGTGTGACTGCAGGACTCCTCACTGCCACATGATGTCTTAATTGCTTGAGACTTCAGCATAGCCCAGAATGTGAATGGAGGGCTTCCTTTTGGGATGCGCCCGGGTCTAACTAGTGAAATGTACCATGAGGCATCCAAAATATGAGGTAGAGGTCTACACAAACTACTTTATGTGAAGGCACTTTGGTTGAAGGAAATGTGTATAGTCATGGTATCTAATAGAAAATATCCTGAAGACCCCCTCCTTTCTTTAGACTGTTTTACATCACAGAGCTCTGCTGCTTTTCTGGTACTTTTTGATATTCTGAGCTTTTGAGAAGTAGAATCCTGATGCTTCCTCATGAAGAATCTGGCTCTACTGCTGCATGTTGGAAACAAAGCTTTGCTATTTGATTTTTTTTTGAGAGAGAGAGAGAGAAAGAAGGAGGAACAGGGTGGGAAGAGCATAGGGGATGAGATGAGTGAGACAAGTGGAGCCAAAGGCACAGCAGATTGTGACCATGATGTATGAAATGTCAGAAGGTAGGAGCAGTTGTCCAGTGTGATTCCTTGAAGAAGAAGCTGCTCCAGGAGCAGTCGGGTTGAGGCATGCACCATGTAAGTGGTGAGTTGTTCATCATTACTCAGGGGAGCAAGACAAATGAGAAATCAATTGAACATCAAACCATTGTTTCTGATTGCCTATGTTGAAAATAAATGATTCATTGAGGGCTTTAATTGATTCATATACGTGGCTAGGAGCTCCAGTCTTGATTTACAGATCTCTTCACCAGTCAGGCTGGAAAGTCTTGCTCCCTCTCACTTTATTTGTACAACAAACATCCTTTTCTCTTGGCCAACCCACTTAGAAACTTTCTTTCTTTCTCTGATTGTTTACTTTGCCTTTAAGAGGATGGTGATTCCTCTCACTTATATGGTGCTTTTTAATTCTTTTTTAATTAGCAGAGGAGCCTGGAAAGGATGGGGATGGCTGTGCGTAAAGTGCTGGGCTCTGTGCCCAGCAGGGCAAGCAGATGACCCCATCCTCAGAGAGCTGCAGTCTACAATGTACCATGAATTTATAGTGTTCACTGCCAAATAAGTGGAAAAGAGAACATTTGGTAGCTTAAAAGCCTTTTGTAACTCCTTGTGAGATATACTGTGGAGTACTTTGTCTGGTAATCTGTATGCCCTCTGTACATAGCAGCAGCTGCTCGCAGGGGTTGAGGAGGCTGTGCCTCATCCCTGCTGCTGTCTCTGTTATCCACATGCCTGAGGAGGTGTTGGAGATCTGTCTCTGCCACAGCAGTTCGATAAGTTGTCAAAACAGAAGGGAAACAAGGGGGTGTTTGCTGTAGGTGAGCAGAAGGGGTGGGAAGGGAGGTGTATACCAGCTTGTGTAACCCGTGGGTGGTACCATGGTGGGGAGAAGTATTAGGACAGCTGCAAGGGCAGGGAGGTCCCATCTGGCTGATTCAGAAGAGCAGGTCTCTGGCAGTGCTGGCTGAAGGGAGCACAAGTGGAGAAAGGAGGGAAAAGGAAATTTGACAGTTATCCCAGAGTTTTTTGGGTGGCTAAGGCAGAGGCAGCCTCTCACTAGCCCTGTGTGCCCCCAGCCATGCAAAGGCAAATGCCCTGTCTGCCCCTTCAATACCCCAGCCCTATCATGGCTGGATTCTGTTGGGTTGCATGGCTCTGCCTACATGCGCCCTGAGGTCAGGCTGTGGGGAAGCAGAGTTGTCTGGGAGGAGCCTTCTCCAGCCAAAAATACCATCATGCCACCAAGCTCCTTGACTCACGGCAACCACAGGTGAGATGGTGACCAATAAACTGGGCAAGAGAAAAAAAACAGCAAGAGAAAAAAACCCCAAACCGTGGCAATCTCTTGCAATTATTTGCCACCAAGTAGAACAGTCCTAACTCAGTTGCCCAGGGGCTAACTAAGAATGGAGCCTGACAAGTTGCTCACAGGGGCTGTTATGGATGAACTGGATTTATCTGTCTGAGAAATAATGCTTTTCACCAGGTCATTTTTCAGTTGGTTAACACTTTTTAAAAACACTTTTTAAAAAAAAAACACTTTCTTTTTTGAACACCTTAAAAAAAAAAGTTAACACTTTTTTTCACTCAGCTTTTTGCTGTGGTGCTGGGGCTGGCAGGGAAAGAGAGACAACACAGGAGTTGGGAGCTGCAGGGTGGGCAGGAGCTGCTTTTTTTCTGTTCCTGCAATCCACACCATGGCGATGGGGCTTTGGCTGGCAGACCTTCATCAGTCTGGTGAAAAGGGTCTCCAGCTCTGAACCCACAGCTTTCCTCTCTGATTTGATCAAATGTCTTGGCTGGATCTGTTTGGCAGTGGAACAACTACAGAGCTGCTACATATGTTTGTCGGGTTTTGGGTGATACATTTTTGCATCGAAATGGAAGGAGTTCATGTCCTGTGTCTGCTCAAGGGAGCCCTCATAAATGAGAATAAATCTAGAAACACCTCCTGGTCTCTGCCCAAGCTGTCTGTGGTGCTTGGAGCCCTGAGTCTCCCACTGCCTCACAGTGTAGCATGAGTGGGTTATCTGCCTTTTTGTTCCACCCAGGAAATTCTGGTGTGTTTCTGCAATATTTTGGAATTTTGAAAGCCTGTAAGGGAAGGATCCGAGTCCTTTGCCCCATCCAGAGAAGCTGTGCTGGCAGGTGCTGGTGGGTTGGTCCCTGTGCTGGCTGTCCAGCTGCAGGAGATGAGGTGACAGTGAGCTCTGTTGAAGCTGGGTCTACTTGTTCCACTCTTGGATGTGTAACTTCCCTCTTTCAGCAATGATTCAGTGAAGACAGTATGGATTGAGTATGGTGAGGGAGGGCAGGATTACAGAGTAGGAACTTTGGCTTTGAAATAGGGTGTTTTGGGGAGATAGGTAACTTAGAAGTTCAGACAAAGCAGTTTGTAGTGAAAAGAAAGAAAAAATGAAAAGATGCTAAGGATGTTTCTGGGTAAATAAACAAAGTGATCATATAGCCACAGACAGGGACCAACACCTGGAAGGATGGTGGTGTGCTTGTGCTGCCTTTTACTTCTTTTCTCATTACTGGTTAGAAGACAACAATGTAAAATAAATCTGGGGAGGATTCAGTGTTCCCCTTCATAGACCATACGTTTGCAGGGAAGTGTCTCTGTAAGCCTTGCTTCAGTCCTGGTTCTGCAAAGAGGTTGCAGGAACTCATTATTCATGATTTTATCTTGCTACCTGAAATACATAAATAGCCTAAAGGTTCCTCTTATGGACTTCTTCCAGCTCTTTGATGTGCCAAAGATAATTTCTGTACATACTCCCTCAACCTGTCCCCACTCCCTACCTAAAGTTTAATGTTTCTACTTGTTATGCTTACCTGTCTGTACTAGACTGTAAGGTCTCCAAGGCAGGGACCTTGCTGTCTTTCATGTTGAAGTACCTTGAAGGAGTTGTAACTTCAACAGCAATAAAATGTGATATAAATTATTAAAGCAATGTCAACACATCTCTTTGGCCTTTTCTGCACTAGGCAAGTTTTCCACAAGGCTGCCAGCTGTTCCTGACACTGGCTTGGTATGATCTGTGCCAGCAGTGCCGCCAGCCCATTCCCAACAGGCAGCCGCCATCGTGAGAACACACAGTGCCCTGGAAGACAATCCTGTGTCTGTTACAACAAGTGGGCTGATGTAGCCTGTGCCCACTTGCAGTCAAGCTCCTTATGAGATGTCACCAGTGACAAAGCTTTTTGGAAAGCCTCCACCTGAGAGAAATCACCCTGACAGCAGCAGGACCCCATGCCCCCACTGGTTTAAAAGCTACCTCCCAGAACTTCTAATAACTTGAGTCTCCCAGTGCTCTGTACTTAAGCTCCCTTGTGTGAGAGGGACCAGTGAAAGCAAACAGATGCATCCCTGCCTACAGCAGTTAATGCAAGAAATAGGCAGAGCCAAACAACATGTGCTGCCCTGCCCCAGATTCCTCATGGCTCTGGTGCATCCCTGGAGCTGGAACCCCCATCTCTGTTTCTTGGAGCCTGCCCCTTGCACTCAAAGTCCACAGTGCACTTGCAGCCGGGACTCTCTCACCTTCCTCCCTTTGGAGCCGGTTTCCTTGAGCAGCCTGGGATGTGTCAGGGAGAGACTTTGTTTTTATAACCTCCTGTTATGGCTGGAGGTGATGCCTCTGCGGTGACAGCTGGGGAGCAGGCTTTGATCTGGTGCATCAATGCCTCCTCTGGGAATTCAAGCCTCTGAGTCTTATTTGCCCTGGGCAATCATCAGGAGGATTTCCCCTAAATAAAAAGCCATCAAACCTTATCAGCTGTCTTGCCGTGCCTGTGTCACCACTCTTTGAAGACAGCATCTGCTACAGAGAGGTCAGCCAGAGCAATCTCTGGGTAAAAGTCCAGCGTGCAGAACAAAGCAGTGCAAAACTGGCAGGACATGTCCTGGCATTGGTTCAGCCCATGGCATCCCAGCATTTCAGGGACTAGCAGCCATTGGGCCAAGAGCTCAGGTTCCTGTTAACTCCCTGCCAAGAACATGGCCTTTCTGGCCTCCCTTTAGTTTGCCGTAGGTGTGGGAAGGGTGCCATCAGCAGGGTCTCACCAGCACCGAGTGCATCCCACTCACCTAGGAAATGACTGCAGAGAGCCTGCTGAGCCCTGGCAAGGGGTGGGTTGGGCTGAGGCTGCTGACAAGCAGATGTTTGGTCCTACAAGGGGTTCCTGGCACCCACCAGGTGCCAGCCTGAGGCTGGGCTGTCCTGCTGTGGTGGTAAGAGAAAAAGTAGGGCTTGTTTTTGGGTTTTGCAGTCCTCACCACTGCATCATCCTAGAAATGAACAGGGGCTGGTGGAGGAGCAGGGTCAGGATTAAAGATGGGAAATTGGGACATCCAAATTCTGCTTCTGGCTTTACTACATGCCCTTACTTTTCCTAACTGAAAAAATGCTGATAATGCTATTGTGTTTTTCATGCCAGTTTCATGCCTTCTGAAAGATTGACCGTGACATTTGGAGGTAAACTGCAGAGCTAAAATGCTGTTGCACATACAGGTTGTTTTTCTCTTTAGAGAAGCTTACTTCCAAAGACAAGGGAGTGGTAATGTTAAAGGCCCTGTAAACTGGTTCACGTGGAGAGCTGCAGACCCTACATCCAGCCAGACTGCCTTGCTCAGAGCTGGTTCTGCACAAGACCTCAGAAGTGCCTGCAGTTTTGGTTACTTTTTTTGCACATCTGCTCCTGCATACTGCTCAAGGCTCTTCCATATTTCTTTCAATCAGAACTATTCTTTCACTGACCCAAGCCTGCTGTTCACTGATGAATTGGATGCTGTTCGTTGCAGATTGAAATACTGTTTTGCTACTCTTAATGCCTCCCATTCATTTTCTGTGGTGATTGAATTCATAACAGCAGAGATGCAGCTTTCATTGATACTTGATGCAGCAGCAATACCCTCAGCAAAGGCTTTTTTGTACATAGGCTCCAAACCTTTCAACCACGCTATCATAGAAAGCCATAATGTCCCTTTTCTGCAATGCCCTGAGCCACCTGCAGTCCCTGAAAGAGGACATTGTTTTCCCAATTAACCAAACAACATGGGCAGTGTCTATGCTGGGTGCAAGGGAGAGCTCTGGGTAATCTCTTTTTGCCCTGCCCCAATCCTTCGCCCTCCACATCCCCCCATCCTGTTTGAGGCTGAATTTCAGCCCCACTGCTGTTTAAAATTAAATGGCAGAATGTTTGCAGAGTGGGTTATTTTAGCTGCTAAATGAGCCTCCAGATGTTATGCTCCCAGGTGAGGCTGGCTCTCTGGGATGGCAATCCTGCTAGGAGGGATTCCTGGGTGCTGGGGCTTCACATGATCAGACAGTTTTCTTCTTGCCTCAGAGTGACCACTGGGGAAGTTTTACTTTTTCATTTTCTTTTTTTCAGTTTCTTTTTTTATTTTCCAAAAAAACCACTTGTATGGGGAGAAGATGCTGCACTATCTTTTGCTCAGAGAAAAAGAGTCTGACAGCTCAGCACGGTTCAGAGACAGGAAAATTACTTTGTCTAGTGAATATTCTAAAGAGCTGAAGTTGCAGGGTGCAATCAAAATCCCCTGTTTAAAAGAAGAGCTGTCTCACTCCTGCTAAGCCAACAATTTAATTGTTTAGCTCTTCTTTTGCAGAATAACTTTAGAGAAGGAATGGTGGAAATATCTGTAAATGCTTTCTGATAAAGAAAAGGAATATTCAGACTGTAATCCATGCTGACAACCAAAGGAAAAAATCTCTGCCTCAACAGGAAAGTGGTGGTTTGTTATGGGCATATCTTTGCGTGTTTCACTGAGTGGAAAAAGGAGTTGTTACCTGCAGTTCAGCGCTGTCAAGCGCCACCCAGCAGCAACACGGTTGCCATTTGGCATGGTGTGATACCAGCCCTTGCTTGTTTTGAATAAACAGAGTTGTTTTGAAGGGAATAGCAACCCTGTTTAAGACAAACAGAGTACTAATAGAAAAATGGATTATATGCTGAGCAGAAAAATGCCAAGAGATGGCAAAGATAATCTCTGTGCTGGCTCACTGAAGCCCCCTGGGAATTGTGGTGCCTGGAAAAGTGGTTGGTGGGTTGTTATCCCAAGAGATGCAGAGAGGTGGGCATAGTGCTTTGAATCACAGCTTTTTCTCTGCCCCACATTTTGTCTTTCTTCCTTGTGGTTGTCTTGGAGGGGATGGAACACTGGAATCACCACTGCATCTCAGGAGCAAGAGGTAGTGTTGGGCTCTTGTAAATAATCTCCCTCTCCTTTCAAAACCTGTGCCTATATTTGTGTCCTGTTCAGTTTCCAAACAACTGCTGACACAAAGTAGGCACAAGCCTGCTCTGCTCATGGTGTGCAGGGCTTGGGGTGAGAGGCTCTGGGGAAGTGGGGATGCAGCAGCACTGTCCTCAGGCAGGGCTCCTGCGGGCAGGCAGGGGCAAGGCCATCCTGGGACTCTCAGACATAGTTCCTACTAAAGCCCTGCAAAAAAATACCTGGTACAAGAATAACTCACTGGGACTCCCCTTTCCTGCTATTTCCCTTGAGGCCTTAGCCACTTGTTTACCTTGTGGGAGAAGTCCACAGCTACAGTTAGCTTTGCATATTTGATCCTGTCTGAGGTAATTTCTTCATCCTATCTGCAGTATTTCTATTGCAAGCGCCTATAAATGTTTCATTGAGGTAACACAATTGCTTAATGAACATATTACTTCTATTGTCCCTGTGATCTCAAATACAAATGTTGTGGCAGTCACCTCTTGTTTGTGGACTTAGTGACAGAGGCACCAAGAAGCAAGTGCCAGAGCTGGAGTGGCTGGCACTTTGGAGCTGATGTCTGCAGAAGCCCTGGGAGCCGGGCATGGTGCTAGCACCCCTCCACCAAATGCAGGGCTAGTGCTGAATGCCTCCAGGACATCTGCTGAGGGGGCTGCTGTCAGTTTTGGAGTACAAACCATAGCAGCAAGTACGATTTTTTTTAAAGGAGGCAGGGCACAGTGCCTTTGGTTCCTACTGAGCAACCTTGAGACAGTGGGTGTGTGCCACTCTTGAAAATCAGGCTGTACTTGAATGGGAAAAGGCAGAGAGATGTATGACAGGAATGATCAGAGATGCACAATGCTTTCTGTATGAAAAGAGACTGAGTCAGTCAAATTTAGCCTAGAAAAGGGAGGACTCAAGGCTTTGACAGATCTGCAACGTGACGAACAGAGAAGGAATGGCAGCAGTTGCTTGTAAGGCAAGAGCCGAGGGATGTTAAATGAAATCATCAGGCAGAAATTTTTAAGGCATAGAGAAGGAAGTTTTTTTTTCACCCAACCATAATTAATTGGTAGAACTCATTGCCATGGGATGCTTCAGGTGCTGAAACTGTACATTGGTTCAAAAAGCAATTAGGCAAATTAATGGGAAAGCAGGCTATGGAGGCCTGTTAGAGCTGCTGCTGCAGATGCTGCCTATGTCCTGGGAAGTCTCTGGACTGCTTAGTGCTGGGATTTGCAGGGTTGCATCAGGCTCACTGCGCTCTTCCCCAATAAACCCCTATGGGCCAGAGATTCAGAACAGCTCTAGTGTGTTCTTTTCCCAGGGCACATCGTGTCAGACTGGAAATACTCCCTCGGTAAGGATTTTTTCTCAAAGGTAAAAATCAAAGGACTTCTGACTATCATAGTGAGGTACTGGGAGGTAGGAGAGTTTGGCAGCCCTCACTTGTCTGAAGTGCATTACTGTGGGAGCTGTGTCTTCGCCTTTGTCCCCCTCCCTGACTTTCAAGCTGCCAGCAGTGTTTCATGACCAAGGACAAGACAGCAGTGTGGGTACCAACACAGAAGATGTAGCGAGGGTAGCAGGACACAGAGGGGAGACTGGGTCAACTTAGCTGCTGTAGCTGCACCTTTAGCTTTGCTTCCATACACCTGGACACCTTGTCCTTCACTCCAGCACACTCTGGTAATTGTGGCATGTGAGATGCTACTAGATGCAGGTGTAACACCAAGAAATTGCAAGGAAACAGCTCCCACATATATACAGATGGAGAGAGAGGTGTAGTCTGCAGACTGTGATTAAAGCTCAGTGCATTCACATTTTAAATGCTTTAGTACCCAGTCAGTTTACATAGCTTAACCTGTGAGAATTAGATAGCTTAATCAGACAGAAATAGAAGCTGCACAAAAAAAGCTCTATAAAACCTCAGGGCTCTGGGTACAGGAGCCCCAACCTTGACTTAATTTTTGTTTAATGCAGCAGTTTGCTAGGCACTTTTTAGACAGGCATAAGAAGAATTGGAAAGAAATTTCATGTGCAAAGATAGGTAAAACAAGACCTGTGATTTGTTTATTACATGAAAGAATACAGACCTTAGGATAAAAGGATATAAAATAAATGCTATGGGAACCCAAACAGCTGCACTTTCTTCTTGGCACAGAGAGAGGTAAAACACAGATTGTGTCAGGTTGCTTCATCTGAACCTGCCTGCTTGGGTTAAGTGATGCTAACATTGGCCCTAGGTCTGCCCTACCCAAAGGTCTCTGCTGCTTTGCAAGGAGTCAATGTTGTGGGCTCTTGTATGCAGCCATCCAGACCCTCTGTGCTGCATGCAGGGCACAGGAAACCTGATGGGGTTGCAGGAGGGCTCCATCAGAGACTGCAGGCTTGGGGTCATAAGGACACCAACCACCGTGATAAGGGGACAGTCAATGGAGGTGATCTACAGAGAATAAATCCGGAGTGACTCCAAGGCTGTTTATCGCAAACCTAAAATCACCTTCGGAAACCAGTCTTGAAAAACAGCAGGGGTGACAGCAGTGCTTACTTGTGGCACAGCATTCCTGGCCTTCCCTGGAAATTCATGAGCTCTGCTGTATAATCTGGTCTCTTACTCCTGGTTATCCTATCTTAATCACTTGGAAAAACTGTATTCACCCAGGAAAAATGTACTCGCCCCAGGGCGTGCGCGCGTGGGATTATTTACCTGTGCTCCGGAAGGGCAGATCTGCTCGGCACAGGGATGGGCAGTGCGCCCTGCAGGGAAACCCTGCGCAGGCTGGGAGCAGCCTGCTCAGCCTTTTCCCCACCAGACAACAGGCAATTCTTTCACAGCAGTTGTAGGAAGGAAGGATCTGCAAGGTGCAAGGGCATCTCCTATGCCCTTCATGCATCTATTGGATGTGGTATTTTTTGGTTTAAACTCTCCATCCAGTCAATATCATATTTCTCCCTTCATTGTTTCTTTCGTTCATTCTCTTTTCTCTTGCTTTCCTTTTCTTATGCTTGAGAAATACCAGAGAAAGGTTAATTTCAGACACTCTTCCCCCTTGTCCTTCCTTGCCAACCCCAAATGCACTCAGTTAGGCTTTCTCTTTGCCTCTTTCATACTTTGAGATTGGCCCAGGGTTTGTCTCTGCTAACAAGCAACACCCATCAGGGTGGTGGGATGCAGCAGGACACCATTACCCCCTGCCCTCTCTCCAAAGCTGAAGCTGTGCTTTAAGGCCTGAAATGAAGGGGAAAATCTCTGCAGTGTCAATCCCCAGCCAGATAGCACAAGGTAGTGAGGAGGGAGAGGCTAATCTATTCAGGTCATTAAGACGTGGGCAGAACTCAGTCTGTCCTAATGATCTCCTTTGAAATTCTATATGTATATAATTCATCTTGTGCTCCAGTGGATCCTGCCTGAAACTGGTATTGCAATTCTGTTTCTATGCATCTGTTTTTGTATTCAGTACTTTGAGATAGTTTACATAAATGGGTGGCTTTAATTTGCATTCCCATTGTAACCACCTTGCAGCTGTGTGGTGTTAAGCTCCCTCCACCCAATTTTTGGCAGGGGCAGAGTTATGAAGGTGTAAGGAGCCCTCTGTGAGGGACCAGCAGGCATGTGCTCTGCATGTGGCAGAGGATGGGGCAGCTCTGCAGTGTCACCTGCCCTGTTCTCACAGCCCTCCTGGCTGCTAGGAGGAGTCTGTGCCACCCTGACCACACAGAGTGGGGCTACAAAGGCTGTGACAGTTCGAGTCAGCCCATGAGGGATACTGAGAGCTGGCTGGTATAGCTTTAAAGCTAACTGGCTTTATTTGTACAAGGGTAAGTTTGGTTTCCTTTATGAGTGATTTTGAAGGATCAAATTGTTCTAGGACATGCTTTCCAGGCTGATTGAGTTGCCATTAGCCATGACCACACCTGAAGCCAATTGTTAGCACCCTTGTCCTGTTCCACACCAGCATGGAAATTGTGACAGGGCATGGGACTTCTGCATCAGTGTTTCACTTTGCAGTATCTACCACAGCCCCTCTCTGATCTTGATTTGGGGTCTTTGGATGTGACCACAACAGATACCTTGTGAAAGGCCACTTGTAGGCATGAGTATTTCTGCTGTTGAGAGGCACCATTTATTTTGGCAAAGCAAATAAGGCTTTCACATGTGAAGGCAGGACAGCAAGAGGTCCTTTCATTGTTACCCAGCAAAAGGGTCCTAGGAAAAAGTCACCATCCTGCTACCTGCAGGGCATCTCACACTGCTCTAACCAGCTTTAATTTTAGCAGCTTGGCATAACTGGGTGTGTATGTCTTTCATGTGTCTTCCTTTGCTGTCTGTCTCTGAAGGCCTCATTGGAGCTTGTGGCCTGGAGCAGATGAATGCGAAGAAATGACAGAGAAATTTATATTAATTCAACATTCTTCAGCACTCAGAGCCATTGCATTGGTCTCAGGTCAAAGCTGAAACTTTCCCTGTAAACAATAACTAACAGATGCTGTACTTAAAGCCAATCTCTTGTCCTCCTCCTGGGAGGACACACAGCTCCTTGGTAAATGCAGGAACCATTTGTAGGGATTACAAAGCAGAGTGGAAGGGGCAGGGAGGAAAAATCAATACCATGTTTAGTGCTAAACCTCTGGTGAACAGTGTCAATGATAATATAAAGGCAGAGAAAAGACACTTCACGTCATATCTTTCTTGGCTGGATGTTTTCTGGCTGAAGAATCAATTTTGGAGTTTGGCAGACAAAGGAAAACTGAGACAAAAACTGTTGTTTCTGGCAGACCTAAAAAGTCATTCTTTCTCCAGATTGTTCAACTCTCCTCAGTGTTACCTGTAATCTCAGCAGCAGAGTCAAAACAAAGCCTTGCCATTTCATCCTGTTGAATCTTCTCATGTGACAGCAGTTTTTAGCCAAATTTTCCTGTCTCTCAACTAGGGAGCAGTGCTTTTCCCATCTGAACCCTGGTATCCAAGAGGACTGGCATGGCAGCAGTCTGGTACTGGCAGCACAGCTACGCCTGTGCCTAGCTGGGCTCACAGTTTTGGCCAGTGACTACCATGAGGCAGAGGCTGCTTTTACATCTCCCTGTCCCAGCTGCCTGTGTGTAGGCAGCAGTTATAGGGTCACTGTGCTCCAGTTATCCCCACCAGTGTGTGGACTCAAGAGATGCCACCTGAGCACCGGCATCAGTTTGGACCAGAGTAAACCCATCAGAGGACGAGGGATTTATCAGTCTTTTTTCCCCCCATACCAGCTATTTGGCAAGCTCAGCCTGTTCATTAGCAAGGGAGAGCCATTTGCCCAATTCTGTAACTAACTGGAAGTGCTGTGAACTATGGCCATATGATGGGGATTTGGTGGTATTCACAGTCTTCCCCCAGCTGAAAGATGCTCTCTCCCTCCCGCTCCCAGCACAAACCACTACCTTGCAGAGAAAAAAGTACCTTCCATTCAGCTTACTCTATCAGTGAGCTCTGTACTCAGCTGTGCTGTGCTGTGAGGGGCTCTGGGTAGAAACAGAGACACCCTTGCGCCTTCCCCTGCATGCTGTGACTCACCAGTTCTCCTCTTTCACTCTCCATGAGAATGGAAGACCCCCTGAACAGCAAAATCAATTCATGGGTTTTTTTTATGCAGTGTCTCAGCGTAAGGTGTTGCAGCTCATGGACAGGATTGCCTTTGAAATGAAAGATGATCAGAAACTCACTGTCAGAAACGCTCCAACTGGTCTCTGCCATGTCCCTAGCACAGGTGCCAACCCCCCTGTTTCTTTTTTAGTTCTCTCTCCCTCTTCTTCCATTTCTTGCACTGAGCTCCTTGGCTACACCACACTGTATGAACTTGTAGTAGGATTAGTGTGACTTGAAGCCTGAGGCTGTATTCAGCTCAGATTTATGTCAATAGGCATGGGGTCCATGGTACTGGAAAGCAAGCAGGCCAGCAGCGGCTGAAAGTGCTCGTTGTCACCTCTGCAGCCTGGATGTGCAGGAGAAAACATCAGTTTTGAGGGGCCAGGAACTGGGGATCCTCTGACAGGACACTCACATGGCTCTGCCTCTGGGTCAGGGCCATGCTGCCACCATCCCCTTGTGCCTGCAAGGATGAAGAAAGACCCTCATATGCACCATAAGCCATGGTTGAACTGGGCTTTTGGGCAGTGAGGTTCCATGTGCTGGCTGCCCCAAGGCCCCATAAAACTAGGGTGTGCAGGAGCCAGAGAGGACCCCTAAAAGTTTGAGGTGACCACGTGTTTCTTAAAGGGCAGTGGCAAATCTTGCAAACCCCCTCGGGCCATGTCTGTGCTTGGGGCAGGCTTTGGCATGCTCAGCCCTGTGACTTGCCTGCTCTTGCAGAGTCACCAGGGCTGCCCAGCCAGGGTGTGTGGGGCTCAGGGCCATCTGTGTCCAGCTCCCCCAGAACCACAGGTGTGATGGTCTGGGCTTGCATGAAGGTACCGGAGTTTTCCCTCTCCAAAAGGTGCCCCAGCAGAACTGGAAGTCCTGACCGGAGGCTGTTGTGCGAGCATGCTGGGTGGCTGACGAGCCTTGGCAGGTCTGGAAGCAAGCCTCCTTGGTGGCACAGGGAATGGTGCAATGTGGGACCTGGGAAATGGAGCTCCTCTGTACAGCCAAGGAGGCTTTAATGTGACAGTGACACACCAGAGTTCCCATTTGCCTGTCACGTAGCACAGCTGAAGTCAAAGGATGAATTATCCTTGGCTAAGGATGCTATCTAACTTTGCCTAAAGCCCTGAAAGGTAGGAAAAAAAAGTTTTATTTTACAGCTTCCCAACATCAAATTTCAACTACAGCAGATACTGATTTGCTTTCTGAAATTAACTATCAAATTAGCTTAGTAATTATTAAAAAGCTATTTCTGTTCATTATAGTGGGGTAATACATGGCTAGACTCTTCAAATTTATTAATCTCTTCACAGCTGCTCACCAGGCACAGAGGGCATATTTTTCCTATCAGGCTATGATCCTACAGTTTTAGTCCTGTGTGCTCCTTGAGGCTTTCTGTAAAGCATCAGGTGCTTACATCACACTTCAGTGCCTGCATGTAGCAAGGCTCACTCAGACTTCTGTTTAGTAATAATACAGCTACCAAATGTCACCTGTCACCGGCAAGTAAGCAATGTGACACTGGTGACTCATCTCACCATCCTGGGAACACCTTGGCCACAGACACACTTTTGTGAGAGTACCACACCCTTTCCTGCAGGCTTTAACACACCTTCACTGCAAAGTACCTTAGCATTGTTGGCTTGAAAAAAGTGGTCTTCCAACTGGTTAGCCACTTGGCTACCATTACATAAACCAACTACTGTACAACCCCGTCTGCTTAATGTTGAAACATCTCAGTGGTGTCTGCCTGCAGACGTTTTCCACTTAAAGAGCTGGGATGCAGAGAGCTTTCTTTTTTACACTAATCGTAAAGGGAAGTTATCATAATATGGCACACATGTGGAATAAAGAAAATAAGAGATGATACACTCTTTGTAGATAGATCCACTTGATTAAGTAAATACAAAAAATAGGCCTACTTTGGATAATACATTTAGACTCGGACAGAAGCACTATATTTGCAGATTCATTCCATGGTTTATTAGTACTTTTTTTTCTCACACGACCATGTAATTTGTTTAAGTGCATTGCAAAGTTCCAAGATTTGGTGCTGTTTTCACATTGGTTTCTACAGTTTATATTGGGCCCGCTGTAATGCAGACTTATGTTATCCTTATTCCCATTTTAACACATAACCCAAAGAATATTTAATGTTACAAGCTGTGGTTGTGTTTACATTCTGCTCCTAGCACACTACAGTCCATTTTATTTGTGAACAGATAAAATAAAAATTTAGGCTGGCAATCTGCATCCTAAAGTTTTTTTAGATGTTGCAATGACCTGATTTGCTAATATTTTATTTTTACGTTTCCTTCCTTTTGTTTCCACATTCATTTATCACCTCTGTTTATAAAATCTAAAAAAATTACAAAGCAGATTTCCCACTACCACACTTGTTTAGTTA
Organism: Lanius collurio; assembly: GCA_020086605.1. Lineage (NCBI taxonomy): Eukaryota > Metazoa > Chordata > Aves > Passeriformes > Laniidae > Lanius > Lanius collurio. The sequence goes on along the minus strand of JACBWW010000015.1, from coordinate 13,607,706 downwards.
TGGAAGTGTTCATAAGTAAAGAAGTTTACAAAATAAACGGGATGGTTTTAACACCTTTACAGTGGGATAACCCTTCCACGGTGGGGAGCAGGGCAGACTTAAGCCTGCCTGCCTCCAAAGAGATGGAGACAGAGCACAGCCAATGCCCTGTGTAAACAACACCTGGCAGCGTCACTTCTCTCAAGTGGGCTGTTCCAGGGCAGCGTGTTTCCACTGAGCCACTTTTCAGCCTTTCAGCACCACTCCCCATGCAGGATGGGCGTGACAGGTGCTTTGCTACCTGGTGTGCCTGCATTTTGATTGTTTCACTGAAAATTTTCCTCTGTCCAGACCACGAGGAAGGGGTTTTATTTTACAATTGTCTTTCCTGCAGAACCCTTCTCCAAGGATGACAGACAGGCAGTTTTGTGTCCAGTTTGCTGCCATCTGAAAGGCTGGAAAAGCAACCACAGGGAGAGATTCCTCCACTCTCCCAGGCACTCAAGTGGCTGCTGATGAGCAGAAGGGTTTTCACTAAATGGGCAGGGGCTGCCAAACTCCCCGTTCCCTAGATAACCAAAATAAGCTATTACAGAGACGGCTTTTCCACCCCATAAACTGTGGTCCATACAGAAGCCCCTCCTTTCATTTCCCAAACTCATTTTTGGCTGCCAAATCTACCCAGACTGACATCATCCTCTGCTAAGGGTGAATCAGCGTGGTTGGGGAGCATGGTTTTGCAATCCCTTAATGACAATTCGCCACAGCTTGTCCCTGTATCAACTGTCCAGGGAAACAACATTAGTGCCCAGTAAGCAAGAAACAAGTTGCAACTTGTGACTTAGGCAATGCAGCTGATGCTGCAGCCGTGCACATGGCCTGGGAGGAATTTTGTTGCTCAGCTCCATCTAGTGGCACTGGCTTTGGAAGGACGGCGGTGACCGTGGGAGGGGACACGTCTTGTGGGGACGGTGGGTGTCCGTCAGGCGTATTTAATTACATCTCTTCTTCGGCTAGATGCATGCATAAGCGTGCATATCACCTTGGATCTCTATAGTAATACATAAAAGTGGCAGAAGTGTTGAAATTATGCAGAACCACCAAAATTAGGCTTAAATCTGCTCTGCATAGTCTCTTGTTTGTGTGTCACTCTTCTGCTTTCTTTAGGGGATGTTTTGCTCAGTTACTGCATCTTGTCTCAGTCAGAATACGAGGTCTGGGACCACCACTGGGTGTGCCTGCATGTCATGAGACAGGTCCTCAATCCTGAACTAACTGCTCCCTGAAATGCAGTAAATAATAATACTCTAAAAGGAGTGGTGAGGTATGACAGCAACTAAAGCAAGTATGATCCAAAGTAGCAGTGTGGGTCTCCAATCTGTTGGAGAATTTTTGGGCTGGGTCTGTGGTGATGCTTGGGACAGGGCCTCAGCTCTAGCCCCAGAAAGGTCTCAGCCAAACAAGCCTGGATATGGGGTTGCCAAATGCCATTTATTCCTGGCCAGGGATCAGCTAGGCTTCAGTGAACCTTGGGAAGTCAATTCAGCTTCAGGAGCCAGAATGAATAAGATTCATGTCAATCTGTTGGCAGGTTGTAACACTTTTTCTATTTCCCATGGAAACTTAATGTAGGAGAACCAGAAAGTGAGTGACTCAAAGCAGTGGAGAAGGGGTAATGCCAAAATCAGCAGGATTGTGAAAAGCCTATTTGCATTTTTTCCCCAGGGATGCTTGTTTTTAATATAGAGAGGTGCTAAAACTAAAGATATTTGGTTATAATGACATGGGTTTTCTTAATGATGTTCTCAAATAGGAATTTCTTGGACATACTACTCCATTTGGAGATCGCAGTGAATAGCAGGGGTTCACACTCTGCCCTTTGCTGAGTAGAGGCATGTTTGGAGCAGCTTTTTGAGTCCTCAAGATCAACAAATCCATATGAAAGCAATGCTCAGCTTTTACATGCTGCAGAACCTCTCAACTTCAAAGTGCTTTGCACACATTAACTCATCTAAGATGCATTCTGTCATGAAACTGTTATGCCTTTGTTTTTTTGTACCATGCTATTATTATATATATTAACCTGGTGCCTAGAGGCCCCACTGAGCTCAGGGCTCTGCCATTCATAGATGGAATAAGAAAACAGCTTCTCTATGTATGAGCTCACCATCTAAAAGAGTAGCACTGGATGGGAAAGGAGAGAGAAGAGGGAAGTGAAGCACGCCTTGTGTCACTCAGCCAGCAGCTCGCAGGCCACAGGCTTTATGAGTTCGAGGCCAGCACGCAAGTGCTTGGCTTCCATGCTTCCTGTTTAGTGTCAAAGTTGGCAAGAAAGCCTGACAGCCATTCTACCTCCAGATCTGAACAGGCCAATACAGTCAAAATATTGTGCAATACCCTCTCAACTAGTCTTTTGCTTGGGTCCTTTCCTTCTTGTCTCTTAACTCAAACTAAGCTTTATTCTTATTGAAATCACTCTTTACACACCGTATATGACCGCCCCCTGCCCCAGTTATAGTGTCTGGTGTTTGTGACCTGAGCTGGACAACTCACATATCTAACTTACAGGGTTGTGTATGCATACATACATGCTGAAGTGGAGACTGAGTCAAGTTTGACATTTCTCAGTTATAGGTTACCATTGTAGCTGCATTGCAGTGCCTAGAGAGTTTGGCCACAGAACAAACTGATGGGTTTCTGAAATCTGAAATGCTGCTAGAAGAGCTTTTCTAGCAGCTCTGATAGTTAATTTGTTCAATGCTTTGAAACTACAAAAGAACAGAAAAATAGCAAATATTATTATTACTAACAGGACTTAACATAAAGAATTTGCCCATGCCAGTGAGGAGCAGACCCATGAATCCAAAGCAAATTCAGAAATGTGCATGTAAAGTGCTAGAAGGCTGTGCAACCTGGGGCATCTTTGGGGGGAAAGAAAAAACAAAAAAAAAGGAAAAGAAAATCCAAGGAAGCTGCAAATACAAATAAATTGATTGCAAATCATATGTTGCAAACCTCAGGAGTCAACAGGTACAAGAGTGTATGTCCAGATGCCAAGTATTTAACTGCATGTAGGTTTGGAGACTTGATGCCAGGACCCTTGAAACAGAGGGACCATTACCTTCCCAAGAATAATTCTGTGGGAAATCAGCCCTGAGGATCAGGGTCCTAAGAATTTACTACAGACTGAAGATCTTCCTGTGGGATCTGACTGTGGCTACTAGCTCTGTAGCACATCTCTGGAGGATGGCTTTGGGGCAGTATGGAAAGTCTGTCCTTTCAAACTACCTAGGTAGACACTTTCCTTCTAGAATGATTTCCAGTGTGCTTTAGAGTATTATTTTAACGTCCCTCTGACAGCTAGTTCACTCAGCTTATATTTTATCCTCCTCCCTCCTGCCTTGTACAAGGAAATACACTTGTATAAGTCTTTCTGGGGCAGAGGCTTGTTCTGCTTTTATGTGCCTAACATAATAAGGCCCCACCTTGAGGGGCCCTAGGCACTGTCCTAATAAATACGATTAAATAATTGCACGTTTGTCTCCTTTAACTATGTGGGAGGAATAATGCTAGTGGACCTTTATCTTCTGTTGTCAGTTTTCCAAAGTTTGCTTTGGATGTTCATGACAATTCAGGCATGTGCCATAGAACTTGCCCATGCAATCTATCTTGGTGAAGAGCCTAATTCCTGTGGCTTTTCTGGGGCTTGACACCAATTTTTAAAGTAATCTTCTGCTCTGGTAACTCAAGTTCTTGGGACAGCTCTCTGTCCCTCTGATCAATTTCACACTGGCTTGATAATGGCAGTCAGGAACAGACAAACAGCAAATACACAGATTATCTAAATTGTAGAGAAGCACAAATATATACTTGTAAAGATTTTGCTTCATTTGCACTTTGCCTTTATGTAATTTATCACCTTTCAACGTGTTGCCTGCACTTTTTAATTACTGCAACCCTTCCATCATGTTTGTAATTTAAAAACCTAATCGTTGCAGTAAAATATAGACAAGTAAGGATGATGGTTCTTTCTTGTTTGTTTTGGTACTATTCGCCTTTCAGATATCTAGGTTATATAATTGTTCCCTTTGGCTTGAGATCAGGTTTTCAGATTAACGATGGCTCTGCTGTAGTGCACTGGGGAGTTGACATATGGCTAATCCACCTGGCGGGCTCTGGCTCCTCATTCCTTAAAAGCATGCGGATGGAGGATTTTAATGTTAGAATGGCACTGTCAGTCATTTATTAAGTGAAATCAAGGTCCCAATCTCCATCTCTAAACAGGCGCTAGGAAAAACAAGTTCAGTGCTGGAATGCAGTGCTACTAGTCTTGCACATGGGCTTGCAGATATGTAGGAGCCTCAGCTTCCTCTGCACAGTGGGGGTATTACACACACTTAGCAATTCTGAGTGTCAGACATGTATAAAACCCAAACCCATCTTTGTTTTCACTAAAGTAATCATAATTAAAAACCACCTTTTTGAACCCTCCTCTTATGGATGTAGGACATATGATATTTTGTCCTACCTCCAGAGACTCCCTACCAGCGAGGTTTCCGTGACTCAATTTATTACTTGCTCTTGCCTAATGTGTATTGAGTGAGTATCCAGCAGACCTTCTATCAGACTGCAACACTGAAGTAGCAAGCACTGAACAAACAAGAGATGAAAAGGTGGTCAGTACTTTTTAAGGGTTGTAAAATTGAGACAAAAAAATCAGCTGAAATGTACACTTACCTTAAGTGTATCTTAATACAACATTTAACTGTAAGGATGTGACTAGGTTGTGCCCTCAAGTATTTGCAGGAATGCAGGCTCAGGTCCACCCACACAGCCCACCAAGCAAGGTTTCATGTGGGTATAAGGTATGTGTGCCCATTAACAGCAATTTGCAAGGCAGAGACCTGATAAACAGCTCCTTTGCCTGTTGGGTCATTGACACAACAAGGCAATAGCAAAATAGCTTTTAAAAAAATGCTTCTTAGATACAGCAGGCGGTATCCCTTCAGATGGATGAGGGCAGGCTGTAATGGAACATGTAATTGCATTTCCCTCTTCAGAAGGAAGATATTTGTTGAGTTCAAAAGGCAAGTATTAAACAGAAATGCCAAAGAAAAATGCTATTTTCAGGATTTAGAAAGAAGATTCTAAAAAGCCAAAGGCTTTGAGAAGGCCTGAGAAAAATCATGCAATTAGATTACCAGATTACTTTGCAAGTAACCAAAAAACCCCTGTAATAAAAATTACAGGATATACAAAGCAAAACAACTGTGAAACACTGAGATGCTCTCCTGCCTGAGAATAACGACCAGTTCGTTGCTATCAAAACAAGACATAAACAAAACTGTGCCACAGTGATATTGTAGCATGAGATGATGGAAGTACACAGCAGCAGGGAGAAATAAGGGGAGGAAGGAAGCATTTGGCTTACTGGTGCTGCAGGTGGGGAAGCAGCATGGGAACTTGGATACTCCAAGAAGAGACTGAGCAAGGGCTTTTTGGGTGGAAAAGACAGAGAACATGAAGGAGCTAATTCAGATCAAATTTGAAGTCTGCAGATTAGTCATTATTTGATTTTATAGCTTAGTTCCTTCAGATTTTGAGAGTCAAGAGGTTGACTGTTGTTCCACAGTTGACACATTACATTAAACACTGAATTAGTTCACCTACTATAAGTAGGAGCTCTGTAATATAAAAAAACCCCCCACACATACTTTCATTTAACTCATTATATCAGTTAAATGGTTGAAAGAGGCAATGCATCCAAGGACATCCGAAGATATTACTGTATCTTTCTGTTGAATTCACTTCAGTGTGGTCCTACCACGAAGCTTTGGCAGCAATTGTTAGAAAAATTGCATTTAAAAAAAATATATATCAAATTTGCAGGCCAAGCTCTCACAGGTGTGGGCAGAGGAGGGGCTGCCTTTGACGTTTTTTGTCGAAGTTGGGTTGCGTGCTAGAACTAAAAAAAACATTTTCCCCAAATGAATTTTCACTCAGAATAAGCAAATGGAATTTCCCCAAATGAATTTCTGACACAGGGGGAAAAGCTGAGAAAACTCGGTGTGTCCGCTTCATGCTCAGCAACACGCACACCCCGCAGCTCGCAGCGGCACGGCCGCCCCGGCCAGCCCTGAGGGGCGGCTGCAGCCTCGCCGATGAGAAAGGTCACGAAAAGCCAGCAGAGACGGCCACTCTGCATCGCTTCCTGCTACCAAATGGCACTGACGGAGCTCTTTAGAGTACACTTGGGAGCTTTTCCTCCTCCTGCTCGATAAGGCGAGAGGCGAGCCTGGCCAAGGGTTAATTAGCGAAGTGGGTGTGGCAGTGTGCTGCAGCCCAGCTCCATTCCAGCTGGCCCTGGGCGGCTTTGGGGCTTTGCTCCTGGGGTATAAACGCCCCCAAATGGGACGCTGCCGGCTCTTTGGGGAGGTGCTGCAAGGAAAATGCTGTTTTATGTGGGGGCCGGGCTTGGCGGCCCGGAGCCCGCGCCTCACGGCCGGAGTGGCTCAGGCTGCCGCTGGGTGGCGCCAGAGGCCTCGCGGCGGGCGCGCCGCCGAGGGCCATTCCCCGCTGCCCGGCGGCCGTGCAGTGTAAATCCACGTGAATTCCCGAATTTTTCGTGAGAGGAAGGGAGTGTGAGGCACACGTAGGGCATGGCACAGACTGTGTAGCAGAGTAAGAGATGAGGCTGGGGTTGAGAGCTCTTTGAACTCTGTGCTAGAGCTATTCATGGCGTGGGTGATGTGTGTTTCCCTGGGGGGTTCGGTATCTACTTGACAACGTTACATTGTCTTTTGTGACTTGCATTAAAAAATGGTCACGAGTGCTGACCAACCTCATTAAAGGTACATGGAGTAAAGGAAAGTTAAGAAACCTGAGACTTGCTGGTGGGAGAGGATGAATCCTGGCGGCCCCTTTGGTGACTGATACAAGAACTGGATCTCAGCACTGTGAGCGAGACCGAGACCTTGCAGCTTCTGAAGTAAACTACAGGTGAGCACCACAGGCTGAGAACTGGTGCTTTTGGCAGAGTTGGAGTTTTGTTTTCCCCTTAGTCTGAATAGTCAGACTAAAGTTTCTGTTCTCCATTAAGAGATCCAGTCTTGATTTGGAAACACCAAGCAAAGATGAAATAACTTTCCCTGGATACCGCGCTTATTTGGTTAATCACCTTGTAGATTATACCTTTGTGTGTTTTCACAAATTACTTTTCTTGGCTTGAACTACAGAGATTTTCTGGGGGGTGTGTGTGTCTTTCTTTACTGTGTTAAAGATCTCTCTGATTTTATTTTCTCCTTTTGAAGGATTTATATACTGTATAATCACTGAATAATCACTTTTGTCTTCCTTTTGATAGCTCAAACAGCTGGAGCTCCATAGGCCTCTCCTGCAAAGTATTTTCTTGAGCTCTCACCTTTTCTTTGTGGTGCTTTATACCTCCTCCCAAGTTCTTAATCAAAGATCTGAGAAACAAGCTCTTCTTCCACTGCTCCCTTCCCCTGCAGCATGGTGCAAAAATAGGGATTGTACATACTCATTTTGTTTCTTCAGATGTATCTGTAGTATCTTAATTTTGTCTTAAAAATTCTTCTCAAGTTCTTTGTTTTCTAGAATACACTGTTGTCCTGTGAGGCTGGTGCTTGCTATTTTAACATTTATTGTGTTGCGTTTATTTGAGTGTTATGTGTTACTGAGCTGAATTTACTTACGATCAAGTTCTTCTACCCTTGATCAGTCTCAGTATGTTAAACACACATGTATGTATCAGCTGTACAGACACGTGTGTGTTATGTACAGTTTTATTTCATAGAAGAGGGAGGAAAAAGCCTTTTTTTTTCTGGGCGGTGTACCCAGAATGAAACCCTACAAAACCCCACTAGAAACTTGCTCAGCTGATAACATTTCCTCACTATCTGTGTGAGTTTGCCAGTTAGCCAATTTTGAGAGCATGTGTTGTATTTTCATTGGTGCAGGGTAAGAGCTACCTTTTAAAGTGCAGTACCCTGCAGCGCTGTGTCAAGTGCTCTATGAAAGTTGTTACACTTCCATGGTAATCATTGGTAATCAATCCCGCAGTCTCAGAGCATGCAATTAGGTTTGTGAGCCGGTGTCTATTTTCTGTATAATTGGACAGGCCAGCCCTACTTATATTCTCATCCTTTCATTCCTTATTGATTGCATTGCACGGGTTTTGCTATTATCTTGCCATGCACTGAGGGTTGTAATTACTGAGGTCAACCCACTCTCCTCTTCAGTGAGTATCAGTACAATGCTTTAGTCTCCTGGTGTGCTCCCAGTTGTTTGAAGGGGAATCTCTTCTCAGTGTAATCAGAAGAGGTATGAAATTAGATACTGCTGCAGCCCCTAAGTCTCATGAGCAGCTTGATGCCAAAGGCCTGGATAAATGAAAAGTAATCATGACACTGATACTGTACTGATTTGTTGATCCACAAGAACATCTTGTGTCTTTAAACATCCATTTGACCTTCATGGTCCTGTAAATTTTATATTCTTTAAAGCATTAGTCTGGAAGGGCAAATACTGTGCTTCTTCTATGGCAATGTGTTTTGCATAATCCCTAACATGTATTTAAACTCCATTTTTATTCTTAGCAATGCATTTTATTTTCTTCATTTGTACAGTGAAGAGTAACTGAAAGACTGTCTGTATCATTTCACCAGACTCTAATCTTTAACTGGGTTGTAACCAATTAATCTGACTAGGAACAGACACAGTTATCAGAGCAAACAGCCATCTGCTCATATCCTCCCTTTTAGCCACGGTACAAAGTAGTCTGAAAGATGCAGTGCAAGAAAGAGAATGGGCAGATAAACTGGTCTCCAGAATGATCCTCCAAAGTATCTTATCTTTCTTTCCAGGAGAAAGGGATAAGAATTGAATCTTCAAATTGCATTTGTAAAGAGGAGTTTCATAATTAATTTCCTTCTGCTTTGCCTGATTCTCTGCAGTTGGAGCTGTACCTTTTGCTAACTGGGAAACTTCTGTTTCAGTAGTGAGCACTGTTTGCCATTACCAAACCCTACAGACAGATGCAGGCAGCCATCTTAGATTTCACTGTATGGTTTAGCCCTACCCATTAATATCTATAAAAATAATCTGAGATTTTTGGAAGACCAGAGTTTCACACATCCAAAATAGAGAGTTAATTAGAGAGAAGGTGTTGTTGGTTTTGATTTTAATTTGGATAATTTTTTTTTAGATCTAAATTATCAAAAATATTTGTTTGACTTTTTTTTTTTTTTAATTTGGAGTTATATTGCTAAATTTAGGAGATTCCGTCTGTGCATAGTCTCTTGAGGTGTGCACCAGCGTGGCTTTTAGTGGTGACTGTAGTTGTGGGTATGCCTAGAAATTTGGAACAGGAGCCGAAACCTTACTATGGACAGCAATTTCATTATTGATTGGAATGGAAGGTCACTTAACCACTGGTCTTCATAATGTGGTTGTTGAACAAGAAGAGAGGGGTCTGATTTTGGTCGTATTGTTAATTTTTTGCTTTTTCATTTAATACTGTGATACACTGTGTGACTTTTGTGCTCATGAAAAAGTGTTTTGTATTGACAGGTGCTTTGAGAACCTAAAAGAATGAGCTTGTTCTTCACCCTCCCCTGATCTTCCTGTTATTCCAGCTCTAGCTTTAAGTCCTTCCCTGAAGCACAGATTCAGCAGCATGTTGGAAGCAGGGCTGTGTGGTGACGTCAGTCAATTGCATCTGCGTCAGAGCTCTGAAATGCAATATGAGCTATTAATTGAGGCTCCTGGGTACATTTGTAGCTGCTCCCAGTCTGTAGAACTGCAGCTGTTTCCACTGGTGGGGATGTCCCTTTGGTCTTGCACCCATACCCCAGGCCTGCTGCTGTCACTACACTGCATGGGGCACCTGAGTGATGGCTCTGCTCTGTCATGGGGTACAAAGCTGGTGTGCTGAGATGTGTGCAATGAAGTGATAATGGACAATGTTGAAATGTTGCCACAAGGAAACTTCCATTATGATGTGGAAAAAAAAACCCTTCCCATGGGGTGGTAGGCCACTGGAAACAGAGCCAGAGATGTGATCGTTCAATACACATTGAACCTCAAGTGGTCAAAGCCCAAGATCTCAATATCTACCACGGAGTTACCCCTGTGTGACAAATGTTTCAACTAGGTGACCTGCACATGTTGTTTTTAGTCAAGGTATTTTTTTTGGATGATTCTTCTGCAGTCATTAGTACCCATTCCTCATACCAAAGTTTATTCTGGCTCTCTGGATGATACAAGTCATATTTTCACACAATATGATTAAGATGTTTCTCTCTGAAAATTGCCTTTTTTTTTTCAGGCTTTCTATCTTGGTGGCTACACCTTGGAAGTCACTCAGATTCCCAGAGTAGCTGGATTCTTGTCTACTTTCCCAGGTGTGGGTTAAGGCCACAGGCTGGAATGAAAGCTCTAGAGCATAAGGAATCAACAATGGTTATTAAAAGAGGTGATTTTTAACTAATGGGTGTGTTCTTCACTAGTGTGAATCTCCCATTTACTTCAAATTACAGTAGTGAAGATCCAAACTGTAAATATTACTTTAAGGTACTGAAGCAATAGCTGCCTTTCTGATTTCCTTGCTGTGAGGTAGTGGTTTAGGTAATTGGGTTCATTGCTATTTGGAGCATAATCAGCAAGCATTCATTCTCCATACGGCCAGCATATAAAATTTGCAAGAGCTGCATACCGTGCGTGCTCAATCAGTGTAAATCATTTAGCAGCCCGCATAATGGATGTCTGGCTTTTGGACTAAAAAATCCACTTGGTAATACAGGCAGATGAGTCATGAACAAATCTTCCAGTTATATATAAAATTATTATATCCACAAGAGACTCTGAAAGCTGAAGAGATTTTAGCTTTCCAGACAGCAAAGGGGAAGATGAAATGCTGTTACAGTATTTTCATTTATTTTGAGTATTTTTATTCAGTACCAAGATGGCATTTTGTTCACTTAGTAATTATTACTGACATAGCCCAGCTCTAATCTCTTGAGGGACTGCAAAATATTCTTTTGTTCAGCAAGGGTCTGTGGTAGTGATGAACAGATGTAAGCGGATCTGTTTTGAAAGTAAGTTTGCAGCAGTGTTTAATAGCTGCACACTCTTTCCTGCCTGAATTGGAAGCTGCCTTGAGAAGCAGTGTGCCGTTGCTGTGGGAGTCAGAGCCTCACTAATAATTCAGCAGAGATTTCCTGAGATTAAGCTATCAGTTAGAGTATGGCTCTCATTTAGACCACTGACATCAGAGCAGGAGTGTGTTGGCTGAGTATCAGCAGCTGCAAGGGAGGCAGATGATGAGCTTCCTCCTTGCCAGTGGATGTCATATCCCTAAACATTTTCTCTCAGTATCTCTGCCAGTCAGCAAATGCTATGAGCAGTGAACCATACATTTGAGCTCACTTCCTTGAATAGCTCCTGTGTAATAGGAGAGGAAACATTGCCTCCTTCCACTGCATGCCCCTCCTCTTGCTTTCAAAGTCACAACAGTAAGGAATCAGCAAGAAAATCAAACACCTTACAACTTCTTATTTGAAATGAAACCTTGTTTATCCCCTCTTCAGACAAAACCTTTCCTCACTATCAATTATTTTTCCTGAATTTTGTCTTGGCTCTCAGGAAATTTTCTTCTCTTGGCATTTTGCCGTTCTCTCTCCTGTGCTTGTTTGTGCACCCATATCACAGATGAAATAGGACATTTTTGTAAGTGTGACCTTTAGCTGGTTTGTTGCAGAGAATAAAATGCCATGGGTTAAACTCACTGATTCTTAGGGTTTGCCTGGTTTGTGTCATTAAGCAGGTTTTGGCCTTGTAAGTCTTAAAGAAAAAGGGGTTAATTTTTGTATGACATTTTAGTTGCTGGTGTGAGGTGGTTGGTTTTTGGTTGGTTGATTAGTTAAGGTTTTTTTCTTTGCTTTTGGGGACTTTAAAGCAAAAAACACTGATAAGGGCTTTTGAGTTATCCTTGAAGAGCCTAGGAAACTCTATTAGTTACATTAAAATAAGAGGGAAGAGGCTTTCTTCGGTTTTAAAATGTATGTACTGATACTCTGCACTTGTTTTCAGTCCAGAGTCTCCAAGTGCTCCATAATGATAGAGAGCTAGCAATACCTGCTGCATCAGGAAAGAAATCCTGCTCCCATAGAAAAATGCGTTTATGGAAATCTGTCTTTTTAATGCTGCCACAAAAGGATAAAGTGAAGATCTGGTCTCCCCAGACTCACAGTTCTAGCTCCAAGTAAGATAAGGGATAACAATTGCTCATAGATGTAAAAAGAGGAAGAGGAATAAGAGAATGTAGATTATAGATCAAAGCTGTAACATTTTGTAAATGGTAATATGAGAACATCCTCTGGGTCATGGATCTTTTTAATTTGATTTGTCTTTCCTTCCTGACTAGCAGATAGGGTTCTCTGTGCATAAATAACTCTGTTTCTCTCTTCTTCCCCCACCTCTTATGCCTAGAAACCCCTGCTGCAGGTCAGGGTGAGGTGAGCTAGCTGCTTGCCTGCTGTACAGAATCAGGATAAAAAGGGCCCTGCCAAAAAGGTTGATGAATGATTTGTGTGAATCTCATTAAACCCAGCCTCCAATTCAGTTTTCTTCAGTGCTAATGGAAATACTTTCTCATTTATGTGGACAGTCTTGAGGTAACAATCAGACTCAAAGCTGCCCTTTGGAAAAAAAATAAGTTTGTCCCTAGGACATGATGTATACCCAGCTGCTTCAAAAAAACATCCTGGGATGGCTGGTTCAGTTGATGGAATCAGTTCATACTGAGGTGTCACCAGTATCTCTGTCCTGTCTTGCATTGTGCTACAGCTTCAAAGCACTGAGCAAAAAGAATCATGAAAGACTTCAGGGAGGTAGTGGAGTTCAGCAAACTGCATTAAAAATGGCGGAAGAAAATACTCTGGTAAGGCCAATTAATTAGATTAACAACTAGTCATGTTTCTTTCATTCTCTTTCTAGATGGGGAACAAAGAGATGACATAGACTTTTATTTCAGAAAAAGTCACTCTTCAGTGAGAGAAACAAGGTCTTCCCAAGCTTTGCTGGTGACAGACGGCAAGGAAGGGTAATTGATGAACCATCATGCAGATGTTTACAGAGCTGTTAAGATTTATGTGTGAAGACTGTTCAACCCTGAAGATGCAGTGTTTTCTGTAAGGAAGAAACTGACAGGTCCATGAGAGATAACCCTTTCAATTTCTCTTCCTGTCAGTGTAATACTTCAGACCTGAGAGTGAACTGCAAATTACCCACCTGCAGTTCTTGGGTGGTACAGTACTCAGTGCAACGGACTAGGCTGTTCTTTCTATGTGATTTTTTTTTTTTTGGATTAGAAATAGCATGTCCATGTACATGTATGACAAAGTCCTGGGATAGAACAATTAAATGTTTTGGTGTTAAGACATTGCAGTGTTTGTGGCGGTTAAGTTAAAGTTTTGTGTCTATGTGTTGGAGATTGGTAGCACTACCAGGGACTCCAGTACTGATCTAAAAGAATAGTCGGCATGAACTGTCAAATATCAGGCACTACAGCCAAGGAACGTTTATGACTTTCCTCCTCTGAAGGCAATAAAGGCCTTCAGAGGATATTACGTGAAGAAACAATTTGTGTGGAGACTTCAAGTAAAAGGTAATAGAGTAAAAGGCTATTTTACCTTCTATAAGCATGAGGGGGAAAAGGGAAGAAGAGTGTTTTATTTTTGGGATAGTGGAGAGAGACACAGTTGATACAGTCTCAATGTTTTAAATTGGTCTGGTGCTGAATATGTACCAGCTAAGTAAGGAAAAAGATACTATCTGTACTGGAGAAGAAAAGTAAGCAACTCTTTATTTAAAATTTAATCAAATTTAGACTTTAGTGAATTTCTACAAAGTAGTTACATACCTGCTAAATCACTTTAATTCTTGACAGATAATGTTGTAGTAAAGAAAATATAGTGGGATTGTAATTGGGTTTGGAGATAATATACTTTGTGGGAAACCAGATTATTAGGATAATTCTTCACTTAACCTGTTACCCTGTGAGGTTCCTGTCATTAGACTGTGGCAGGCTGGACTCCCTCACTGACTTGAGATCCTGTAAGGTGCCCTGCTCTTGTGCTTCCCTTTGCTAAGATATCCTATAGCTATTTATTTTCACCCCTTTCCCTTCCTTAGACAACAGCAGGCTTGTGAAGTTGACCTAAAGTGGAGGGAAAACTTCCTAATGTTATGCCATTATCCCAGTTTTTGATAACATATGGCCATCTTGAGACAATTTGTTATTTCTGTACTGCTTTTTAAGGTCGCTGTTTAACCAAGTTAAGCAAACATGTGAACTGAGTGGATGTTCTGACAGTCAGATCAGCTTTCAGGATCCATAAATTATCAGAGGACAGGTCCAAATCTGTCTGAAAATGTAATTGAGATTGAGTAATTGAGATTGTGAAGATGAAGCACAGTATGATATTACGCAGTAAAAGCCAAAGCAAGGTGAGGTGGAGAGTTAGGCAGGGCTCTTACATCAGCAGTGAAACTGCCCACAGTGCAAGTGAGAGCACTTGCTGAGAAAGCAGTAGTGTGCAAATATTTTTCTTCTTGCACACAGTTTGCAGCTTCTTACTCAAGTCTTCCCTAGGACATTCATTTAAAGGAAAGAGTGTGACCCAGTTTTGGAGGTATCCTAATCTTTAGCTTTTTTAGTTTGCTTGCAGGTGATATTTCTATGCAGATCTCATATAATGTCACACTGGCTGCACACCTTGTGCAGCTGATGGCCTGAGCCCAACTACTTTTACCTACTTTCAAGCCAGCTTTGACTGTTGACATTATCCAGGGAATGGACTGCTGAATGGAGGCAGTTTTGCTCTGTGAAGAGCAGTGGGTTGCATTTAGTAGATGTTAGTAACATGTTCAATTAAGTTTGAAGGCAGGAGTTGAAGAGCCAAAAATGTGGTAGAAGGCTCAGCAATGGATTTTAGCTGCTGCAGAATTCATACAGGCAAAGAGCTCTGGCTGTATGGATCAGGATAAGGACCTAGAGAAATTTAGGCTTTTCTTATAGGCTGTGTTCCACCCCTCAGTCTTTCTGTTTTAGTATCTTAATTTTTTTATTGACAGTTAGCAAGTCTCACTTATTTTTTAATACTGAATGCAGACTGTTTGAACCAAGACCTGCATCTTGTCTAGTTTTATGAGGTATCTGGTACATAAAGTAATTAACAATTCAACTGGCAACTCAAATAGAGTCCTCCTGGCATGAAGACATAATGCAAATGTTAATAGCTTTTATTACAAAAGCAGTGCTGTCTTAAAGCTATAACAGGGAATAAATGTAATTGAGGATCCCTGAGTAGGGAAAAATTCTGAAAGTGAGACATGAATTCAACTTAAAAGGCTCAATGCTATTTGTGGTAAAGAACCTGGGTACATGACAGCTGAGCATTGCACACTCAGGCCTTCAGGGTGAAAATTTCTGTCTCTAATGCTTGTACTTGGGCAGCTGTATAAATCAGTGAGTTTTTTACTGCATGTATTGTTGCAACCTGCAAATAGGTTTCCAAAGGATGGGAATTTACAGAATGCTGTGAATGAATGATTTTTGTCTGAGCTGCTAGTGCAGCTCTTTCAGTGGGGTGACTGGTTGGGTTGTAAGCCTTTTGGAGCAGATAAATGCTTTCTTGTGTAAAGACGCTCCAGTGTTCTTCAAGGCCCCATAGTCCTCTTAAGAGTAACCTACAGCATGCAGTTTGGCTGCTTTTGTGGCAATGTCACACATGGAATTAGGGTTTGGTTGTGGAAGAGAAGTAGGTGAAACAGTGATGGCTGACTTTTTACATGTGACCTACTTTAGCTACTGTTGACATAAGAGAACAAGACAAAAAATGCATGAAGACATATTTCTTCCTCTTTGCCTATAAACGTATATAACACACTAGATATATTTCTGCATGCTTTTTAAAAATTCTCTGCAGCACTCTCTGTGGGGAGAGCATACAGGATTATGCATTAAGATGAAATTAATCCCTCATTGTGAAACACACAGCCTCAGCATTTGCCACAGCTTTGCTCTAAGAAAGGGGTTCAGACATTGTGGTCTCCACTAAAGAATGGCAGATTGTTGGCAGTCTTTTTTACATTTGTTTCTGCAAGTGAAACGGTTAATAAATCAATCATGCATTATTAGTGGATTAGCAATCACACTTCCAAATGCAAATAGCTGTTCTCTCTCTTTCTCCTGAAGATTACCTTTAAATCCTATCAAGGGACAAGATTCCTTTTGCCTTGCCTGGCATTAGCACCCTAGTGACCTACAGCCAAAGTCAATAGTCAGTAAACTAGCTCTCTCTGTCATGGTGAAAGAACAGCATGCCTTAACCAGATCCAATGTTTCTTAAGATTTTAGTTTCTCCTGTCAATGCCTTCATGTTTTATTTTTTCCTTTGTTTAATTTTTTTCCACTTCAGCCAGTCTGAAGTTGAACAGAAGGAAGTTTGCCACAGTGAATCACTCAAGAGTCTGTTGTGGGGTCACACGGAATGGGAGAGTTTTGCAAGGCTGAATACTGCAGAGGAGCTGGAACCAAGAAAATGAGGAGAAGGTAGGTACTTAACAAATTCTTTCTTTTTGATTAATTAGGCTTATTTACCTCTTGTCTGCAGCTGAACGTAGTCTGTAAACCTGCCTGTTCCTCTTGGTCTGAAAGCAGAGAAACAGCACTGGAAACAGGTCATAAATTAATGAGAGAATTCATGGTCTGTGAGCTCCCCTTGTTTGCAGTTTCATAGGAGAGTTACCTAAAGTTGCATGTTGGACGTATAACCTAGTACAACACTTTTTTGTTTGTTTTGAAATGCTCACTGATAAAATCGCTTAACTCAGCAGTGACTCCTTATTTTGCCTTATAAGCTACTTTGTGTTTGTTTTCAAGGCGTTTGGTTTGTTATCACTGGGATTCATATACAGAAGCACTGGAATGTTTTATACGCAGAAAACATTCAAAAAGTAAGATTACACTTAAGTTACCATGTACTTCATTTTTAAGGAGCAGTTATCTTTGAAATGCTTGGGTTTGAGACCTGAAATATTTAGATACTGAAATATTTTGAATAGTAATTAATATTTTTACATTTTCATTATGTTTTACTGCATGAAGGATTCATGCTGTAAAATATTTTTCTTATAGCCTTGTAGGTTTTTTTACTAACCTGTTACTAGACATGAAAGAGGGTCTGGAGATTTAAAATCTTCTTAGTATGCAGACAAAGATAACAGGATATAAACTGAAAGGTATAAGCAGCGCTTAAACTCTGCCTTGAACCCAATGATGCATGATTGTGCAAGTAACTTCTTCAAGTGCCTCCCAGTAAATACACAGCCACAGTGTGTTTGCAGCACTGTACTTTCTGATATGATCAGCATTGTTATCTTCTGGGGCAAATGGTTAGATAAAGGAATGGGCTTGCATTCAGATCAGGACTCACTGTGTCTAAGGTGTTAGACAATTTAATTCAGAACTGTTATTTCCTTGATTCACCAAAATTTCAGTTTATAGTGTTTCTTTTTGAGAAACTGCAGACAAAAATGGTGGGCAAAGATGTGTGGATGGAGCCTAATGTGAGAAATCAAAGACCAATGCAAATGGACAAGATAGAGCAGTTAAATGTTTAAGCATTGAATTGAAAAGTAAGAGAAAAAAAATTTATTTGAGCTGTCTGGAAAAGTTATGTGTAGGAACAGCAAAAATGTGAAAAACAAAATCTGTGAGGCACCCAGACTGAAACCAAACTTCAGTTTGTACCAAGTACTTCTTTAAATGGGCCGACTTGCTACCATTTAGTCCTTCACCCTCACCTAATACTTACTCCTCTGTGGACAGTCTCAGCTCACAAGACGGCATTGAAAATTCAGTTTATGGGCTCGTCATTGTGCATGGAGTATTTTGCTGGCTTTCAAACTACCTTTTCCCTTTCTGCTTTTCAAACTATGTTTTATTGGCTGCTCAAAGCTCTGTTTCATGACGTGTTCACTGACAGATGTGCTGCCTGTCTCTGACTGTTGAGTCCCAGCTCAGCAGACCATGCACGTGGTCCCCACTGTTGTCATGCCAAGCACAAAACATGCCACAGGAGCCAGAGGGCTCACATGATATTTCTCTAATGCTGGGTTGCTTTCTTGCAGACTCAGATAAGTTACTGTGTGAAATTTTGTTTGTTCTCTTTGGGTTTCAGCTTCTCCTCAAACGGGGTAATAAAATTTTGCTTGCTGTATAAAAAATGTGGAGGAAATGCAGTGCAAGTGCAAATACAACTATACAGCAGTTACTTGTGAAAAGATGTGACTATTTTAGATGAAAGATGATTAAGAAAATAGAGAGGTCTTAAGATAATTTTCAGTCCTTCTCTAAAGCTGTGAAACCCTGTAGTGTTCAGGGCCTTTTGGTAGCATACTGCTACTGTACACTTGTCTTTTTAAAAAGAAAGAAATTAGATGTGCTGTGTAAACATTTGCATCTTAACTTTTAATATGGTGTGCAAACCTAGAGTGGTGTAAGGAAAGGTCATTCAGAGAATAGTAGACTTTAAGCTCTGTGGCCACCAGGAAAATCTGAATTTAATTCCTGCTTTGCCACAATAGGTTTGTTTTTTTTTTTAATCTTGGGCAAGGTGCTTTGTCAATAAGGTCTCTCAAGACCTAGGCTACCTCTTTACAGAGGAGGCATTGTAATGCTGAGTATGAGGGACAGTGAGCTGCCTCAGTGCTGCTCTGGTGGGAGCCATGTGAGTACCTACAGTAGTCACCTGCTCTCCCTGTAGCAGACACTACCTTGAAGAAGGTGGCTTCATACTGGGATAGATGATGTGTAATATTGTGGGTTGGTTCCTAGGCTTGTGTTCAGTGGGCAACAGGAAATCATGTGTCCACAAAGAGCCAAATTTGAAATATTGAGCCATATTGCCAAACTGGAGAAAGATGCAGTGCTTTCATCTTGTGGTGTGTACTCCATTATTTTTCTTCATTGTCATTACAGCATCAGGACACTGGAATCTTGAGCCATGACTAGGTTTTAGAGGTGCTGTTTTAATACAGTACTGCTACCACTAAGCAGCTTGCTTTTTAATAGCAGTCTTCCCAGCAAAACCCCAAACCCAAGTTAATTACACAAGGCAGGGGAATATGGAATTGTTTCAATTAGACCAGGACAGCAGCTTTAAGCACAATTATGCTGGAGCAAGTTCAGTCCACTCGTTAAGACCACAGCCAGATCCTAAACTGTCTTATAACAACTGCCTCTTCCACTGGTTACTGTTGTCTAAAGAGCTGCTCTGCTTTTGCATGATAGCATCTCTTTTTCCTCTCCTGCCCAGCTAAGCTGAGACCAGTAGCTCTCACCTCATGGTGACTCTGCACCTGTTCTGGTATGGGAAGTCAGAGTTTGTAAACCTCCTTTCATGCTCTTGAGATAAATTCCCATCCTAATGTATGCTTTTGTGCTGGTTTTATGGGGTAAATATATGTATGCCCGTCATTGGAATTAGTAGTTACAATTTATTTATGGCACCTTCTAGTTCTTGAAATTCTGTGGTACCAATGGATGTCTTATGTTCCAGTAATATTTAAGCAAGCTCTATGTGAAGACGCTGATTTTGCAGTTTTTCTCTTTATGAATACTGATCTCTCAATTATCTTCTGCCAAGTGAGTCCCACTGGATCTTACACCTGCTGCTCCCTCACCTGTTTAGAAATTAGTCTGGATATGACTACTATCACACTGCCATAGCCAATGACTCGTAACAGGGCTGAGGTTAGGCTTTTGAAACAAATGAAATTTGCAGACAATCAAGTTACGTCAATCACAATGGTAAATTTTAACTGCAGTTATTCTAAAGATCAGTCCAGGATTAATATTGATGAAATGTTGTAATCCCCAACTTCTTAAGTCTCCTAAGAGCAGGTTGTATCCACAGTGGCATATTCTTCAAACAGCTATGAGACAGCAATTCTTAGGCTTTAATTTGAGTTACAAATATCCCATTTCCTGAATGGTTGCTGACTTTGAAGAAATGAGTACTGCCCAAAACTTGTGGACACAAGACACAATTTATCAGTTTGACAGTATTAGGAGCAGAGGAAGGTAATATAAGGCTGAGGAAGAAAAAGACTGAAAGAAAAAAAGAAATGGAACAAGTTGAGGACTGCATGGAGATGAGAAGTAAGAAATATGAGTATATTCCTTATGAAACGGGCTAAGTGGGACTAAAGAAACACTAGGAAAGTAATAGTGAGGAGATAGAAAATATGCTTGTATCTAGTAAATATGAGTACAGAAGCAAGAGGGCTTGGGGGGAAAAGAAAGCAAAAAAAAGAGAATATATAATGAAAAAGGTCTTGCTGAGCTGACAGAAGAATGTCCCTGGAGGAGAAGAATGCAAAACTATAAAGAATTGGGTACTATGACTAGCTTGAGGCAAAGCACAAGTTCTGGCAACAAGAGAAATGAAATTCTTTGGAAGAAGGAAAAAGTAGATTTTCAAATAGAATACAAACTACATAGATTTAGAGTTAATTTTAAGTGTTACTCTACTGAAAGTTGATTGATCACAAATTATACTAAAATACTTACAGTGGATTTTCCTGGGAAGCAAAAGCACTGAGAAGCTTGCTGTAATTTTTTAATAGCTGTTTCTACAAAAAGTCTCATGTTTTCATTACCACTACTGGGTGGTATGGTGAATGATCCCGAGAGCCTGATACACAAGGATTTGAGTTTTCCTCAGTAAGGGTATGCCTGCGACACAGAGGAAAGATGCCTCAGACAGCTTGAGGCGGGCTGAATGTAGTTACTGTTGTATGGGGGTTGAAGTGGCACAAGACTGTTCTGCATGTGCCTGAGCAATGTCTGAGCTGAAACCTCTGCTGTTGTCGTCACTGCTCTTCTTTCATGTGTACGTTGTGGCAGTCAGGTGCAGGACTGTAGTGCAGATGTGTTAGGCTTGGACTTCATAGATGTGAGAACAATGTCAGCATTTATAGAAATGCATCAATTAATAATTAAGAATATTTAGTGTTCTAGGTACTGGCTTCTGCTTTTCCACCTGCTGACACAGCTTTGCGTTTCACTAGTCCTGGTTACTGCTAGGAAACTATATGCTAAAAGAAAATATGCCATTTTAGCAGGGCTGGCTACTGAGGGAAACCTGAGCTCCTGAGAGCCTTCATTCACTTTAAATGGAACTCATAATTTGGGCAGTCTAATTTTTGTTGGCAGGAACAAGAATACAGTCAGATGATAATCTTATTCTCTAGCACAATGAAGGCCATAAAAAGAATGGTTTTGGAAATGGCTTCCTCTGTTTCTAGCTGAAGAATGACATTTCTTTAGAAGAGGAGTTGCTTTTTCAGGTAAGCTTTTGTTGAGACTGAAAGATTTATTTTAGGTACCTCAAACTTCTTAGCATAAATGGTTATATAAAGACCTTTTCAGAACAAGACTTGGACACAACTTAATGTTATTTCAAGTAAAAGGAGTAAAAACCCTGTCAATTCAAACGGGTACATTTCCTAGGCCTAAAATATTACTGAAAATTTACAGAGGAGTACAACAAAAGCAACTCTATTTTTCTTTAGGTCTTTGAAAAAGTTTATTATTATATCTAAGGGTCATTGTTGCAAGTTCAACCAAGTTAGAGAAAGTGTTATTTGTTCCAGTTTCTGACAAATCATATTTGATGAGAAGACCGTGGACTACTGTCCTCATAACAATCCCCTTATGTATTGCTCCTGTTGTATTTCTACACAGTAGCTCTTCAGTGCATTGTCTTGCCAACTTACTCACTTCTATTGAGAAGTTTTCCACATGCAAGTTACTCTTGCTCCCCTTGTTGAACAAACACAGAGGTGGTATAGCTTGTTTCATTTACTCATATTTACACTTGTTCTGAAAGAGAAACATCTCTAAGAGATGGGGAGTTTGACTCTACCGCTGCCTTTGTGAGATTTGTCTTCGAGGCTCATGATAATGTATTCAAAAGTGTTCTTGGGATCAGAGTATATACCTAGAAGTGTTAATCTTCAGGCTCTGGTAACATTTTCAGAAACATCCTAAATGCTTGCTGGGATGACAGGATTGTTCAAGGGAACACCACTACCTCTAATACTCAGTCTTTTCAGTAGCTTAATTCTGGAACAAAAACATTAGAGCAGTCAAAGAAGCCATTTTGGACAAAAAAAAAAGAATAAAGAGTCTTATTTCTGTAGCATCTTAGTAGTGAAGTACAGCCAGTTCTTGCCAGCTACCCTGTAAACCCCTTTAAAATGAGAGAATGCAAATGTCTGAACAGGTGCTTTATCTTGAGCCTGATAGTAGCAAATGTTCATACTCTGAGACTTCCACTAAAAGCAGCTTTAACCTGCAGCCTCTTGAAGGCAAGTAGCAGGAATCTGGACATTTGTAGTAGGCCAAACTGGAGCTATATAAAGGCATAAATTGTGATTGCCCCATCTAAAAGGAGGATGGGTACAGCCTCCAGGTTACATATGTGCTGAAGATGGAAGAAAAGTCTGTTTCCCAATACTTTTTCTGCAGGCCAATAGCATGGATCTGCTGATGTCTTTTAGCCACTGTTGCTATAAAACATAGTGGTTAAGGCTGGCAACATAGCAGAAAAGGGAGCCCTCGTAAAGGTAATAACAATTAAATAATTTTAATTCAACAGTCATGAAGACTGTGGTGGCTCTGTTATTTGCTGGTCTTTAATGTCTGTACAGTAGTGTAATAGTCATGGGGATGTCTGCAGATTCCCCAAAAATAGTAATGGAAATCCATTCTCTGTTGTTTGCTGTTGATTATTTTCCATGAATGTTTCAGGAAAAAGGCAGTAGTTGAAAAGCAAATACATAAATCTGGCAATAGCTGGTGTGTTCATGAGCTGGTTTCAGGAGCATCTGCAAAATGGGCCACCAAACTGTTTGGCAAAAGCAGACAGGGATAACATGGATTCCTTGACAGTGAGAAATATTTGTGAATGACTGAATTAGAAAAGATCAAAATTGGTGTCAACTGGCAAGTAATATTCAGCCAGTTCCAAAGCTGGCACTTGAAATTTTAAACAAATTAAATTCCTGGATGTGTAGAAAAGAGTCTGCATGTAGGGCACTTATCTGACATTAAAACAGTGCCTCTTTTTAGTCAACCTTAGATGGACACGCTGAGAACATTCAGTCCAAACAACATTAGAAATTAAACTCTCAATTTTCTGCTGCTGTTTGATTTGTTCACTTGCAGACAGCTGTCTAGCACTGTAAAGACTGGAAGATCAAATGTTGACCTCATTATTCCATAAAGAAATCGGTGGGGGAAAACATTAACAGCTACTTCAGTATAGTTACAACAAGATGCTTCATGCCAGTCTCCTGTTCAATCAGGGTGATGTTTCACCAGTGGGGCGTGACAGAGTCACAGAATCATCAAGTTTGGAAGACACCTTCAAGATCACCTTGTCTAACTGTCAACCCAGCACCATTATAATCACCCCCAAATCACATTCCCAAGTGCCACATCCAGATGCCTCTTAAACACACTCCCACCACCTTCCTGGGCAATTTATTCCAATGCCTGATGACTCTTTCAGTGAAACACATTTTTCTGTTATGTAATCTGAACCTCCTTTGGCTCAATTTGAGGCGATTTGCTCTTGTTCTTTCATTTGAGAAATGGCAGAAGAGATTGACTCCCACCTCATTACAACCTCCTTTCAGGCAGTTGTAGAGAGCAGTAAGGTCACCCTTCAGCCTCCTTTTCTCCACACTAAACAACCCCAGCTCCCTCAGCCACTCCTCACAGGACTTATTCTCTAGACCCTTCCCCAGCTCCATTGCCTTTCTCTGGACATGAAAAATGATAAAAGCAAGTTTTCTGTTTGTTTGCTTTATTCCTGGCAATGCAATTGCTGGCAAATTAAAGGTCAAGTAGAGTATTGGAAAAAGACATGCTCAGGGAGAAGGTGTAAGGTGAAATGTCCAGTAGCCCATGCTGGAGCTCTCCAGACATGTGAAGTCATAGGGCTGAGATAATGTGTAAGAAATTACACAGACCCTCTATAGTGGGATAGTTCTCTTCCTAGTTAAAAGCAACTTTATCCATAGGCACACATAGGTATCCCTTTGGGTATTGAAGCCCCAGTGCCTATATTAATTGCCAAACAGAACTTTCCGTTATGATACGGTTTTTGTAATTCACTCAGGGTTTTTTTATAGAGACTGTGGAGGTGACATGATAATAGAAATACACAGATAGTGGAAGCTATGGTGTTTGTACCATACTGGATGTTCAGCACTGTGTAAGCATGGAACAAAAATCTGCATATCCCAGACAGGACTGTTCTGTTTCTTCTTTGAATGTTTCATTGCTTGGCTAAGTTAATTGTACACAAGCACAGCATGATGTTCCTTAGATGCTTCCTTTTGAGCTGAGGGAAGACTCTTGATAAAGGACAAAAAGACTGGTTTGCAGCAGATCAGTCAAAGTAAATCCCATTTTAATAGAAAAATGTGGAGGCATTTATTCTTATTTAGTCATGTTGCCTGCCAAATATGTGCCTTCTATCTCTAGCCATTTCAGCACAAGTCTCTTTAATGTTCTTTGTGTCTGTTTAGAAATGGGAAAGTTTGTGTTTATTTTTCATACTGCAGAGTTACTGAACTGCTTTTGCTTAGATTTGATGCTTATCTTTTTAAAGACTAGCTGGAAATTACCAGATTGAAATGTGAGTTTCAAAGCTCTTCACAACTGATCCTGTTGAATTATCAGGAGGTAAGAAGAGATGAAAGGAACTTTCAATAGAATGTTTATTAATTTTGCTTCTTACCTTTGATTATTAGTTACCTACAAGGAGGACTCTTTCCATAAGGACACTATGCTAGCATTTTGGACATCTAGACTGTTGTTCCAGTATAGTATTCAGTTTCTAGTGGCTTACTTGTCTTTTTTTATGGAAAACTATCTTACTCTCACTTGTACTAGTGTGGCTGACTTCAAACCTTCTGCAAAACATTCAATTTAAAAACTAAATAAAATATGTTTGCACTTCACCAGGGCCAAGCCTTTTTGCAAGTCTGTTTTGGGGTGCAGTCCCATGAGTTGTTGAATTGTGCCGGGTATAACCTACCACGGGACTGTGGCTGTAAGGAGCAGAGCTAGGAACCTGTGCCAGTGGGTATTCTGTTGAAGGAACAATGACAAGGAACAACAGCCTGGAAATACAGATTCTCCTTAGAATTAAAAGGACAGTATTCCTGCCATTTCTGCAGAGAGTCCTCTGAATATTTTCTCCTATTACAATCAAGGAGATAGTCCCTTTCTTAGGTAATTCCAAGTTCCAGTTTTACTAGAAGTGTGTTTTATGTGCCCTGTGTGTCATGAAGGAGTTGAACAGGTTGTACCTAAATTTGGAAGAAGATGCATAAATAGATGGGGTTTATTCTTTTAGCATCTGATTCAAAGACCTTTTAAATGTAGTAGAAAGTCACAATGATTTCAATGAACACTGAGCCAGTAACTCCTGTTCAACGATAGAGTCACTGGAAGACTGTAATCAAGTGGATAGAAACACTTTTGCAAGGGATACCAATCATCATGTGGCTCAGCCTGATTTCTTATCCCGGGTCCCTCATCAGCATGAGTGCTTTCATCTTTTTGCCTAGCTTTGCAATAGCCTGAAGCATCATAAAATCTCTCAACCCCATGCCCTTTGTTGCATATAAGTGTATTCTTTAACAAACTGCCTGGAACAGACATACTTCAGCTAGCACTGAAGTCTATCTAAATAGGAATGTTTTGAGGTTCTTTTGTTGCTGTTGGTTTTGTTTTGTGTAGGAGGATGGTATGTTTTGTTGATTTGAGATGTTTCGGGAATTTCAGAGACTTTTTAGAGATGCATTTGGTGTTTAAAAGCAGCTGGATTCTTTTATCTCTAAACTTGCCAAATAGAATTTATTCCACAAACCCTTTGGCATTTTCCAGAATAGGCTGCCAACCCTGACTTTTTCAAATAACTGTAGCCTTTTTTCATTATGCTGTCTGTCATCTTGTTTTCCAGGTATTTTTTGGTATAGAATAAAAGCTTGAAACCATATGCATAAGATGGGTGGGCACGTTTCAAAAAGAAGCTTGAGTTTTTAAAGAAAAATGGGGCGAGATACAAAGGCGTATCAGAAAATAGACCTGCCAGGCATTTAGGTTCAAATGTAGATCATTTGTTTCATGCTATGGCATGTAGAGAAATCTCAGAATTCACTTGTAGCCAGTAATTGAATATATGAAAATTGTTTCTGTGAAAATGAAAAATCATTAAATATTGCTGTCCATACAGTGAACAATGCTATTTTGTGGATCAGTTTTCCCTGCAAATGGTTTTTATTTTGCTTGGATTAATCCTTTCAAAAGGGGTCTAATTCAGAGTTCTTAGTGAAATGGGAAGGAATCCACATTCTGAGCACTTCGAATGTCACTACAAATATTTCTGCTGATTACTGTAAATGGAAAGTCCAGATTTGTTAGAAAAGACCTCTCTAGTCAAACATGATACAGAATATATAGCTGCAACTCATGAACCCTGTAACACATAGCCTTACAAAACTTTGTTTTTCCATTTGTCTGGATGCTTGTATTGTATTGAAAATCTTAAGAAAAGTGATGATAAGCAAGCTAATAATGCCCTTAAAGAGGTGATACATGGGAAATTGTTGCCTGTTTTGCAGTCTTGTCATACATTGAACTTATGATTGATAACTGCTCTTTCAGAGAAAGTAGTATCTCTTGTCATTGCTGAGCAAGGAAAAGGAACATTAAGTCTCAGGGATGTGCAAAACATTTTGGATGCAGTTTAGGATTATACTTGTACCCATTAGGTTCTTGCTCAGCACTGCCTGGCCCAGATGGAGTCATATGTCATGAATCATTGAAGAGGTATGATTCATGGTCCTGGCATTCTCTCTACAGGTCTCCTGCATGCTGGGATATCTCCAGCCACTGCTAATCAGTGGGGATGACATTTTCTCCACACTAACACTGGATTGCCAGCTTCCCAACAGGCAGAGCAGCTTAGAAAAAGGAAGTCCTCCTCGTTTTTACTTTATTCTGTATGATTAATTGTGGTGGGGACCAGGCACCTTGAAAATGGGTCCAATACTCATGTCTTGATCATGATCATCCACACCCATCAGAGCAGAATGTTGTATTTATTGCCAGTTAACCTAAAATTCCTTGTAAGATAAATCAATGATAATATATATACATAAGCCAAATATATACAGCAAAGTTAGTAGGTATAGATGCAAGCCAAAGGAAATAAAAGCAGATCTTGATATCTACTTTTACTTTAGCTCATCTTCAGCTAGCAAGCAGTCAGAGTACTTTGGTGCTTTGTGGCTGGGATCCAGTTCTTGGACAAAGCCCACTAGTTTGGATTTAAATGTCACTGAAAAAACCCCTGTATTTATGGGTTACATGCATGTGGTAAGTGGCCAAACTTTTCTTGGATTTCTGTTCAGATTTTAGCAGTTCCTCTCTTCATGTTTTCCTGTAATTCATCCCTTTCTTAGGGGTCAGTTTAAATATTCTCATAGTGGACACATAACAGTTCACCTTACTGTAGAAATGCTGATGTGTTTCAGATGTTAGCTAGACAGTATTCTCCTTTCCAGATTACATACAGGATGGTTGCTTCACTGGACTATAAACAAATCATTATCCCATTGTGAGATAAGTATTCTTCCATCTGATTGATGATGCACAAACCTCAGTACATAGCTTTTCAAAAGACATATCCTTATACCACCAGTAATACCAGATACAGGCATGTAAGAGAGATCAAAAGTTAGGTACATTTCCAATTCTGGAGGCTCATCATGTCAAAACCCAGCATCTTTGGTGAGACAGTGGATTTGAGATCAAGAGTCCCAGGCCTTGAGAGAACCAGTGGCAAGTTACATTCTGAACCACCAGATGGAAAGGATTTACTATAGTGACCAACTTTTTAGGTGCTGTGTACAACTAAAGAAACATTGTTACTAGTAACAGAAAAACTGGTTTTCATGCTCTATTTATAAATACCCAGGATAAAAGTAGATTCTACATAATTTAAGGGAGTTATGGGGGAGGGAAGAAGTGCTTTTGTTGCTGCTGAGGAGTAGAGAATATACAAGATGTTTTTGGATAAAAGGTGATTTTGTTGAATTATTTAGCAGTGATGCATTTTCTCCATCTAGCAGGAATAAACACTGAGTCTGTGCCCTGGTTTTCCAGTGTGAAGGAGCTAGGTACTGTAGTACTGTGGCATATGATGGTCTGTTACAGAGAGGGTGTAGATCAAAGATCAGAATGAAATGTGACTGTGAAGACCCCTCACCACTAATTTGTAATGCTCAATAATGTTACTTGTGAGAACAAAAAGAGGTCTTTGAATTTGTAGCTCTACTTTGTTCTTTATTACCATATGTAATTCCAGCTACATCCAAGGGACTGAATATTAGTGGAACTGTGCTAATAAGAGAAGAAAATGAAAAACAACACCTATCTTGACTTGTACTGTTTTCCAATTTCTTTACATCTGTACATAGATAAACTAATTGAGAATTGCTTAGAAACTGTGTACAACACTGGGGAAAAAAATCTTACCAAAAGCTTGGACTTTACCCATTAGTGTTTATTGTGATCTTTTTATTTGCAATGGAAAAAAAAAACTTTTTTACTTTCTCCTTTGGTCTTCTTCAGACCATAGCCCCTCTTCTTAAATATTATTCATGAAAGCCCCAACTCCACTGAGGCATTTAGCAAATATCCCATTGACTTCACTGAAACCAAAACTTTTTCCTGAATTTATAAAATGGTTAAGCACTACTAAACCACACATGCCATAATGCACACCCAAAATGCCAGTGGTTCCTTTTCAAGGACTGGCAAAAATGCTGTTGCTAGATCACAGAGTATTAAACCAGTGTTTCTGTTGTCAGAAATCCAGCAGAACCATTGTTGCTATGCAGAAGAATGTTATTAAACACTCCACTCCCTGAACTGTTCTTAATGTCAAAAGGAGAGTGTATCTTTTAACGTGCTGCTTTGGATTTTAAATATGTTTGCCTGTTTGCAGTGCTTTAGAATTTACCTTTTATAAATACATGAGATGCATCTGCAATTGCCCAAAAATGTCAGTATTATCTTTTAACTTGGTTTCAAAATATCCCAATTTTGTGTACGAGCACTATGTAGGATAACCAGCCTCTGAAGATCTGTTATGAGCATCTCCAAAGTGTTTCTGATTTGTTTCAGAAGAACTTTGTCTAGGCATAGAAATGTAAAAATCCTTGGTGCTAAGACTTTCAATAAGGATAGTTAACTGATTCTGTATGAAACCTCCCTAGCAACTGTAATAATTTTGTATAGATTGTACATTTCCATAACTGCTACTGTCCATTACTTCTGAATTGATGTAGATCTTAACTGCTTAATGATAATCAAGGAGTCTGTATCTAATAGCAGCTTCAATCTGTACTGATCTGCCCAATAACTGAGCACCATTGTAGTCACAGGCTGGAAGTGCCAAAGGAAACATGGAGCTGTCATAGTGGGGCTGCTTCCAAACAGCTTGCTAGGACATGTGAAATAGACATAGATGCACCAGAGCTGACACATTTAGGACTGTTTATGGTTTTTTTTCTTGGGTATACATGGATTGCTTAAAATTACAGGTCTTCTTAAGGATATATTCAAACCAGCTTGCTTTTTGTAAAGGATTTTGCTCACACACTACACTGTTCATCTTGTGTCTCCACATTTAAAGGGATCTGTATGTTTCATTCATTGAATTAAAGATTACTTCCTGCAGGGACTTAACACAGAAGGGAGACTTCCTAAAGGTGTAGTTCTCCTTACAGTCAAAAGATGGTAGTACAATTTCTATTCCAAGCGGCCCAGCAACACAGAGTAACAGCTATGCATCCATTGTTTGCACTTATAGGATGGGATATGGCAAGAAAAGAAAGGTGAGGCTCCGTAGATGAGATCACAGCAGCCAGCTGTTTGTCAGGCACTGGTTATGACCATGATCCTCTCTGGTAGTCAGTAATCCTGAATGTGGCCAAGATGGCCAGGTTTAATTGACTCTAGTACAGCCATTAAGCCACCTGGTGCCAGACATCTGTACTGAGGGGATTATTGAAAGGCTTAGGGGGTTGAGAGAGCATGAAATGAAAGTGTCTTTCTTATCATCTCTGATGTTTTCATGGTGTCTCTAAAAGCAACAACTAATGAAATTAAAGTAGCAAGTTTAATTAGACCTAACTATTGATTATTTCAATGTTAATCTCAAAGTATTTTATACAGAGGTGCAGATAGTTCATAGCAAGAAAACAGTGCTTCTGTGGAAAATAGTACTAGAGTTTCCTTAATTTAAGGGAGATTGCCACTAACTGCTCAAAACAGAGATTTAAAACAGGCTGTTCCCTGGCAAATGTGTGCTCTTCCCAGCACATTTTATTTTCTAGGAATACAAAGCAAGTAAGATGATCATGCTGAATAAAATGAACTTTTTTTTTTTTTTTTTTTTTTACTAATCAATAATGGGATTTTGATCCTATTTTGTCTGTAATGAATCCCGTTAGAGAAGTTGTTTGCTTGGGCATACTGCTGATTGTAGCAGAATCTGAGAAACTAATTTTGCACAGAGGATACATGATGTTCTTCAGCAAAGTAAGATCAGTAAGGATCTAATATTCCTATCACACAGATATTTAGATGCATATGGTGCTACATCTGAGCTGAGAAAGCAGGAACACGTCTGCATGCAGCATGTGCAAAGATTGTAATGGAACATTCGCATCCTTGAATAATAGTGAGTATTTCTGTACACACTGAAATGCCACTGTGAGTCTGCTTAGAAGTAAGACTAGTAATCTGAGACAAGTGCTCAAATATAAATACAAGTGCTCTTCTTTTAAGTGTGTAATATCTGTTTCAGGAATTCCAGTTCTGCCAGTGCCTGTAAAAACTGTGCTTGGTCCTAACAGGTTAAGCTCAGGTACCAGTATTAGGCACTGTATGGGGTCAGTGAAGAGCCTTCAGGCATAACATAGAAGTAGCCAAAAGAAAACAGTGAGTTTGTCATATTTTTCTTGCGTTCAGGAACCAAGGTGTGGTTGAAAGCCACACATTATGGATGCCATCTTCTACAGCAGGACTGTATTTGGGGAAGGCAAAAAAAGTAGTAGTATTTTTCAATTCTTTGGGTTCAAATTGAAGGATACAATGAGAGATATTGCCAAAAAAAGGCTTGGCAGATCAAGGCAGAATCTCATGGAGTGGATATGAGAGCATTATGCTGCAAAACTAAGGGTTTGTTTTCTGTTCCCTGATTTCAGGCTCAGCTTGGGAGCAGGAGGAAGTTTGGGGCTTCTTGGAGTTGAAATTTTAGTTTCAGGCACTGGGATTATCTGAGACATGCATAATAATTCTCTGAATTCTCTATGTTATCTATAGAACATTATTGTAGAAGCAGACTGACATCTTTGGTTCCTTCCCACCAAGCTAGAGCCCATTTACCTCTAGAAATCAAGGAACTCTGTGCATGGAGAATGACTTCTGCAAAACCTGAAAGAGATAAAAGATGCTGCTAACATACATCCTTGCAGCTCTTTCCTCCCTCTTCCAACAGTCGGTGTCTTAATTCATAGTGGTTTCTGAAGAATTCTGGTTATCTCTAGGAATTTGGTTTTTTAGGCATGGCATAGTGTATGGTTCCTAAATTATAAGTAATCCACTGAAATAGTTTATTTGGATTGGAGTGCTGGAAAAGATTGCTGATGAGTGTTTTGAATGAGTGTTTTCATCATTTCCATTCCCCTTGGAACCCCTACATGCCCAGAAAGTTGCTCAATTCATTCTAAACTGGAGGTAAAGCCATTAAAAGGTCTAACTAGCTGAATGCGTCAGTCTCATTGGAATATAATTCTCTTGGTAAATAGTTTTGGGTTGTGTGTTTTAACTTGTTTCCTTGTATTTAACAAGTATAAACACATTCCAAGTAAGCAGTGCTGTAGGAAGTTCCCTCTGGATGTCCCTGGAGTCTGGAGACATCCATTTCAGTTCAGAATTTCTAGGGTACAAATGGTGTCAGAGCAAGTGACAAGCTGTCTCCAGGCTGAGTTGATGAAGCAGGAGACCTAAAGGTAATTATTTCTTGCTCTTTTTTGGGCTCCCTGGTCTGAAAGGGCTAAACAGAGAAGTTGTGAATGCTGATCGTGGTGATGGTGTCAAAGTACAAAAATGCAGGAAGAACAGGGACAGTGGACAAGGCAAGGACTGAAATGTGCCACCAGCTGTTCATTTGTTTTCCATACAAATGGAGTTTGACTTCCCTTTCGCAGGTCCACCTTCCCCTGTGTATACCAGCACCTCAGTTTCACCTGCTGTCTCCTACTATGTCCTGCAGTAACTGTAAGCAAACCTAACAATTTTATTTAATAATAAAGGCAGGGTAGACCACTTCAAACAGGACACTGCATGTACTGTGTTCTAGAGGCTTTTTCTAGATACAATGACATTAAAACTTGTCCAGATGTGGTTGAAATAACTAATGGCTGTTAAAGGCAGAACCTGCAGCACTGAAAAACAGGTCTTCCATGTGAATAAGTCTGTGAGACATCTAAGAAGCTGTGCTATGCCTCTTGGATGCAGTGCTCTCTGGCCAGAAGTCACATTCAGCAGCACTACTTCTTTCTTCCAAAATTATGTCCATAGATACAATCCAGATTTTAGCAGAGAAACATGGAAATTCATATAATTTTCTGCATGAATTAGAAACCCCCTGTCCTATGGAAGCTTGCAGAATTGTTTCAGATTTTTGATTATAATGCTAGTGATTATGTATCTGAATTTCCTACCTTTCTGGAAAAAGTAGTGAGGCACAGATGAGGTTATTACCTTTCATTTCGATGGGCTGAAGCCAATTGTCCGAGTTTCAATAAGGCAAACTGCCGAGTCTACACTTCCGTCACAGCAACCAAGGCAGTGCTACAGATTATGGGCAGAGTGGCTGGAAAGCTGCTCGATGGTGAAGGACCTGGAGGTGCTGGTCGATAGTTGGATGGGTTCCCAGGTGGCTAAGAAGGTCAGTGACATCCTGGCCTGTATCAGCAACAGTGTGGCCAGCAGTGTCCCCCCCCCCCGTACCTGGCACTGGTGAGGCCTCACCTCAAATCCTGTGTTCAGTTCTGGGCCCCTCACTACAAGAAGGACATTGAGGTGCTGGAGGGTGTCCAGAGAAGTGCACTGAGGTTGGTGAAGGGTCTGGAGCACAAGTCCTGTGAGGAGCAGCTGAGGGAGCTGGGGGTGTTCAGCCTGGAGAAAAGGAGATTTAGGGGGGAATCTTATCGCTCTCTACAACTGCTTGAAAGGAGCAAGGTGAGGGTTGGTCTCTCAGGCAGCCAGCAACAGGAAAAGATGAAAGAGCCTCAAGTTTTGCCATGGGAGGTTAGGTTGAGTATTAGAAAAAATTTCTTCACTAAAAGTGTTAAACCATTGGAACAGGCTCCCCAGGGAAGTGGTGGAGTCACTGTCTCTAGAAGTATTTAAAAAACAGGTAGACAGTGCTATGGTTTACTGGGCATGGTGGTGTTTAGTCAAAGGTTGAACTTAAGACCTTGGAGATCTTTTCCAGCCTTTATAATTCTGTGATTTCTATACTGCTAGAATCTTTCATTTCAGTTGCTCAGTGACAACTTTGATTCTTCTGTGTATCATTATCTTAATGCAGCCTCCTGTGGTGTAGCTGTATAGAACCAGTGAAGTTTCTTTCTACTCTGGACGTACAAAGAAAGATTGATGGATAACATTCTCATTTTGATGTTAAATGGTAACTTTTCAAATAGGACCAATTTATTTGTTCTGGTGATGTAAAAGAAAATCTGAAAGTGTTTGGAGTATTATGGATTGAAAAGGGAAGGGCAATCATGAAATCTTTGTCATTAGAAATTTACAAATGTACCACGCTGGTAGAGCAAGAAAAATCATCAGGTTACTAGAAGATAGTAGAACTAGTAGACCATTTTAGATTCAAGACAACCTTGCCATAAGCACAGATGACTCAGAGACTTCTTGACATTCTGATATAATAATGTTTGACCCAGTAAATGAGGGACTATTCTCAAATATTTCTTGGAAAAAAAAAAATCTTAAATTATGAGAGCTATGGACTTTGCATAGGGGAAAAAGGCAAGATTTCCTGACTGGGATGAACTGTTAAATTCCTGTGGTGGCCTTTTGCAGGTCTGTTGACTCTTTTTGTACATCGCTCAGCCCTCTTTGCAATAGACAGACTTTTATTTAGCTAGTCACAAGGTTTACTTGAGGTGAAGCACCTTGTCCAGAGATGCTGCTTTGCATCTTACATTGCCGTAACATGTAATTTCGCAGAGTAGTCTATGTTCCACTCTCCAGGCAGTTGAACATCTCTGTTTCTCACCCTAGGGAGTGACTAGTTCATTGGCCGTGTCATGCAATCATATCACAAAAACCTTGGGGACTGTCAATGTTTAATCTGCCCTTAATGAAGCCTGCCAAATCAGTTTACGCTATTTGTCACTATTTTCTGGCCCGGCTGCCAGAGCCTTGGCAATGATTTGTCCTTCTAGAATAAGGAAAGAAATAGGCAGGCCTGCAGTTGTAAGCATTAACTAAAATTGAAACCCAGGCAGAAATCCGCCTTTGATCTGTTTCCTGTGTGTTCTAGGCTAGATGAAATCAGTTTAGTTTTAATCCCCATAATGACTATTCCTTGGCTGAACTCAGGCAAGATCCATACAGGGACTGAGGCCAGATGTAGGGCCTGCCTGCTCTCTGGGGTAGACTAGAGTTCAGGAACTGTCAATCTGGAAAAGTCACAGTGGAGTGCAGGCTTTTTCACAGCACAAAGGCTTGTTAGTGGCCATGCACAGAACCCCATTGTGTGTTTGTGTGCTGAACTCCCTGGCATTTCTGTTTTATGAGTCAGTATGCAGATCCCTGCCAGCTCAGGTGGCCCTGCACCCACATTTGTAGACATGGCCTTAAATACCTAATGGCCACCTTAAATCCTTCAGGCAGGAATGTCAGCCTTCAAAACCTGCTGTGTAACCCAGGTGTCTGGAGATGCTAAGCAGCAGCAAGGGCTGAGCAGCTGGGCATCTCCCTCACACCTCAGCACAGAAGACACTGTGCCTGTCCTTTCTGAAGCAGTTAGTCTGGCAGAGCTCAGAAAGCACCTGTTGAACCCCAGCAAAACAGCTCCTGCCATTGGGGGTGCAGAAACCTGATTCTACGCCTAATGAACAGCCAATTACTGAGATTGGACTTTAAAGGTTAGTGCCTTAAACTACAACCTACAGCAGACTACAGGCTATGCAGTGGTTTTTGTTCCCTCCCACATTCCCTTTGCTATTTGCTAATAGCAAGACAGCAGCTTTAGGAGGATTCCAAAGTCACAATAGTCTAAAAAGATACAATTAAATATGGGAATGCTGGTTAAGCTTTTATCTGTCTGCTAGGAGATTTGAGCCCAAATCTGTCATCTCTTGAGTACTGTAATTGGCTCTCATCTCTTCCCCAGTCAGCTTTTTTAAGAAACGGAACTTAAGAGAATGAGTATGTATAAACCCCAGTTGGAGACAGGCATTTTCTTGCAGTCCATATGAGGATACCAAATTTGTGGAGAGAATTTAAGATATTAGCATTCACAGTAGCTAAGTAAGACAGCTCTGTGCTAATGTGCTGGCTTTTGTGGGTGTCATTCCTGTGGATTGCTTAAGCACAGAAATCTTGGCAGGAGGATCTGCAGACTGCAAGGCACCTTGTGGTTAGGAACTTACACCCCTGCCTGTGCCTCTTTGTGAATCTGTCTCTTCCTTTATTTACTGCTAAGATTTCTTTTCTTCACCCAAAGCATGTAGTAGATGGGAAGTAGGACTTTTTCACTATAGTAGGACCATGAGAGAAAAGAGACTGCAGTATCAAATCAGTGCAAATCTGATGAGCAGTCAGTGCCCTAGAAATATAAGTAACCTGTCTTTGTAAAAGCCTGGCATGGAGTTAACTGAGGTGGTGTGGCAACGAGAGATTTCTTTAGGAATAAGTGACATAATATTGTACAAAGGGTTTCTATTGACACTTCTATCTCTGACTAAAGTGATATATAATATTGTGTTGCTAATATATTTATTCAGAGACCTGATGTAATGGCATGGGAAAAGATGTGGAAAATATAACAAATACGGATGGAATGGGTGAAAGACATTTTAAATAACCACCAAAAGTCTGCCTTTCTCAGCTGTATGATAGACTGTAGGGTTGCTGTCATGTTCCATGAGATGTGCCAAACAGTGTGCAGGTCATAACAGCTCTATTACAGGTTTTTCTGAATCTTTTTGCTGAGAGGCCATTATTGCAGATCTTGGGCTGTCAAGAGAAGCTTGGACTCCTAGAGTGAGCTAACTCCCTGCTGGAAAGAAACTAACAACAAGTTCACAGGTTACAGCTGCATCTTTCTGTGCCTGAGTCCTGCTATGAATGCAGATCTTTCTTTTGTTAGTCTAACTGCCTTCTCAGCAGTGTCTCAGCCAGGTCCCTTACAGCATGATCAGTTTGAGGTAAGAAGTGTAAGTGCTGTATGTTAACTTACTGGAAGCACACTGGCACTAGTAAAATGCCCACTCCTGAGTTGTGTGCCCAAACACCCTGTCCTTTGCCTGAAGAAGCCACAAGTGTCCATGAGTTGGATACACACAGACCATCTGCGTAGTTAAAGGAGAGGAATCCAAGTTCATGCTGCTTCTGTACTGAGCTGGCTAGATGTTACTTAGCTCAGTCCAGAAGTCATGTAATCATGTTGGCTTTTTCTGTGCAATGCTTTTCTCTGTTGAGATACTTGGCACAGCTATGAAAAGTAGTTGAGCCTTCTCAATTCTATGTCAGATGTTTGCTGCTTTTTTAAAAAAAGAAGCTATTAGGTTCATTGCTTTACCTTGTTTTATTAATTTCTCAATTTGTCCCTGTTGCTATGTTTGTTCAGTGTACTCTTTGAAGTTCAAGGTTTTACACAGAAAAATGTCAGAACTACATGAGTTTGTGTGACAGCTTAGAGCTTTATAATCTGCTTAAGGAATCTTTTCGTTTTATTGCTTTTCCTTTTGAATATATTGTCTTTCCTAGGGCCACTAAGTATGTTTCACTGGGCATATAATTCTTTAATTTTGTGCATAAGACTAATTCAGAAATGGATGTAGATTTTTTTTTTCATTGTTTTTTAATTTAAAAAAAGAGAAGATTGATTATAATGCTTTGTGGTTGTATGTCCTGTGGATAGAACATGAGAGCCCTGGGGTTTAAAAGTGAAATGCCAGAGAGGCCTGACTCCTGTGTGATGTTTGTCTAGGAATGTGATACTTGAAAAATCATAAATTTTTCAGTCATGTAAATTTTAGACTGTATCCTGCTGATGCTGAACTTCCTTAAACCCAATTGAAGTTAACACAATGCATCAAATTCCTTCGTTTTTCTGTGTAAAAGAGAGAGAATGTTTAATGCTGTCACATCTTCATACAACACTTGAATTTCACAGACAAAAGGTGTGTTTGTGTGCACAGCCTCTGATAAGTACTGCTCTGTGTGATTTTCAGAGTAAATCTCCTGTATAGGTCAGCTTGGGTATTCAGTGCAATTTATGGAGCAGTCTTCTTCTTTAATTTAAAAGTCCAGGGACTTTTGCCCACTATAGTGAAACCTCTTTGAGGGATTTTGTATTAGAATATGTCCGATTACTTGTGGCACCAGGAAGTTTTTTGTGTAACCCTGGTCTTGAACACCTACTTGGAGAAGCCACATCCCAAACAATACCTCACCTTCAGGCAGTATGAGTCTCTTTTGTAAAAATGTCTTCACCACACAAGAAAGAAAGATAAATGCTGTGGGCTTTGAAGCAATGCTTCATGCATTCTTTGTCTCACCTGGAGTGCCCCATTGTACTGCAGAATGTAGGAGGACCTTGCTTAAGTTTTGGGGATATGTTCTGTAGGCCGAGTGCTCTCTCTTGTTCATCTTCTGAATAGGAGGAGAGAAGAAAAATCAGTATCCCGTATATATTAATGTGGTTCACACTAATAACTGTTACTAGGTTGACAGTTCAGGAGAGATACCAGTTCACTGAGTCACAATACAGATATTTCAGAGGTAGGATTTTAGCAAAGTTTACCCAACAGTATTGTTCAAACTGAAATGACCAATTTTGTGTGGAGTCAAACAGGTAGCTTTGCCTTCTTAACCATTTGACTTTTGATTTGTATTGCTAATATAAGGGTTATCTGCAAGGGTGGCTGCAGACAGGACAGGGAACGGAGACCTGTTTCACTGGGGTCACAAAACATCTGTGATGTGACTACTACTTCATGTCATTCCCAACCAAGCAGGTCTTGAGCTGCTGACTTAGAAGGCTCACCCTGCCCAGCCCCATTCCTGGGGCCCTAACATCCCCCTGTCCCTGATGCAATCTGACAGACCTGCCCTGCCCTCCCCACCAGGGCTGTGTGCAGGTTTGTCTCTGAGCTGAGAGGAAAGTCACATAAACAGCAGTGTGCCTTCTCTGCTTCTGCTCTACTGCACGCTGTGCCTCACTGACTCACACAGCACCTTTCAGGCACTTCCTTGAGTTTTGACGTAGCATGATTTCATAGTGTAGGGTAAGTGACTTTGAAGCTGATATTTCAGTTTTGAATGGGGTAGATGTAGGCAGTATTTATCACCAAGACATCATTAAATGAAATCTTGGTTGCTGGAAGAACAGAGAAAATTTCAACTCTGCAAGATGCAGTATTGATTGCTGCAGTGAGCCATGATGTCAAGTCTATGCTTCCCTTCCTCCTTGCTTCCCACAAGTGCTAAATAATAGACCTTGTTTACTGGCATTTACAAATTATTTTGTCTTTGTGACTGATGCAATGACATGTCCCCTGCACTCTCATTTAATTTGTAACACCATTTGGATTTTTTTAATCCTACATTTCTAATGCAATTTTTAAATAACTATATTTCCTGCCCCCCAGACAAATCAGCTCTAATTTTATAATGAGAAATTCAGGGTTAGATATTTTTAAAAAGAATCTAGGCCATATACATTATGTAAGGTTACCATAGTAACAGTTTCTCCAAGGGGAAAACCGACTGTCCGTAGTTTCCACAGAAACCACTCCCCGCTGAGACAGGTGCCTCCAAGGGAAGTGAAGGGAATATAAATGAGAGAGAGAAAAAGACGCGCACAGATGTCATATGACCTCTGCGGCATCCCTGCACTGTTGCAGATTCAGCTGAACGTTTCTGGGTTTATTTTCAGTTTGTTGTTTTTGACTGCACAAGTGGCACCTTCTCTTGTCATGTAGAGTCTGGCCACCCTCCCCTCGCTTGGAACTGGTTTTACAGCTGGAGGTACGGCGATGCTCCACCTTGGCAATGAACTGACCACAGCAGATACTAAAGTCCAGTGCTCTAGGAACCACTGTGCGTGGAAGAATTTAAACGGTAAAAGGGAATTTCCCCCCTCTTTATTAACTTTTTTTTTGCCTGAAAGAAGTCGGCAAAGACAAACAGGTATGGAAATACTTTTTTCCAGAGAGGAACTGGAGAGGAGGGAAGCTCAACTAATTTGTCAGTTAATGTTTTTTTCTTTTGAGGTACAAGCATACACTGTTAGGAAAAACGTTATTCTGAAAGGAAAAAAAAATTAACTCAAGTCCTAGGATTTGTTAACTGAGAGGAAAAAAAAAGGCAAAATGTCTTTAATGTACTTTCATGTCACTGAGACAAGTATGGATTAACATTTCTGAAATCCTTTTGCACTTTTTATTTTCACAAATAGTGTTGATTTGTTTTATTTTTTTTTTCAAGGGCAATAAAACTGTGACATTCATTCAAGGCTTAGTGCAGCCATAACTAGAGATTAACGCGCTGGCTACTTCATCTTCATCCTGTCATCTCTCTGCTGCTTTCTGGGAAAAGCAGGCTGACATGGTTATTAAATCTGGCAGCTGTGTTGTACACACATGGGAAGCAAGTAGAGCACAGCATATAGAAAATGAGTAGCTTTCAGATAGCAGCCTTCATTTCACTGCTGCAAGACTTGAAAGGCAGCCTAAAAAGCTCTTTCTCTTCTTTGTAATCACCAGTCGCTGGATCAGTGCGCAAATATCGCAAATACAGTTGCAAATGTAAGTATTCCTTGCCTGTGTGGTGCTTTCAGATTGCTAATTAAGGTTTCTACCTTGGTCTTCTGCTTGAAAAAGCAGAGAGATGAAAGCTGAAAACATCCTGACAGGGAAAGCTTCTCTGCAGTATTGTTCTGGCTTTCAGTGGAAGAGCTTTGAAGAAAAGGGATGCATGAAAGCTTTCCAGAACAAATAGTTTGCAGTTGTATTTGTTGATTTTGGGGATGTTCGCGTGCCATACTGTCTGTGAGGGGAGAAGTCCAGCAAATACAGGAGGTACTTATAGAGAGATGTTTTTCTGCTTAGATTAGATAGTCTTAGATATACAGCAAGAAAGATACTTCAGCAGTAATAGATGGTTTGTGAGCACATAGAAGAAGATTTTTCCATGGTATTTTTCACCTGGAATCTTTTCTTTAAAAATCCATAAATGTAGACCCGGACTTCTCATTAAGAAACTTGACAATACCTCATTATCAGAAGCGCAAACAAATAGTCATCATAAGGGGCACCAGTAAGTCTGCATCTGACCTGATAAGAACAATGAACATGGCACGGTGAGCAATGCATGTTTTTCACCCATCTCCCTCTGTCTGTACATGAAATGATCTTTATCTGCTACAGTGGCATCGAGACAGGATAGTAAGGTGGTTGGGAAGCAGTGGAGCTGAAGGTTTCTCAGTGTTGTGGTGATACTGTAAGGAAGAAAATTGCTACTTGTCAGTGTATTTTCGGTCTCATAGCATTGAAGAAGCAATATATTTGTTTTTATTCTCCTTACTAATTCAAAGCTTCTGTATTGCCATTGTCCTTGTGAGTTTATTGCTAGTGAATTCTTACTGTGCTATGAATGAAATCTGCTTCTTGAAAACAGCCTGTGATCAGTACGAAGTATAAATGTCAGATAATTGCACAAGAAATGCAGGCTGTAGCTAGTTTGTTTCTGTTCCTGTGTCATGTTTCTTGCTTTATTTACAGGTTTTGTTATTTCTTGGGGACCATTGGTCCCGTCTGCTTTTCATGAGTCATATTGAAATGTCATTTTCACAGTTAACAGGTGACTGCCATTAAGTGACTAGGGAGAGAATGTGTGTTGTTTCCTCCAATAGAGGACTAAACATATCCATGGTATAACTCCCTTGACAATGCTGCTATAACACAGGTATAGCAGTTGATGACTCTGTTGTGTTTATAAGCTGCTTTTGAAATACTTCAGCCTCATCTTACAGATGTATATGTATAAATGCCAGTCTTCACTGTAGCAAGTAAAAGCTGTTTTTGAAGCTTCCCTTTCCCTCCTCTTGTCTTCTTTTTCCCCTCATAGACATAAATTTGTAGCTTCCCTGAAACTTAGCTGTGAAAATGGTCCTTTTTGATGACAGCTGTGGAGCTAAGCTTCCCAAGCCTGAGTGGCAGCCAGCCATCTGCTGAGACAAGTGGTGACCTTTCAGGACAATGTCTCTCACAAAAATGTCAAAATATTAAAACGGCAGACATCAAATGTCATGTGCGTGGGAAGGGTTGTTATCTGGCAGGCTTTCAGCTGAAGACAGTTAATCCACTGCTTGTTTGGATTATATATTGAAAGCTCCTGCCTAAATCTCTAAAATAGAGAGAAATTATTCTGTGTCCTGAATAATTTCAGAAGTTTTTCTGGGAAGATTTGGGACATGGATGGAAAATTTCAGAAGTGTTTTATTTAAAATCTGCTCAGGCATCTTCCTGACAGATATCCAGAAAAGCAGATTTTGGCCTTTAATTTTTCTCTTTACATCATGCACCAGTTTTCCTCCCAAATCTCTTATCCAGAATGTAAATGGATCCTGATGAAGCTTAAGTGAAGTTCATTGATGTGCACAGGATGCTGAAATTCTGTTAGCATGTGCACTGACTTTTTAGGCGTATGCTCACTGAATAATAAACAATGCCCTGCAGTTCTTGGTGCTGCAGCCCTGAGCTGAAATCTCATTTGCTGTTACATGCATCGATGCTTTGTAACTTTCTCTGAAGACACTGAGGTGTGAGCATTCCCGTGCTCGCTGGTGTGTCAGATTCTCAGATACCTTTACCCCTGGTAACAGATCAGTGACACTGATAGGCTGCCTCATTGGTTTCAGCCCTGCTGCATAAATATTTCTGGGAGGTGTGAAACTGCCTGATGCTTTACCTTGGCCTGTAGGAAAGCCAGGCAGCGTGCATGGCTGATCAGGGAACAAACGTGTTCACCTTGTGGTTGACCTCTCTTGGAAAGTAGGAAGGGGTACTGCACCTGACCAGTCTTGTCCAGCCAGTTTGCAACTGGCCACAATTCAAGAGAATTCTCAATATTCTCTGTGCAAAGCACAGAGTGAACTGCCAACATGGATAACTCCTGCAAAGCTTTAAATATTTAGATTTAATAGTGCCAAATCCATTGTTACTTACCAAGATGCCTTACCAAGATACTACAATGGCAGACAGTCTTTTCTAGTATTTCTTACCTTTTTTCTTTCCCTTTCAAGATAGGAGTTCTGTGTCACACCAGGTTTTTTCTCCTACTACAAGCAAGCAGCTTTTTGTAATTTTGTTTTAGTGTTCTTCACTTCTGCTCACAGAGGAAGTGTTTCCTGCCCTCTCAGCCCTTTAAAACTGGGAACACTGCAT
This sequence comes from Lanius collurio, assembly GCA_020086605.1. Classification (NCBI taxonomy): domain Eukaryota; kingdom Metazoa; phylum Chordata; class Aves; order Passeriformes; family Laniidae; genus Lanius; species Lanius collurio. Next base: position 13,564,773 of record JACBWW010000015.1, on the reverse strand, counting down.
CCCGTGATCCCCTTCTCTCTGCTGTAGTCATAGAAAAGGCTAAGTATCCACGTTGGTCTTTTCTTTCTTGTTAGTATTCTATGATCACTCCTCCTTTCTCCGAGTTCCCTACAAGAAGAATTCTGAGGCAAATGAACTAGGTAAGAACAAATTCCCATAAAGATCTTACAGTAATTAATCCTTCCTCCTTCCCTTCCTTCTCCTTTCACTTGTCTTCAAAATTTATCTGCTTTTACACAAACGTTTCTGTCATTTGAGAATTACTAAGATGTAAAAACCTGATTGGAAGAACAAAATTATGCTCATCCAGTTGAGGAATAAAAAGGTAACTGAGGCATCAATTAATGTAACTTAACACAGCTCAGATACCTAGACTGAGTTTTGGATTTTGATTTTCAAATGACAAACCACATGTAGGCCAAATCTATTTAATCATCTGATAATGTTAAAGAAAAAAATAAATAGGGATGCTGCTGTTTTCTGTGGGCTTTGCTTGAAGAAAAAAAAATTGAGAAAAATAACTGTAGTAGCAATAATTTCTTTTAAATCAGATTATACAGGAGTTGGTTGCTTCCTAAGAACTGTGCAGTGTCAGATTGTTTCAGTGCAGTTCATTAAACATCCATCAGTATATCTCATATGAAATTCTGACTTGCGCCAATGGCACTATCATTTTATTCAGCATTTATATTATTATTATTACTCTTTGCTATTTCTGTAGCATCTAGGAATACATTTTTTGTTGTCATTGTGCGAGGTTTTGTATAGAAACAGAAGGTAATCCTTGTCCCCAGACTGCTTACAAGCTCTATTACAAATAAATCAAAACTTTCTTTGCACAAACTTACTACCTTTCTTGTTTGGCTCTTAATCTGAATTCAGAACACAGATGTCAGTACTGTGTTATCTGAATTGGTCTTCAGGATACCAGACTTTGCTTAGACATGGGCTTATAATTGCACGTAATTAAAATTAGGGAATGACATACACTTACTGTGACCTTATTTTAAAATTGTCTTACTGATTCACTTGAAGTATCTCCCTTAGGCTGTTAGTGTTTAGGTATTAAGTTTATGAAGTATATTAATTGAAATTAATTCAACTAATGAAAACATGACTATAATTACAAAATACTTCTGGACCACCAATGAAGATTTCCCTTAAAATAGTTAAGACACTATTGCCAATTACTAAGTTAATAAGGTTCATAATAAACTTCATTACTAAGTAATGTCCATTATTAAGTTAAATGAAGTATGTTTACTTTTGGTTATTGACAGAATCTAAATTTCAATGTTGATTATTTACATGAAAGAGCAGCAGCATGAGACATAACCATCACACACTAATTGCCTCATGGACAATGTACTGTGATTTGAGGTGGACGGGGGGATCACAATAAGGGTGAGATGAGAGTCTCATAGATGAGAGTCTTTATCTGCATTTTCTATAAGACAAAATTTTCCCATCGCTCTGCTCCTTATCCATCTTATAAATAGATTTCAGGAGCAGTCACATATCTGTTAATATCACCTTTTCTGCCACCTTTTGTTTGAATGATGTGGTGTAAGGTACACAGTAGTTTCATACTCATAAACTAGGACTAAACTGCCATCTGAAATCAGTCAGGACAACTCTCTAGTTCACAAAGCCCTATTATAATACACTATTCCATGTTGAAGGTATTTCATGTGTTCAGTTTGTACACTCATCAGATCATCTTTCACAAGGCAAGGCTGTAGTGTATGAATACAAACTATAACTTAACTGAGCAAGGTAACCAACATATCTGAGCCAAATGGCAGAGTTATTCTTTCTGGAAATGTATATTACACAAACTGCTATGATTTCTAAGTGCCAATTTTATTTTGAGGTGATAAACCTAGTTGTATATGCAGGAATAAAAAATCTGAAGGATCCCAGAGGGACAGATCACAGTTGAAAAGATATTGTACCTTGAATTTCTCACGATTTTTAAATTTCACTTTGAAACTCTACTTCGTGATATCTCTTTTTGCATTGACACTGCAACTTGTATCACTTTAGTGACATATTAAAAAAAGAAATTTAAATTTATTCTGACAGTATCACTGTTGTCCCTTCCATAAAGGACAGGATTTATGCAAATGCAAGCTAACAAACATGAAGGGCTGTTGGACTCCTCAACTGGCTTTTTTTTTTCCATACAGGGAATGATGAATAAAAGTCCGAAAGATTATTTCCAAGCATGCAATTAATCATAAATCCAGCTTGATCCGGAAGGATAAAACAGTAGTTGATCAATCTGGCTAGCTAGTACTTTGAAAGGATTTTGCAGAATTCATTAGGTCAGGAATATTAAGACGGGTGCCTCTTTTCTTATGAGACAATAATGTGATTCCCAAAGGGATAAGCTAGAAGTCAAAACCAAAACAATTTATCCTGGGGAATAGTATGGATTACTGTTAAGAGCATTCTGAAGTCCTGTCCTATCATTCATTTATTTCAAAGCATTTCTAAAAGTAATGGCCTAATCTTAAAGACAGTAAATCAGAAATAACCAAATCACTAAAGCTTGTTTGTCTTTTAGAAACATGGGTTGTCTTAATTTAAAGGCTTCAGTACTTCTGAGTCTCCTTTACCTATCTAGGGGAGCAATTGAAAAAGCATTCAAAACCTTTTATATTCTGTTCCCCCTCTACGCTTCAATTTAGTGGAAATTCACTCACACAAGGGCTCTTTTAAAGAAATTACAGAGTTTGCAGACTGATATGGAGCTACCTCTGTCGAACACCTTGTAATGAACCAGCTTCCGTTCTTCTTTGGAAGTAGGTTCACTGAAATAAGTGGTTTTGGCAGAATGCAGAGAAGTAGAACCTGCTGGATGCCACAGCTGGATATTTGAAAGTGGAGGTTGACAGCAACTCCCTTGACATTCTGAGCATTGCCCTACTGACATACCTGAAATCCATAGGTTGCTATAGTTTTGTTACAGTATGTGGGGCCCTCAGATTTTAAATTAGTCAGTAGTAACTGCTGGGTAAAAGTCAGGGTAATTGCTGTGTAAAAGTACAGCAATGAGGCAGAAAAATTATTAAAGAATTAGGTAACTAACGCCCAACTTACCGTACTATATTTGGAGTTCCCAGGACAATATACTTACTAACCTTGGGCCAAGACATAGCCATCCTAAAAGTGAATGCAACTCATACTGCATATTCCCATAGCAAAATTTTACCCCTAAATGGGCTTCCAACCATCAGTGTCCCTCCCAAGTGGAATGGCTAAAGTACTCTTTTTCTCTATACAATTATGATTGTATGCTTTAAAATGAGAAATTGAGAATTTGTTCAGCTTTTCTTTTGTTTTTAAGAACATGTTGAGAGTTAACATAGTGAAGCTTGTTACATAGATGCCATTGTATGATGCTTATAATGAATAACATGCTATGACATCAAAGGTCTTCTAGGAATCAATAACTATTGATGAGAAAATAAGTCATTATTTTCACTGTAATTATCAGGAGACACGTGATGGTTTGCTTTGGTTCTGACCTTGATTGTTCATGCACTGAAATAATAATTGCAGTTAATTTCTTCTTTTCCATAAATATTCATCGGTTGTCCAGCATCAGAGAGTATAGGTAGAGGAGGACCACCATGTAAAACACATCTGTTTCTTGGGAAGTATGAGTTTGTCCTTTTGGGGCAACAAAAGACCTCACCACTGGCTTACACTAATGCTTTTTAAAAATGGTTCTGTCTTTAAAATGTTTTCTGAAAGGATTTTCTTTGCTTTATTCTTGAAGATGTGAGGGCAGATAGACACATCTGATTGCAAGTGCTATGGAGAGCAGAAAGAAGAAAGGTCTTTTTGATGCTCCTTGATCCTCAGCCAGCTAACCCTAGGAGAAATCAGAGCTGATGTTATGATTCATGGAGCTGGGAAAAAAAAACTTAGATCCTTGAGCAGCAGAGACCCCACACTACTCTGACCCTATCATCTGGAAAGCATTTTTCTGTAAATATTCTCTCCCTCTGTCACTGAGGAAAGTTTGAGTGTTGTCAGAGCAACAAGTGGTACAACATCACTATGTCATCTGTGCTTCTGGGAACTGTCTACATAAAGGTGTTAATAGAGTGCCTTTATAAAGAGATCCCTTCAGCTGACTGCTTTTATCAGGTATGGGAATTAAAGTAGGTATAGGGCTGCCTATCACACTGACAGTGCAATTCTCTAGGTCAATGGGTCACTGTCTCTTCACAGGACTATTTGTCAGTGGCTCTGTGTACATACCATAGTCCATAGTAGTTTGTTTATCTACTGATTCAGAGCAGATGCTCAAATCACACAACTTCCATGAAGGAGGAATTGACAAAGACTGCAGCTGGGGTGAGGATGGTACAAGAAACTCCATCCACCATTCTCCAAAAGGCACAATGAATGGCTTAATTGTTGCTGCTAACAATTGTTAGCCATTTTATTTGCTATAGCCAAAGTATGATCCCATTAAGAGCCAATTTGGACAAATACAGTGACAGGGCAGTCTCTTTGTTCTATTCACTTGGCATCATTCACTGAATAGATTTCACTGGCTCTATCTGGGCCAGACCTTCCACTATTCCTCACCTGCGAAGCACACTTCTTGACCACAGGGAGGTCTTGAGCTGGCTAACATAGTTGTAATTAGGAAGGAACAGCCCTGACAGTGAGGAAATAGTACAGTATGCAATAAAAACAGCATTATTTCATAGTGGGGAGATTTGTAAGACAGCATGTCTTCTGAGAGAGCTGCCCATGAGAATACTTATCCTCATACCAGAGTTTCCTTCAGTGCCTTGTGAACTTAATCTGATTATCATCTATCTTTCATTGAACTGGATTGGATGTGTCTGGTTTAACATCTTCCTCTGTTGCAAGGCTTGTATTTAAGGGATGCTACACAAACACTAGGAAAGGACAGAAAGCAAGCTGCCTGTATCACAAAAAAATTCATCTCCCAAGTGAGTAGGCACTGGGCCACAATGAAGTTAATGTACATTTTCATGTGATGTTAAAAAAGTCATTGTCTGGATTAAAGCCTCTCCTTATTGTTTAGTATTCAGGCTCCTACTGAAAAGCTGAGGATTTTCATAGTTCTCAAATAAAGACATCTGATTTTTTTGTCATGCAAAGCAATCTGATTTTTCTTAATCTTGTTCTCAGAAATAACTCAATTATTTTGGCTGATTGTTTTTAATGAGGCAAACATCTAGTATGAAAAATTTCATACTAGCCACTAAAGGCTTTTAAAATCTATTAACAGCTGAAATAGGGTCACTTAATGGAGAAATACAAAATTACCATACTTATAAATTATAGTATTAAAATGCACTAAAAATGCACAATTGACAACAAAATCTGCTTTAGGCAAACATCATGGCATTCAGTACCTCTGTGTAGCAAGGAGGTTCCTAAGTATGGCTGTAACAAGATTTCTTAGGAAAAAAAAAACCCTGAATGGTAATTTTTTCTGTTAAGGATGGTATTAAATATCTCTGTGGGTTCTTCCTCTTCTAAAAAGTGATATTGGAACTTGCTGTAGAGTCTGACATTACCATGGGTGAGGAAGAAAATGAAAGGAAAAAAGACTGGACTATCTTCAGTTTCATTTTTTGAAATGCTACTGAGAAAATTTAACTTTTTCCCTCATTCACAAGTTAAACAGATTTTTGAATCTGCAGACTATTACCTTTTCAGAATGCATGTGACCTGTTATTCTATGTTGTGAACACTAATGTTCTTGAGTCCTCAGGAATATCAAGGGGTTCACATGTGTTTGGTTTTAGGCATCATATCTATGGACGCCAGTAGGATGCATTCAGGATAAACTTCCTTTCTGGCTGACTTGTGCTTTTTGCTGTCTTTCATCTGTCCTTAAAATGACCAAGAAATACAGCTTTAAAATAACTGCATTAATCTGAGCAATTGCTGAACTTTGCAGTTTTCCATTGCAATAATCATTGCCTCCTTCTGTGAGGTCTCTCTCAGCTTGAGCTTGAGTCAGAAAGCAACCAAGAGCAAACAACAATCCTTTCAATGCAAGAAGCCTCCTTTAAATGCGCCACATTGCTGACCTTGACAAGCACGCAGAAAAGCACAAGTGAATGCACACAAACTTTCAAGGCCTGCTGTCCATCCAGACCCTGGGTACTACGCAGTATTTCCTCACACAGATTTTGTTCCTTGCATGCAAATAGAGTCACAGTGTGTGAGCTATAACTTAATCCATGTTGTGGCCTGCGTCAACACAAAGGCCCTGGTGGAGCACTGTGTTGCAGTCAGGCAGCTCTGGCTGTTTTAACAGATTCGGGGGATCCTTGCTCAAGGAATGAGGCAGAATAGTCATTACTTTTAGAGCAAAAAGATGAATGAATGCTGGAAGAAGTGGTGCTTTTTTTTTCATAAAACAATCTGTTAAATAGGAAAAAAAACCCAGACTGACATGGAACTGATTTCACATTACTCTAAAAATACCATAGTGATGCTGGATGCAGGTTATAGAGATTATAATTTTATTTCATGCTACATATCTTCAGGAAACCCCTACTAATTTAGATAGCATTGGCATTGCTTTTGCATAAAAATTTTTATTTATTTGTTTGAGCTAGAATATACAATATCTCCAAGCTTCTTTGCTGGATAGGTAATATTTCAAAAGACTTTTAAGTTCCTTCTCCCCAGTTAACATATGCAAGAAACATATCTAGAAATATTTTGTTAAAAAAAATCAGTTGCTTTTATACTCACATTGAATAAATAATTAAATGTTATATCCTTTATACTTTCATACTAATTACGAGTATGTTCTTATATAGATTTCTTCCTGTAATTTGCAGTTGCTATATAAACATACAGTCTCATACAAATACTTTCTTATGGAGAATTTGTTTTAAATATGTGTAGAACTCCTAAGAAAATATGTATTTCTGAAGAATTTAAGCATTCCATGAATTCCCTTTCTTTTCAAATCAGTGAGCGCATATTGAACTGAACTCCATCCTTTCAGTATGCATTAGTTTTGTAGGTTTGCTTGAATTTCGGAGACCATATAGAAATTTGTGGTAGGTACTATCACTCTGAAGTGAGCCATTTGTATGTAGACTTCTTTGTTGTTGATCTTACCTTTAATTAGAACCTTTGCACACTCAGTCTGATGTTGTCTGTTATTCATTCTTACCCAGATTCTTAATTTGTGTGATTGAAGAATTATTCTAGGATTATTTTGACACCCAGTCCAGTTTTCTTAGGCTGCTGTAAAATGGCATGATGTAATTAAATCCAGACATGGAGGTGATTTGGTTCTCATTACATGACAGGTTTAGCCATGTGCTACTTGATTCAAGGGGACTTTTATATTTTAATTGAGTTCTCCTGCATGGCTGAGGTTTGTAGTATCTTTAATGTTAAAGTCTTCTTTTCGTCTCCTGCTGCTCAGAATACCTTTATGATAGAGCTTTGCTTGAGAGCTAGTATGTCCCTGTTTTTACAGAGGGATAGGTAATCACGAGGAAGTTGACTTGAGAGCACCTGGAATTCATTAAAATTCCTCTTACTAGCCTGTTATATGAGGATACTGAAAACTTGGAGTGTTGTGTTTGCTCGCTGACTTATACAGTACACACCACCATCTCTTTGGATTTCTTTGTCCAAATGAATGATTCTGACCTCTGTTGTGCCTCTGCAGCTTCAAGCATTTAAATTATTTAGGTGTTTCTGCATGGTCAGTAATGGGCACACTTTGTCTAGGCTTGCTGGGTAGAAAGGGGATGTAGAAGTAAGTTGGGTATAGCATTTCTTTTGGTATCCCACTCACTCCTATTCAGCAAGTAGGCATAAAATGCATCGGTAGTCTCATTCAAGGAGAGGTAAACTCCTGATCCACGCTGGGAGAGGGGAGGGACAAGTCACATCTGCACCATTGGGCACAGACCACTGGCCATTATTCAGGGAGTGTGTATGTGTGAAGGGAGTTAATTCCTTTTAGTTCCTGGATAAATCCATGGCTGACCTCATTGATGTGACAGTGAAATCAGCAGGAGTTCTCATATGCTTGACAGAAAGGCATGTATTAAAGTGCTTTCTTTGAACCAAGGTCACTGCATTGCTAATCTGAGCATTTTTCCTGTGATGGACAAATCCCTCTTGGTCTCTGAGCATCCTTTGCTCTTGTTGATGCAGAAATTTGGTTCCGTGCCAAGGAAACAAGTGGAATATTTACTGCTGAGTTCACAATGAATAGGGTTTCTTATGGGAGCAGGAACTACAGCTATCTTGAAGGGAGTCTTCTAATTAATGCTGTCTGTTTGTTGTATAACAGTAAGGTCTTCACAAAAGAGTTCTTTTGGATATTTCCCCTGAGTTCTTCTGTGTGAGCAAGAACATCTCAGCCCACAGAGAAGTGCAAGGAACTGGAGAGGCAATTTCTTTTTCCTTGTGAAAGCCCACATTGTAAAGGACATACCTAATAAGAAACTTGTCCATTCCCAAGATACTGATGGAAATGTTTATTCTGTTTTATAGGAAAGCATTCCTTGGAGACAAGTCTTCTTTTTATTTGAAATTTGAATGGATGTGTGTGCTCCTGGGTCTGTGGCTCTTTTTTGGCTCTTTGTCTGCATACCTGACACTCTGCTCCAAAGCCAAAGCATTTGTCCTTCTGAAATATTTTTTTGGACTCTAAACCTAATCAGAGATAAGGGGTGTTTCAGCACTGTTTGCAAAACCCCTCTAGAAGTGTATTAATCACCCCATAACAACAGTGGAATTTAAATGTTGTGTTTAGATTAATTCACAGAATTTATGTGAGAAATGCCTGTAGTGTAGTATAGTAAGGCTTAAAGTAGCTTATAGCCAGCTTGGATGTAGAAGCCAGTTATGGCAGCATGGTGCCCAGGACAGGCTAATTGGCTTTGCTTCTTGACTGAGTTCTCTCCTACTTTAACAGCACATACATCGGATAGCTATTTTAGAGGTAGCTTTGTTACTTCTTGCTACCTTGCTGTCACAGTTCCACTAAGAAAAACCTTAAGGCTCAAAAATTCTGACTGCCAGACTTCCAGGTGAGATGGGAACTGAGACCTTTAGTCTGCAAATATGGTAGAGCACAACTGAGTGGGGAATGAAGGGCATGTGCAAAGAGTAGTTTGTACTTGAAAGGCTTCCTTTGAACTCTCTGGCAATTGAGGCCTGTGAACCATCTCTCACCAGAACATGGGACACAAGCTAGGGAGAAAACCTGCATAGATGAACTTCAAACTTGTATGTTGACTCTGCTTTACAGTGCCAAAGTCACAGAGCATGCATTTTTGGAGGTGCATCTCCTTTTATTAGTGCATTTGTGTTGTGCTTGGAATGAGTGCCCTTCGAGATGGCAGGAGATGTAAATAAAAAAAAAGCCTTATCTTGCCAAAGTAGTTATCCTGTTTATTTGCTTTCAAAGGATATATTTCTTAAGTCAACAGTGAAAATAATAACAGTTTGTATGACTGAAATGTCTTCAGTAAGAGCTTCAAAGAACTGTAAATGTATCCACATAGAACGTCCGTGAAATAGGTAGGACATATTATTACCACTTTACAAAGGGCTATAAAAAATGAAATCACTAGTGCAGATCTAACTAGAACACCAGTGATAGTAATGACAGCTGATGATGTATATCAGCTGTATAACCCTTGTTTCTTTCCACACAGTTCCTAATGCTGTAATTGTATTTTTAGTTACAGTTACAATTTGATAATACTCTGCTTCTTTTCCACTCCTGTGAAGCAGAGAAGCAGGTCTCTGTGTTCAGTGTGGTGTTATTTACACTATTAAGTTGCAGTGGGTATCTCTGTTTGATCTGATCCTTAGTGTGGCATTACTGATGAGGGTGAAGGAACCATTCTCTCTTGAAGACAGGAAGATTCTGGATGGAAAGGTGGCACATTAGGGGGAGATTCACGCAGTTGTTCAGCAGTGCAGGAAGGAGTAGTTATAAGCCTGATCTTTCTGTGTAGAGAGCCATGAAAAGAGATGCTGACAGCAGTTGTTTCACTTAAGTCATTTGGAGCACAGGGATAGGTCCTATAGTTTATGTGGCCTCCAGGAGCTAGACACATCCCCAGAGTCTCTTCTGGCATTTGCTACACCTCAGGAGGCACCACCAAAGGGTTAAATAGTTCCACAGTGTGTCACTTGCTCTCTAATTAGGAAGTGGTCCAAGAGCTCAAAGTTCAAAATGCACATGGTCTGAGCTGGGACTAAGCCCAAGTTCCCACTGACTGCAGTCTCATATGTTAGTGAGGTGCATCTGCAGACAATCTCTTCCCCTTCCCATTTCTGCCATTTGTTTTCCTTTTTAACAGAAAAATGAGACATTTCAGCTACACAGTTTCACTTCTTTTGTCACTATCTGAAGTCTTCCATTGCTTCAGCTAGTATGATTTTCTGGGAATAACTTGTAACCCCCTTAATAACTAAAAGCAGGCCAGTAAAACATGTCAAAAATCCTCTCACTCCACTCCATTCTGCAACATCTGTGGCTTTTGCTGGAGTACCACGGCAGGTCTCCTCCCAGCAGCAATGCAGATATGAACTGGTCAGGCTGAGCCTCAGGGAGCCTGAAGTTCCTTCTTGGCCCCAAAGGGAGATACAAAGAACAGGCAAAATAGCATCCAGCTGAACTTGTTTTGAGAAGAAAGGGCAGAGTGAGGGTGGGCTGAGGCCACAAAATGGTAAAAAAAACAGTTTTAGAAAGCAAACAATAAATAGTAGAAGCCAGATGGGTGGTCATATGAAAGGGCCAGAGACAAAATGTCACCCATGGTGCCCGCAAATGAGGGAGTGGGCAAAGTTCTGATGAATCATAGAATCTAGGATATGCTGAGCTGGAAGGGACTCATCAGCTTTTGGGATCTTGTGTTTAAGAGTGGTGTGGGTTTGGGGGTCATGGTTTTAAGTTTCACCCCGGAATAGATGGTAGCTTCTGGGGATGACGGCCATATTTTGCCTATGAAAAAGAAGGTAGTGATTCTAGTCTTCACCTTTTTCCCTCTCCATCTTCAGCCACATGGGTTTATTGTTTCCCTCCACTGGCTCTTGGGGTGCTTAACATGGCATGGATATGAGTGAGATCATTAACCTGTCTGAGAAACATATCCAGCAAGACACCTTTGATCTGTGAGCTTTGACACTGTTCCTGGAACACATGTAAGAGGAGCAGGCCTGTGTAGCTGGGAATGGCGATAAGAGAAGGGGATGATGACCTTTTTGGTAAAAGTAAGTTATTAAATCAGCTTGGCCAGCACATTTAGCTGGTGCCTGGGTTGGTATTGTTGGCAGTGCTGGTAACAATTTTCCTGCGTCATACAAGGCTTAAGGACAAAGAGGCAACTTCATCCTTGGCATAATGCTGAGTGGAGTCACAGGAGTTGTACCCAGGGTTACTTTGTCTAAAGTGTGCCTTTTCAACAAGTCCACTAAATCAGCTCATTCTTGCTCTCTCTTTTGTTTCTTTATTTGTGGCTACACTGAATTAGCATCTTAAATAAATTTTCATGGGAATCAGAGATGCAATAGCTAGCTTGCTTTCTCTTGTGCAGCTACAAACAGTCTTTTCAGAGCAGTCTTTTCACAATCTCATGTACAGTGTTTGGGCCCTTGATCCATATCCATCAAAGGCTTTTCATGCCTACCCTGTTCCATAAACCAATCTAACAGTATAAGGTGCATAGCATGCAGTATATAGTTAATGGTAAAAGATTTGTAGCACATATATTTTATATACAGGGATGAAACATCCCACTTTCTGGAATGACTTTTTGTCTATTCACATTGTTTCTCCTACTTTTATTCCAATACATTTCTATATTTTCTATATTTTGTGACATGTAGATTGTAGAAAAGAAAGAAAATAGGTAATTTAATTTGATGAAACCAGGCATTCTCAGCATAGAAAACAAGGTAAGAAAAGAGAGCTTTGTAGGAAGAAAGCTGAAAAGCCGGGCCTTGTGATGAAGAGAGCTGGAGAAGTCAAACAGTAAGAAAAGAGAAACTCTGAAAAGGCCTTGGAGCTCAGGACATGAAAGCATGGCATTCATGGAGGTGCTGGCAATGTGGCTGTAATATGGAACAAAAGATTACCTCAGTTGCTGATTTTTTTGTGGAAAACAATGCAGGTGCATTGGAAATAAGATCCAGGCTCAATAATCAAAATAATTTAAGTAATCAAATACTGTGATCACACTGTGGACCTGGGCAGAGATTTACACATTAAAAATACTAGAAGAGAGCTCTGGTAAAATAATGGTGTTGGTGGGGATAGCACAGGCCAAGTAAGAAATCTGGGCAAAAGTAGAGGCAGTGTATGTTATGTACTGTGTGGCAGCTAATGGAGCTGTGCAATTGCATCAGAATCTGCGATGTCATTGAAGAACGTGCCTAGTACGTCTCACTGTGTAGAAAAACCTGCAAACGTGACCCCAGCCCGTTGTGATGCAGTGCTTTGTGCCAGAACTATCGTGCAGCCTGTCAGCAGAAGCCGGAGAGCTGTGATATGCCCGCCTATCTGAACAAGGTGCTAACTCCAGCATCTGCTTCTGCAAGGAGTTCAGCTCCTTTATCAAAGGAGAGGGGAAGAGAAATCACTTGTGCCAAGACTACACAGAATGGAGTGTGATTGAACTGCTTTAATTTGACCCCTGAAAAGGATCTTAAAATTAGGAGCTGTCAGGGTGTTTAATACAATATGCCTAAAACAGAGGGTGAAATATGGGACTGGTGAAAAGCAGAAAGCTGAAAAATACAATTGGATGCTTGTAAATCACTGACATAAAGTGGTACAGGAGCCTACACAAGCAAATAGTAAAAGCTGGATAGAATATAACAAGAAGTGTAGGGTGCCTTTGGGAGTGCAAGAGAGGGAGGAGTAGATGCTGAGAGAAAAATTAATCAGAAAGGTCAGAGAAAAAACAGTGAAAGCCAAAAAGATGGCATGGTTTTTAAGGAGGATTTTAGTCATTTCCAAAGCAAAAAAGAGCTCAAAGTGCCTGAGGCTTGAAGAACAAAGCATGATATTAATGCAGGGAGTTATTATAAAATACTTGATGTGGCAGATTTTGGTGGCAGACAGGCCTCACAGCCAAACTAGAGGCATAAGAAAGTAGGACAGAGCTGGGATGAAATGAGACCAACAGCTGTAAGCAGGGTATTCAATTAACTGGGAACAATTCAGTTCAAACAACAAAGGAGAGAGGAACTTGGGCAGACAGGTGGGATCATAGATGGCTGAGGCAAGATCAGAAGCAGCTTATATTTCAGGGAGTATTCATTCCATGCAATACCTCTTTTGTCTCTGCGTTAAGATCAGTAAACTGACAGAGAAGCATTTACTTCTATGCTACATTACCTTTCCTTGAATAATGGGGGGACAGACAAGGAGGGCACAGTGTGGTGCTGAAGGAAAGGGAGACTTAACACCTCCACTTTTGACAGCAATAACTTGCTGGACCAACTTAGTTGTCTCACAGAACCTTACCCGAAGGTGCCTCTGTTGTGACACTGCTCTTTCGGGGAGATCAGGACCAAAAGAATAAGCAGTTAAGATGGAGGTGAAGAGAAGCAATCATAGAAGGATCAATGAAGGTTGAGAGGTCAGGGTAAGACATTTGTGACAGAGAAGTGAGAAATACCACTGTCAGCAAATAAAGCAGATAGAGCATGTTAGGAAGGATGAAAATAAAAAAAAAGGATGGAGAGAATTAAAATTAGAGACTTCGCAAGTGAAACTTCTAGATCGGGAATATGAACTAATTTTAATTTGGAGGTCTTTTGTTTGTTTGTATGTTTGATTGACCTAAAAGAATCAGTGCATTGGAGATGCCTGCAGGCTCCTTAAAAGTGTTTGTATGAATACACAGCAAGTATGTGCTTTTCCTGAAGTGATCTATTGATTTTTGTTTTCCCTTTCACCTTAAGCATTTTAATGCCTAGCAGTAAACTGTCAAGCCCTTCCCAGTCAGTCCCTCTTGTTCCCCTGCTTAAGAATGAAACGCAGTATCTTGAACACCCAGAATGCGAAGAAGGAGCTAATCATTGGCTCGCATTGTGGCTGGCAGGGCAGGCCCGCCTCTTTGGCTTGTGCTGACAAGCTGTTTATGTTTGTGCACGGCCACCCTTTAACTCAGCCGCCCGATGGCCGTAATGGGACCAACCGTCTGAATGCTGCAGGGAGCTAAATCTTCTCATCCGAGGCACAGTAAATTTCAGCCTCTGATACTCCCGCCTGGACTCTATGGAACACTAGTAAGTAACCTTCTGTCTTGTGGCATTTCTCATAAGACTAAGGGCATGTTTCAGCAAGGCAGGTAGGTGCTGTCATTCAGAGAGGCAGCTATGAAAGCATTTTCCTCTGTCTGATGTAAAAGAGCTAGAGCTACTTTGTATGCAGTGTCATGACTGCAAGGACCACACGATTTCAATCTCAAATGAGACCTTCCTGGGAGGCAAGAGGGAAGAAGTTAATAAGGGACAAAAGCCATTTAAACTTAATAAATTCTTGGGGTTTATATATATATATACACACTTCATTTAGTCTGCATCCAGTTCTTATTTTTAGCTGCATTTCCAGTATTTGATCATCCAGGCTCATTTCAAACAGCAGCAATTTTTGCAAGGTCATGAATGGTGTGGTTTGGAAAAGTGTGAAATAGCTGGAAATGAATGCTCTCCAAAAGGCTGATAGGTACTGTCATATTTGAAGATATATGCCCTAGCAGTAGAACAAGAAAGTCGTGGTCCGAGATTTCAGTCCTCTTTGTTGACTGCTGTTGGGAACTGTTCACAGCTCCACAGAGCAAAAGACTGCAGAGATGGAATGAGTGTGACTTCTCGCATCTTTAGTATGCCCTTTCTAATTTTCAGAATTTGAAATCAAATATTGCCTCTTTGGGCAGTATTCTTCAACTTACCCCTGCACTACATGAATTGATGGACTTTTTAGACTTTCTCTTTTAACCATTTATACCAGCAAAGAAAGTCTTAATGTCCCTGTCAGAGCTGGCCACCACACAGAATGTCAGAACTAGTCTGCTCCTGAAGTTTGGGCAAGTCTGTCTGTAGATTTCATGTGGTAACTGAGGCTCAGGCTGTGAGTTCAAGGCACCTGAGGGGGAGAAAGGTGGCTGTTCCTGTAAATAAGCATGTTCATTATTCCTCTATTTAAAATCACAGGAAAGTAAGTTTCAATCAGGTATTCATTAGCCTTGCCTCATGCCAAAAAAAAATAAAATAAAAAAAATTTGAAAGCAAATCCAAAGCAAGGCCTGATGCCATGTTCCTTTCATCTTGTTTAGCTTGCCCCCTGTGGATGTACGCAAGAGGGTGATACCCTGGGGGTTGTGCCTTTGTCTCTGCTGTGCTGCTTGTGTTTGGGGGCTGTGCATAGCTTCTGCAGAAAGCCCTGAAGCAGCCTGGAAACTTTTGGCCCAAGAGTCCTCAACTCACCTATAGGATCTTAATGACTGCAGCATTCAAAGATTGCAGAGGGCCAGTCAAGCAATATTATGTTTAGAAAGCAGTGGCGAAGAGACAGCTGGACAGAAACTTTCTAATAAAACTGATAAAATTATAGGCAACTGTTGTACTTAATACATTTTAGGTGGGTCTTGATGCTGATGGTTGTTCAGCTCTGAGTCTGAGCCTTCTCTACAGCAGTACAGTGCATGTGTGGTAGTGTATGAATTAAAGCTAATTACAGCAATAAGCTGCTTCTGTGCCAGGCTGTGAATACAAGCCAGAGTGTTTCAGTCAGTTGCACTAAGCAGCAGATAGATACTAAGCCTTGATTAGTAAAGATGGAAATTAAATTGGTTTTTGTCTGTAGATTAAGAAAGCAGGATCTCAGTACTTAAAGCCATGAGATACACCACACACCTAGGAGTTGTTGCTGTGCCCTTGCAGTATATATTAGGAGTAATCAATATGCTTGCTGCATTGTCTGTCTCTTGACTAAAGAAAGAAATCCCTTGTGCATCACAAGCTCAGCACAACATGGCTGGCTCTGAAGGGCTACTGGGCCTGTTTGATTTGCATCAGGGTAAACAGGCAGAAAATTAAAACTGATTTTTTTTTCTCTCCCAGGGAGATAATTTTAAAGATGTATTTACAGGGCTTGCTAAAACAAGATGCTGAATCAACATCCTTCATAAAAGAGCCGCTCTGAACTGAATAAGCTATAATTGCACTTTTTGATTCTGAGATGGTAGGCAGTTTGTGAAAACAAAGTTATTTATTAATACTCATTAAAAAGGCTTTCAGATGGCCTGGAAAGCAGAGAATCATATCATGCTCATTCTACAAAAGAGGGAGATAAAATCTGCAAGGAAGCTGGAAATAGAACTGCTTACTGCAATTCATTTTCTTCCTCTGGTTCTGTAGGTTCACTTGCCAGCACTTTCCTGTGGCTGAGTATTTAGTCTGTAGGCACATTTGTAATACAGCTATTATTCAGTTGTTCAGAACTTATTGAAAGGTATTAGTTTGGGGTTGACTGAAACCCTGACCTCTTACCAATATTTCCCAAATATATTCATGGTTACCAGATATTAGATTCACTATATTCCCCTACATTGCCCTTAAGGATGTCAGACCAGCTCCCAAAATGAATCAATATCTTGGGAAAGAAGAGCTCTCTAGATTACTGAGAATTTTGAGTTATTTGAGCTGCAATTCATGACACTGGGCATTTGAATTTTTACTTAAAGCAGAAGGCTTTATGGGTACTTTGTGCCTCAGGCTTTATTATTAGCAGGTGCTCTGCTGATGTATCCTATATGCTTGACACACATCAATTAAGGTTGTGATAAGGGAGAGCCTGTGAGTGAAATACTGCATGTGCTTCCCTCCTATCAGCTGTTTGAGTCTGACCAGGAAACTGAACTGTCAGGTAGCAAGAAAAAGTCTGATGGTCTGAAAGAAGCAATGACAGCCTTCTGTAAGGCTTGGATAGATTTCCTTGTAAAATCACTCACTATCAGAACTCAGGTCTCCATAGGGATAAAGGCTGAGATTTGCCTCCTCAGCCTCTTTGGGTAAGTTGTCCTCTCTCTTTAATCTGAACCCTCTGACTGATATCCTCAGTTTTCACCCATGCCTGTGAAGGCTTTTAAAATCTTTCATTGTGGCTTGTTTTGTTTTGTTTTTTTTTGTTTCTTTCCAGGTCCCTTTTTCTAGGTATTAGATGCTAAGTAATGGCTGTTGCTGTTAAGTGGAACATACTGGTTAGCTCTAAAAAAATGAAAAATGCTAAGCATGCAGCCTTTTCTATTAAAAAGAGCAGCAGGGCTGTAGTACCCAGATCTCACTCAGACATTAAAAGCAGAGGGTCTTCTTCTAACGTGTGCATTTTATTTTGGTGGTGTTACCTGGAGAAGGTACTGCTCTTAGGAAATAAAAGGATTGCTAGGCAGGTTATGTGCAAAATTCACCCCAGGAAAATAAAGTAAGTCTCTCAAACAGGTATTTGCTACAGATCTTGTTCTGTAGGGTGGCCTGCCTGAAATATAATGGAAAACTTGGGTGAAGACAGAGAGAAAAGGGATCACTTCCTACCTTCCTTGCCACAGGCAGAGAGTGAATGGCGGTGACTAAGTTGTCTTCAGGTCTGTGCTGCCTTTAAATCATCAGTATCTACCAGTTTCCACAGGTTCCTTTGACTCCTCTCCCTCCTGTCTGATGTGACTTCTGTGCTAGCTAGCAATGCTGAAAGAAACAACTTTCAGTGGCATTCCAGCACTCCCACTGGCTATGCTCAGCTCTTCTCCTGGGAAGATATTTCCTTGGACTCCATTGGCAAGCCCTAAACTTTCTCTTACTTCCTGGAATTACTGGCTTACAGAACAGGCTCTCTGCATTGCTGCTTTGCTTCGATGGTGTGTAAAAGGCACGGTTGTGCAAACTACCTTCTTTTAGGGTACATACAGGACTGATACATTAATTGTAGCCTCCAGATGGCTCATTCCTCTCTCTAGCTCACCTCTCTTAGGTGCAGAAAGCAAATTGTATCCTGGTACATGCTCAAGTAGGCAGGAAATATGCCACTGTTTCTTCATCCATGAAGAAGCTTTTAAATATTTCAGTTTCCTTCTTTTTGCCTGTGTAGTTGCCAAAGGTCTAAGAAAGCAGCAATTTTAGCTTGTAGCATAAAATGTCCCTAATTAAGAGGGTAGCTTGCTGTGTTCTTCTTCATTGCTGCTGTCTAAATAAATTATCACGGCTGTCATCAGCCATTTCCTCTTATCACTGCTGGTTCACAGCATGTGAAACTGAGAAGCATTGTATCCGCTAAAATTCAAGGCGTGCACTGCAGTCTCTCTCACGAAATGACATCATACTATGGCTTGTTTTCTTCTTGACATCTTTCTTCTTATGCAACATCTTCAGTTGACACTGCCTAATGCTCCCTAATGTAATCCTATAATGTACTCTCAAAAGTTAACGTTTTTTATAGTAATATCCTGGCATGGAATTCTGCATGTCTTACTCTGGAAAAACTCTTGCTGAAGGCAGTAGGGATGCTGGTTACTTAAGGACTGAAATGGGATTGTGAGAATTACAGTCTTTTCTCATATGTGTGGTTTAATTTCTGCGTCTGACTGGGATGCTTTACTTTAGCGTGATACCTTTCACCTTCTTTTGAAGTAGTTTTCAAATGAGTAAGAGCAAGTTGATAGGTATTTGATGAGGTTAATATCAACTTCAGCATTGCAGTGGCTGAACTTTAAGCATATTACAGTTTTCAGACATTGCCTTCATGAGAGCATCTGTCTAAAGAAATATCTCCTTCTCTCTCTTTTCCCTGTGATTTTCTCCTGATATCCACTCTTCTCTATCACTTTGAAATCTATGCTTAACACTCATATACACTTTGGGATTCAGAGCTACATCAAAACATTTCCTTGGAAATAGAAACTGGCTGTGGAAAGTGTAACACTGTCACATTCTAGTCGACAGATGGGACAATGTGAGCCAGGGCTAATGTGGCTCTGGCTGCAAAAGAGAGGATTAAAAAGTGGGAAGAGATGTTCATGTGGGTGGAGCAGGGACAGCATCTTTTATATGCACGCAGGTATGAAGAGCAAGTCTTGTTCCCTACCTGCCCCAAAGCTCTATACAGCTTCACACCTGTCAGCCTTTCACTCTGGCCTGTAGTGCCTCCTAGCCTCAGGCCCCTCATCCTAGTCCAAGTCTCCATCTCATGCCTGTGTAGGGAGGGCATACAGCTTCTCCCTGTCATCTGTGCCCCCTGCCTCACTCATGAAGTTCACGGCCTCTTCATTGTTCTGCCACAACTCTTTTCCTGTCCTAGAGCCACCTTTTTTCCCAGGCATCCCATGTCCCATCCTCCTGAACCTCTGTTCTGTGCCATTTAAGATGCCTGTTCTCGCTGCCTCTCAGTCCTTAAGAGCTTCCCCATAGCTCTTTGCTCCTTGCTGTAGTCTTCTCCCACTGTCTTCTCACTACAGCCCAGTGTTTGCAGTCTGAGAGACAGGGAGCTCTTTGTTCTCTCCTGGAGTCTCAGGTTCTTCAGTGCAAAGGTCTCAGCATACTTTCTTTTCCCTCCTTATTGTACTTGAAGGCAGGAAAGTAGGGCAGGTCTAGGGTAAACCAGGCACATACTAGTTTTTTTGTGTGCTGTAAAGGGGGATAGCTCCAGGCAAGGTCAGAGAAAGACTAAGCCAAGACATATATAAGCATGGTATTTCTGTGGGTGTTTTTTTTCGTTTGTTGTTTTTTTTTTTTTTTTCTTCTTTATAAAACATAGCCTGTTCTATTTTTCTTGGCAAACAAATTGTCCAGTATTCAACAAATATCTTGTGAACCAACTTCAGGCCCAGAGCTGCTTTTGAACTGTTTGCTGTGATTCTTCATGTGCTCATTTCTTTGTGTTACCAGTCACATGGTAACATTTCTGATTCTTGGATGAATGATGTTTTCAAACAAAAAGAGGGATTTGGACACATTACTTTTGGTTCAGAACTTTTCATGAATGCAGACATATGAAAATGTTTTACATCAGTGTTTCCTGGATACTTGCTTTTGAAAGGAAGCTTACATGAATGGAAGTTTGTGAAAAACAGTAATACCAAGACAGTACAGTTTTACAGGAGCCAGGGCTGGTGGTTAATTTCTCAGAGTAGCAAACTATGATTCAGAGCAGCACAGAGCAGAAGCATGAGCCTGGCACAGACTGAATGTACGTCCACATTTACAGGACATGGTTGCCACAAAAGTGTGACTGAAGACCTCGAAGCAGGATTACAGTCAGGAGGAGGGTGGGGCTCACCTGCTGTTTCACAGTGTATTTTTATAAGAGGCTTGAGCATTCGGCTGCAGTTGTCTTTCTTCCTCTGCTCCAGTCTATAATGTCTTCAGCACTCAGTGGACCCCTATGAGCTAATTCACCTCTCTCAGGTTGCAGAAAATGGATGCATTTTTTCACTGGGCAGTTTTCTGTCAGGCAATGAACTGTACCTGCTCCCTGGGAGTCCAATAAGTGCCTCAGTGCAAGGTAAGAAGCGTGAGTGTGCACTCAGAGGGGAACAGGGGCCTCTGAAAATAGTCTAATGTTAGTCTTTTGAAATTATGTTTTTCTAACATTTGACCTTCCCTGATAAAAACCACTGGGACATATGCATTGCATAGTGTTTGCTGACTTGTTATTTAATGAATAGGAAGTTTCCAGCCATTAACTCCTATTCTGTGGACTTCATGGCGGGAAAAAGGAATTACCATTTCTCACTTAGAAGGGAAAAGGCTGCATATGTCTCCATCACCAATGTGCTCAGAATTAGTTTATGTGCTCCAGGCAAGCCCAGATCCTCGGAGTCACAGATGTAAGTGAGACTTGATGGGAAAAGTGGCTTAGTTATGCTTATTGTCCTTGTTTTTCCTGGGGACAGCCAGGGGCTACTGCAGTAGTGAAAACAGACGCAGCCATGGGGCTTCTCCAACAATGACATTGAGGTTATAATGCATTGTGGTTTTGTCTGAGCTGCGTTTTTCTTTCTGTGGAAGAGAAGTGATACATTATAAAGCAAAATATGCACATTATGAAAAGAAAATACCAAAAGCACTGAAACAGCCCTCTTCTCATCTAAGAGTTGGAGCAGGCAGCAAAGGATTATTGCATGGTATCTCTTTGGAAGATCAGCTGGCAATTATGTGCCTTTCTAGAGGGGGATAGGCTTTTGCCAAACTCAAGCCACTGGGCACCAAGCTGAAATGCTATGATGAAATACATAGTGAGGCCAGATCTACTGAGTACAAGCTTAGCATTTGAACCCAGACCCAAGGCAGCTGTTCCATGTGCTGGCTTTGAAATGCTGGTGATAAAACGATTCTTAATATCACAGCTAATTTGTCTGTAAAAAATGAGTTATTGTCAGTGCCAAAATCTACATTATTTTATTTCATTAAGCAACTGAAAGCTTCACCTTGAACTCCTCCAGGGGTAGTTTTGTCTCAGTTTATCAGACTTGTGGTTTTTCAGTCTGTACAAAGCCTGCCAGCTTGTTTGCATCAGAAGATTAATCTAGAACTTGAGTTGTGACTGACTAGAAATATGCATAAACATACTTAAAATCCTACACCAAGTGGTCTAGTGTTAAAACCAAAGGTCAATATATACCTGTGATGAAACCTAGGCTAGTTAGTCTACCATCCTGAGCTTCTATAAATTAAGTAATTTCACAGATTCAAATTAAACGGAAGATGCATCCTCCACGAAACCCAGACATTTCACTTGTCACTTTCTTAGTATTTAAGATGCAAAAAAATGGTTGAAAAACAAATTGCTTTCAACTATTCCTTTGCAATGCAGCACTTCCTATACAACCACACCAGACTGGATAGGAGCAGAGTTCAGACCAAGAGAGATACACATTCTGCCACCTACTGTGCATCACAACCTGTCTGTCACTGACTGAGGGACACTTTTCCCTTGCTTTAATGAACATGCAATGGTGTTTGAAAAAACCTTTCAAGCATCTATATACAAAGATACATAATCAACATAAAGAGCATCTAAGCTGCATCCTACTCCACTCTTGTCCTACTAATACTGCTAACATAGTTGATCTTGATGAGAAGTCAATATGGAAAATAACAGGGTGATTTTGTAGCTGGCATTTAAAAATATCCTAAATGGAAGCTGCCGTTTTTCTGAGAAGACAAATTGCTTCTAGCAGGTTGTTTTTCCTATTTGATCTATTCTTTGTTGCAATCTTTCCTATATGAAGCTTTCTACAGTAAATTTTCTTACCATCAAAGTGATGAATATCTTCCATCTTCATTTCTCCCGAAAGCTAGGATCCCTGTGCTCAGTAGGAACATGGTGCTTGACTTCCCCAAAATTCATGGAGACCGATTATGAGAATGTGAGCATCAAACGATGCCTTAGATCCAGGCAACAGTGAGGGGACACACAAGCTGACCTGTCTGGGGGCAGGAGCTGTGTATGGACCATAGATTTCTGGTACCTCATAGGGATGAGATAAAAGAGGAAATGAAAAATAAATAAAAAAAAAATAAAAAAAAAAAAAAGAGAAAAAGTTAGTGAATAAGAATGATCCCCAGAGCCTGGAAAATGAAGGGTCATTTAAAATTGATCTTCTGTGTTTGAATTTTGAATTTTCTCAAGGTTTTCTTGGGGAATTGTTATTTGTGAAAGCCACCTTTGATGTAAATGTACTGTTTTTTTGAGAGACCAGATATGTTAAACAGCACCTGAGAGATCAGTATGAATTAATGTATTTGCTCCTTTGGGGGAAAAACTTCAGTCAGCACAAGTATCACAAACTGAAAGTGGTTATTTCCACTTACTCTCCTCTTTATTACCACGTCTCATCAAAAAGAGCATTCTCATTCCAAAGGTAACAGTCATTCAATTTGTCCTTGTACAGTGGGGAGAGACCTACATGCCCAGAAAACCACACTAGGACTACTCTGCTGTGGCCCATGAAATAATTTCTGTTCCCAAACCTGTAAGTCTGTTCTACCAGGATCAGGTTCTTCGGTATCATGGAAAGTATCACTTAAAACCATGAGGTAGTCAGTTCACCCCTCTTGTTTACTAAGTGGGAGAATAACTCAACTGTTACCAAGCCCTGCTTACTGCTGTTTCAAAAAATAATATTATTTGCCTCAATTGACATCTGTGCATTTTGCGTGTTTTGCTGCTTGCTACCTTGACAGGAGAACAGAATAGAAGAGAGAAAAAATGCTGGAATGTAGGCAAAGTTGTCCAACTTTGGTAGCAGCTGAGCTGTAGGGCACATGAAATCTGTTCTCATAGGCCTCTTGTTTGTATGGGGTGCTCTGGTGTCTAATAATACAGCTGAGTTCATGTGTAGCCTTTTACATTGGATCACTGGATTGAATGTCACTCACCTGGACAGCTGCCTTTTTTTCCACAAAGGCTGTAGGAATATAATACCTCTGGGATCTCTACCTGATGTGACTGAAATTACTCAATGGGTTATTCAACTACTGGAAGGAATTGTGTCAGCACAGGCAAAAATAAACAGAAAAAATGAATTCATTTCCTCCATTGCTTCAACTGACTAGAAAGCCTTAGTTTTGGGGTTTGGTGTTAGTTTTTGTTGTTGTTTGCTTGTTTGTTTGTTGGGATTTTTAAAATCATTTAACTGCTTTTGGCTTTAACAGTGCAGTTGTGTCAGTCCTGATCCAGGTACAGGATGAGCAGACAATCAGCACAATCCTGATTGTGCCAAGATGAAAAACTGAGCAAGTGACAAGGCTCAGGACTTTCAGGGAGAACGTTTACAATGGTGTTTTTATTTTGTTAATGACTCACTCTACTGATTCACCGATGCTTTAGTGAAAGATGCCTTGTTTAGAGAGTCTCACTGTTCAAGCAGATTAACTATTACCAATAGAAAAGCTTGAAAAAGTCCTCTGCTAAAACTTAACGATTAAATAAAACTTGTTATTTTAAAGAACATACATATAAAAACAACTTTAATTTTAAGCAATGGCAAAATCTTTTTTTATCCACCATTAACTTGTTTTCTTGATTTTTTTTTATTGGGAAGAGAATGTTCTTCAGTCCTAATGCAAAAGCCATGAAACACACAAAAATATAGGTGACTCTTTAAGCCTTTGGTACTTGAATTTAATCAGGGCACTAGGTATTTAAATAGATGAACATAGGGGCTGAAAGTGGCTTGGGGGCTTTGAGTCATGGACTTTCATGGGGTGCGTATCAAAACTTTGTTTCTGATACTTTTGGTAAAATGTTCATTCTTGTAATGAATGGCTTGAACCACCCCAGAAGTTCCGTATTAAGCAGTGAACAAAAACCCACCAAAAAACCCCCGATGAACACATTAGATTTGCTTCCCACCTGGAAGCATTTAGAGGATGTAAGGGGATCAGCATTCACTTCCCTGTTTATAAAAAACAGGTTGTTCTAAATGACTTGCTAAACTGTTGAACGATTTCATACAATGCAATGGATTTTCCTGCCCCTTTTCAGAGAGGCTGTTTGTGCTGGGAGCGAGGGAGGGCTGCAAGGTCGGCTTGTTTCCACAGCGGGGAGTGTGGGGACCCGGCTGCCGCCTTCTTGAGTGGTGGGTGGTGCTCTGGGCTGCTGGACGCTGCCTGGGGGAGCAGTCAGGCATCTGCAGACGGGAGACCATCCCGGCATGGGGCCAGCTGTTTATTTTCAAAGCCTTTGTACTTCAGGTTACTTGTAAGGCTGACGCTTGGGGAGTTCTGCTAAAACTGGACTGTGTATGTTCCCTGGTTTGCCTGTAATTTGCAGTTTATGAAAACCAGATGGATGACTCAGTGCTGTGCAAGTTAGGATAGGAATGGGATCTTCTGACATAAGAGCAGCTTTTACAGAAAACTCTGAGTTAAGAAGATTCAGGCTGAAGCTAGATTGCTTCTTCCCTCCCCCCCTTTTGTCTATTTTTACTGCATCATTGGTATGTGTCCAAGGAAAGTCGGCCATATCACTCGGAAATACAACGGGATAAACTTTTGACTGTCCGATCTCTTCAGGCTGAGAGACTCCAGAGTAAATGAGCTGGGAGAGAGAGAATTAAAAGGAGGGATTTCTTTAGGTGAACTTTTTTGGTTGTCTGCTCTGCCAACAGCAGTGTAAAATAAGGAAGAAACTGCAGCAGTCCTTTCCCACTGTCTTTCTAAATAATGTAAGTTACCCTTTCACACTCATCTCTAACTGTTCGTGTGCTTTTTCTGCTTTCGAGTACTTTGTGAGAGCAGTGGTTTTACAGCGAGTGAGCTCTTGCCAGGAGCTCTGCTGTGCGAATGAGTGAATTGCTTTGTCTTTCTTTTTTAAGTCAGGGTTGGTAGCGGGGAAGCCGAGCAGTTTGACACCACCTTTCTTTGACAGTCGTGTAAGCTCGGCTTTAGATGGCTGTCGAAACCTTTAAACCTTTTCAGCGTTTGTGCAGAAATTTGTTTGTAATTGGCAAAAGACAATAGCAAATGTTTTGACTGAACTGTGCATGTCAGGCTTGCCGTAAGAGCAGGCGTTTCAAAGGGGACTGTGTGATGCTATGTAAAGAAGACAGGATGTGACAAGGGAAAACAAATGTTTCCTCTCTTTAATATTTAAAAGAAATAATTGAAACAGAGCCAAGGAGTTTGCCTAGGAAAGAAACAGTGATGTTTATTCAAAGCAAAATAATGACTCTGTAAATCTGAGAGGACAATGCCAAGGTCTAATTAGGAGAGACAGTTTACTTTTCAGTTGTTCATTTTTTGAAGCTGCAAGTTGGCATTAATGTTGCCATATTCTGTTGTGTTTTTGTGAAGAGTAACTTGAGCCACTACCTAGTGCATAGCTCTCCATAGGTTATTGATATAGGCTCTTTACTCTCCTTTTAGATCATTTTACTGTTTTCAAAATGCAGTGTAGGCAGACTGTCAGGTAGATTGATAGGTTTAAGTAAAAACAAGGGGTTATAATCATAGATAATATACCAGGTAATGTACTAAGAATAAAACAAGAAATATACCAAGAAAATCACACTGAACTCAAACATTCATCAGGCCAAAACAATGACATAGATGTTCATTAACAGGGGGACAAATGAGAAAATTGTTCTGAAAGTACAATGACTAAATAAGTATTTCTTAGACAAGGATGTGGATTAAGAAAAGTTGCTTCCTGTTCCAGCCTTGGATTTTTTGTTTTTGAGGGCAATGGATTTATTGTCTATATAATAGTCTGTGGCCAATTATTATGGTCTAATAATCAGAACTTTATTTTTCTTAAAATTCCACATTGTTGCTTGTGTGAAAACTGAAATTAAATTGACTAGCAATAGTAATGAGAGCTTCTAGATCGTGTGAATATTATTAATAAACTTGGGAATATAGACTGCATGGTTTGAAAAGCATATTAAAAGGTTTGTTTTGTTAAAATCTGTATAAACTTACTTATTTTCAAGCTAGTCCCATAACTAAAGCCTGGAGTGGTTATAGAGAGAAGGTACCAGAAAGCTGCTGCACCTAGTCCTGGGACAGCATCATCCTGCTTACAAACAAAGCCATCGAGGAGGTTATTCCCTGTTTCCAGAGAGTTTGGGGGAGGAATCAGTCTGTTAGATGCTGACAAAATGAAATAAGGCTTCTGTACTTTGGCCCTCATCCAGAACTGCTTACCATGAACCAAAGGTTTCCTCAAACTTCTCAGCAAAGCATTTGACAAACTTGAGTGGTAAAGAAACACCCATGTCTGATCTGGACCTGCAGTGCCTACAGTTCGGTTATAAAGAATAGGCTTGGGTTTTCTTCATCCAGGGTTCATTTCAGTCCCTGCGATTCATCATTTTTCAAGAGACATGGCTTTCATAGGCCTTTACTAATTGCATCTTTCCTCAGGGAGAAGGTCGAACAAAACTTTGCTTCAAGGAGCATTACTAACACATGCTGCTCAAGGGCCAGAAGGAAACATTAAGTGGGTTTTATTACAGAATAAATCCTAGATTTGATTATAGGGTTTCTGGGAAGAGGGAAGGATTAAAATCATGGAAACAATTCTTTCAATCAACTGGGAAAAATCTTTTGATTTCTTTGTGTAATTTGTAAAGGGAGACAGCGAATGAATCCTTCCAGACACAGAATAAAAATTAGAAGAAGTATGTATACATTTAAGGCGGGGGGGGGGGGGGGGGGGTGCTGTGTGTGTCTTAAGAGTTCATATTTTTCACGAAATCTTAGGTTTGAGGCTACATTTGAGATAAGCAGTGTCCGTGGTCTGGTGACACATGCAAGTGCTGTCTGAATTCTGCTACTTCCAGCAGCATGCGCAGTGCTCGGAACATTAGACCTCACCTGGACAAAGATGATAATTCTGCTGGGGGATTTCCCCAGCCCATGATACTATTCTTTCTTTGGCAATTGTAGTTTTAGCTGGAAGGTTAGGTTGTTTACTGGAAAATCCCAGATAATTGGTGCTTGAAGCCATCATGAAAACATGCTGGGCCTGTCTTTGCCTGATAATGGAATTTCATTAATTCATAACAAAATTAGAATTTGGACAGCTTATGTAAACACAGCAATGCTCCTGGTTCCTTTGAGGAAAACTAAGGAATTAAATTAACTGAAAAGGTACTGGGTGTTCTAATCCAGAGAACAAAGTGTTGTGTATTGCTATACTGAAGCTGAAATTTAATCATCTGCATAAAGTATTAAAGATACACAGTTTTGCAGAAACATGTAATACTGTGTCTAGACATATGAACTATTTTTATGAAAACAAAGGCACAATGTACAGTAGGTTAGGATAAATCCTTGAGCTCCATGTAAAGGCCTTTGATTTGATCTGCTGGCAGGCATATTGTCTCATCAGAATTAAATGTGTCTGAGGGTACAAGTGTAGCTAGTTTGAACTATTTTTTTATACACAGCAGCAAGCATATATTACTCCAAATAATAAGTTCAGTTAGAAAGTATGTTCCTTGATACAATTGCATTATATAAGGGAATAATACTTTAGATTTAATTAGTTGTTTTCAGGATAATGCAGTCTTCTGTACTATAAAATACCACTAATTCCAAAGCCCTAAAATGTTCTCCTCGAATTTTGCCCATCCATATTTTGCAGGGTAGCATACATGAACTTGCTGTTTTCAGTTAATGAAGAAATCCTGTGACTCTCAGATTGCAATTCACTGTTGCAAATGCTATACTCGGCAGACTCCTTAAACCAAAATTATAATTATCAATAATTATGTGCTATTTCCAGAGACTGCAGGTTGTGGTTATGTTTTCTGTAATGTTTCCTGGTAAAAAATAAAAGGTGGGGAGAGCTAACCATGGGAAATGCATGGCATGGGCTGTTAAAAAAAACTAGACAAAATAAAAAAATCAAGTTTTGTTGGAAGAAATCAATATTTGAAAGGAAATGACAACTCTTTAGACGTTTCTAAATTACTGAACAGAAAAGAACAGGGTTTAGCAGTCACATAGACTCCACTTCTCTATATCTCCATTTTTGATAAGTTACTTTTCAAGACATGCTCCTGTTAGAATTGGACTTGTTCTTCCATTTGTTATGTGACATGAATGGATTGGTGTGCTGTGATGTTTGTATTAACATGTCTGTAAGGGAAAGAGCTGCTTGGTTGCAAACACTTAACAAATGAAATTTGGAGGAATTCGTGTTTTGTGCACAAGATGTCTTTTTCTCCCTCTGTTTTTGATCAACTGAAATAAAGGTCATCTTCCACTGAACAAAACTCAGGCTGACCTTTGGAGAAATGAAAATGGCATTTTTTTGTCAAACTTTCTGAATGGTTTTATTCCTATAGAGACCATGTTTTATTTCTGTGGTTTAAATAGATAAATGTTTATTGTATAAATTGTAACATTAAAGGCATTTGACTTTGTTTTCTACCACCGGCTGTCTAAACATTTTCTGTCCACAGTCTGTAGACATACCTTAACATTGCATGTCATTCCTTCACATAATTGGGGTTGCTGGTTATATTTGGATTGGGCATTACTTATTTTGAAAAGTGATTTTATCTAGAGTCAGTAATTTAGTTTGATCAAAATTAACAGTGTGTAACTGGAATACCATACAGAGAAATAAGGGACATAACATGTCACTAATATCATGTGTGGGGACAGCCAAGGATCTAGTCAGCTGAGGAGTCTGCTCGCAACCAAGCAGCCTTCCTACTTGCTGTCTGGACTTTAGGGCAAAAACTCAAAGTCAAATCCCATGCAAAAGGAAGAATTGAAATCGGAAATGCAAATAGAATATATTTCTTTAGGTGCTGAACAGGTAGATGTAGCAGGTAGATGTTGGCTGGCTCTGTACATCTGGCCACTGTCCAGTTGCAGTAGGGTTAAAAGAGGCACAGCTAAATTAAGAAGAGACTAATCATAGACGTGAAAAATGTTACCAGCATGTATTCTGGCACCTCTTACATTACATGGTGACCCTGCTAACACAAGAATCAAAAGAAACTCATGCTGAAATGGCTGTGATGATTTATTGTTAAATATTAAATCTAGGTGGTAATAAGAACATGCCATGCCACTAGGAGAAGAGAAATTACTTAAAAATTCACTGTTATCATGTATACACTTAATGTTCCCCTGGAAGAACTCCAAACAGCTCTGCTTTTTATGGTCAGCACTTTTGCTCATGTGTAAAAGTATTATTCAGTCTCACTTTAAAACTATCTGATTATTATCGGTTTTGGATGCATTGTAGGAGTGGTTAATTAGGTGGATGATCTTCAGTCCTTATGCCAGGGTGGATGCTCTTTCTGAAGGAGACATACAGATTGGAGTAGATGCAGTTAATTTTGGTCAGATTTTAAATGCTTGAGATGAATATTCAGCGATTTGCTTACTCCTAATCCAGTATGGATTTATTTGTCTTGGTGTTATTAGTTGGCCTAAACAGGTGTATTATCAGTTTATTTGTAGGTGACTTTCTGTTCTTTTGTCTTGGAAAGCTACTTGTTTTGTGCTGCCTAGAGCTTCTGTTCTTGATTTTTTTCCTTGTACTTCTGGAGGCACAGAGTGACAATCCCCCCTTGCCCCTTTTTCTTTGTTTTAATGGGTTTTGAATGCTAGTTTTGGGGCTACTCTTTCAGTGAACTTGTAATTTGGAAATTTGTCATGCCTGGATTGATGGCTTCAAAAAAGCTTTCTGCAAGGATCTGTGCTGCACCTGCCTCCTTCAAAGTTCAGCAGAACTTGGTTATTTGTGAGCTTGAAGGTGCACTATATCTACCAGTGTGTTTTGTGAAGTGCTCATGAGTTGATTTAGCAAGGAAGGAACAGTGTCCAGATTATTTTGAACTACATAACTCTGACTAGTATGAAAACATGAAAGTGCAAAATGCTCCTGCACCTTTTGCAGAACAAAAGCCCTCCAAAGCAGGAATTTTGAGCAAATACACTTGAAACAATTACTTACGGAAAAACAACAACAATTTGCACTCAAAGGATTGTGCTGAACTTGGAAATGCTCTTGAAAAGATCCCAACAATTATGGATTTTGTGTGCCTCTGAACGCATTAATCTCTGTAGCGGTCCTTGGAGAGACAGTGTGTGTCCCATATTTAGCCCCAGCCATATTTGGTCCATTATCTGTATTACTGGACAACTTGCATATTCTGTGAGAAATGGGACTTCCAAAAGAGCAGGTGCCAGCAAGTTCAGTGATGTCTTCAGGGCCCCTTGGTTCTTCTGAGAACAGCTGTAAATTGCAAATACTGTAAATCCCACTACTTACAAATTCCTCAGGAGCGAAAATGACCCCCAGGAATAAAAATGCAAGACTGAGGAATAAGCCATTCACAGCATACATAAACTCTTGAAGAGGAAAAGCTGCCATGGTTTCTCTGCATTCTCAGTTTTCTGGTTTGCCTTTGCTTCTGCTTTTGTTTTTTTCCAGTGAGGAAACAGTATTCATGAAATTCCCTTCTACAGTTTTCTCTCCTGTAATCCCTCTATTGGTGGAAGTGTTAATGTAAACCTCCTGGGATTAAATCCCACAAGATAAGCTTCTGCAGGTGTTGTTTTGTTTTGTTTCTGTTTTTTTTTTATCTTGAAAGCAGATTTAATTTGATTTCTAGAACTCAAGTAATTGCACTGTGCCAAAGTTAGGAAACATAGGGCAAAAAAGTCAGGTAGAGCCACAGATTAGTTTCATAGCATGAGTGGATTTTTGTCCTGGCTGTTGCTCTGACACAATATTATGATATGGGTTAATATGTGGTCTTTCCAAAGTGCTTTTAAGTTTTCGTGGACTCTCTGCAAAGA
The DNA here is from genome assembly GCA_020086605.1 of Lanius collurio. Taxonomy (NCBI): domain Eukaryota; kingdom Metazoa; phylum Chordata; class Aves; order Passeriformes; family Laniidae; genus Lanius; species Lanius collurio. The sequence goes on along the minus strand of JACBWW010000015.1, from coordinate 13,533,432 downwards.
ACTCTTTCTTCTCTTACTTCCTAATTCTTAGTCTGCTCTGTGTAGTTTTGGGAGCAACTGAGATACTTAGTTCCTAATTAAAGACAATTTTTCATTAATTTACAAGAGCAATCCTTTTCATAAAATCTCTCATTGGAGATAAGCGCAACTCTTTATTGTACAGAAAAAAGAAGACATTAAGTGTTGGAGGACTGTTCCATAAGAATTGCAGTACGTGTTCTGTGTAGGCAGAGAATCCTCTCATCCCTTAGGTTCCTTATTCTAATTACTTTTTTACTACTCCATCCTATAAAAATTAGTAAAAAGACAGACTAGATTGATGCATGCAAAAATGTTTATGTATATAAGGTGGATTTGGAAAAAAATAATTGAGTAGTTCCATTTCCTCTGTTTGCACAGTTTAAAATTTTTGTTTGTCTTATCAGAAGCTCACATATTACACAGTCTTGAATACAATTAACTGTAAATGCATTGAAGTTTCTTCCCATATTTAACTTTTGTGATGGGTTTTTATCTGTGCTCCTGAATGGTGGCCTTTATCTTTTGAACAACCATCACTGTTTCACCTCTGGGATGTGCTTGTGCAGAAGGCCTGCTCCAAAGATGTGCACTCCCAGGAGGGGCCTCTGATGATGGAGGTGGGCAACTTTTAAATGAGAAGAACCAGGATAGTGATCAAGGCATGATTTCCACAAGCTCTATGACATTACTTAAAGCAGATATTATTAGTACAGAGTACCTATGCAGAGAAACCAGAAAAAGGACCTACCACTGGAAGTCTCTTATTTTTCTCAAGGATAAAATAAATTTGAAAAGGTAAGAGGAAGAGGGAAGAGAAATGCTGGGTTAGTAAAGTATTCACAATGAAAGGGTTCTCTGTTTGGGGTGATGATTAGTGGTTCTTGGGAGTCTTGTTTGTATGACTTGAAAGGGGTGTACCTGCTAAAAGTACTCTGTGGCCCTGAGTGGCATTCCTCACTCTACAGTGGTGCAAAAGGCAGATGTCTGAGGGATTCTTTTCACCTGACATCCCTAAATGGCCCAGCTTTGCAAAGTGATAGAAGCAGCCATGTAGAGCCATTAATGTCCATTAACTATGCCAAAAGGGAGACAGCTCCTGTGATGTCTGCTTTGAGTAATGTGAAGGTTTGTCTGGGTCAAGTCAAAAGGAAATCTAGCCTAGCCTTATAATTTAGATGGTTACTGAAAGTAGATGCCTAAAGAAGAGCATAAGAATGGAGCGGACCATATCATGGTACTCTTCAGAATGATGTTTCCAGTCTTTTCCTGGTAGAGGTGGTGTCTTTAATCAATTTATTCACCATTAATTTGTCCCACCCTGGTGGCATGTCTGTAAAATATTAACAACTGTAGCAACCCAGACAATGGGTTTCACAGCTCACAGGGTGAAGAACCATGCAGCACATTACTGGTATGTGCAAAAGGGTTCTCTTCTGCAGCCAGTGAAAAGGAATCGTAAAAAGCAATGGATACAAACAGTGAAGAAACAATAAGTTGTGAATAAAATTTAACTCAAGAGGACAGTGGGCTCCACCTTCCAAAAACCTAATGACTACTGTTTCATCAAGCTTCTGAAAGCATTTAGTTTATTTGAAATACATCCTAAGAGACGATTACTGTGCAATCTGAATTAGAGAAGTTCAGTACCTGAGGTAGGGTTGTCTCCATGTCCTATTTGTAACTGGTTTTCCACTAGGATTTCTCAATTTCTTGTAACAGCAGTGCTTACAGCTGGTTACTTTACATACACCTCTCATGGGTTTTATCACTTACAGTGTATAATCTATTTCAGTAACAACATGGTGCATCTTGTCACAGTCATCACAAGGACTACTTCTAAAATCTCAGGTAGTTCTTATGTGCACTCATGGAGTTTGCAAAGGAAGGAGGATGTTAAGATCTGCTTCTATTCCTGACTGCAAGAGATTCATGCCATATAAGCCACTGTCTTGCACCTCTTTTTTAACAAAGATAGTCCATATCTAAATTGATGGCTGGCTATGAAAACTTATTTCGTAGAGTAGAAAGTACTTAGTGTCACAGATACAGTTAAATAGCAACAGTCTAACTGTTTTGCCTTAAGATGTGGGCTGCCTGTGTTTGCACAGGACCTTGTGTGCTGTGAGGCAGGTGCCTATCACAGCAGGATTCTGGAACCTGAAAGAGATTTCCAGGTGCTATCACAATCCAAATGGTAGTGTGGTTGATTTAAGACAATACTGGTCTAATTGGTCCTGATGCCATTTTTTTTCCAAATGCTTTTTTTTTTTTGTTTAAACAGACAGTTGGATTCACATGGTCGTTATAGTTTCCTGTAGTGTCCCCTAATTTGCTTTTCATGTACACAAAAATGTACTAGTTTTCCTGTAAAGTAAAATAGATGTATTTTCATGTAGAAATGAATGTCCTATATATCCCAGTTCAGCTTGGGAGGGTCTTAAAATTGTGGCATATGACTGGTTGTGCTTTATTCCTCTTTCATTAGCTGTTGCTTCCTAAGTTGTGATGCCATTTGAAAAGACTGATATTTATGCAGGAGTGTATGCACAAAATCTCTTGAGAATGTAATTTTTGTGAAAATCTGATCTACATCAGAGCTGAGCATTTGCTTATGAGCAGCCTGGCAATGCCCCATGAGGGCCTTGGGCATCTGGCTTGAACCTGCAGTCTAAGAAAAAGCTTAGGAGAGTTGTTTTTAGAGATGAAGGATAAAGGCAGACAACTTTGTGTCATGTATAAAACCTTGTACCTCAGGGAGAAGGCTTGAGTAAAATCTGGGCTGAGCCAGAGTAGCTGCTTGGTAGGACTGTGTGGGGATGCTGCCCACTCAGGGGTTTGCAGGCAGGTAACACATGTTACTGTGGCTGTGGTAAAACTCTGCTCTGGAAGCACATGCTGGGAATTGATGCATTTCTGCAGGCAAGACACAAGGTGCAGGGAGCACTTAATCCCTGCTGTAGAAATGTTTCAGCTATTTCCAATAACAACAGTTCTTTAAATAGGAGTGTTGGCATGCAATCAGCAGATGAGTGTCCTTGCTGGGGACTGGAAGGACGTGTTTACTGGGTGAAGTTCAGCCATTGGGTGTTTCCATGTTCTGAACTGCTGGAGCTGACTGCTGGGAAGTGAAATAGAGTGTCACTGTGAGTGCAGAGGTGGAGGACACAGCGTCCCAGCTGGCGTGCTCGGGCTCTGAACACTTTGAGCTCCCACTGAGAGCTGTAGATGGCTTTTTGCTATGGTTGTTTGGTCTGTTCAGCTCCTGTGCCCACAACCATTGTTCAAACCCACAGAGCTCCTTTTGCCAAGGTTGCCCTGACATTGTTTCTCACTACTGCTGGTGCTGCCAGACTACCTGTTGCACACAGCCGCGTGTTTACCTACTTGCTGTGGAAGTTCAGTGTTGCACTTTTGCCAACATAAAGAGCCTGCCTGGGTAAACTTTGCCTGCCACTTAACGCTTGAGCAGAGGTTTCTCTGAACCCAAGGGCAATATAAATGTGTAGACATATTGCTGCGTTTTTCAAAGATATTTTGGTTCAGAAGAGGACTTGGCAGGTACAGACGTTGCTGGGCTATGGACAAGAAAATGAGGTGGGTACTGTTCAACAGCTAAGGAAAATATGGAGGTGCAGCAAGCAATATTTTGTTTTTTAAACAATATAAGTGTTGCAGAGGATGTGTGCCTGATTTCAGGCTGCTCACATGCTGGAGAGGGGCTCTTTTTTGTCCTCCTTCTTAGTTCTTCTCCCAGTCTGTGCTTTTGTGCTAAGAAGATGGTAATTCCTTCCCTTTCTGCCTCCATTTTTGCTTTTTCAATACTTAGATTCTATCTCCTGTTTCTTGCTGTGAGACGCCTAAAGTGTTTGGGTTTTTTTTTCCTCCTGGTTTGTGTTTCATATGTTGTATTTGATGGGAAGTGGGATTTTTGAAAGCTGCAAGAAAAACAATTCTAAAGGGTTGTCACTCCCTAAGTTAATTTTGTGAAGATGTGGCTTGTAGTGATTGCTGAGTGTTGCCTTCTCCCTTGCTGATTTGAACTTCATGCTAGTTCACCAAACTCCTACTGAAGTAAATGGAAACAACAGAGGAACTTTTCGGTGATCATGAGAGAATATGTGACTAAACTCCAGCAGCTGATGTGTATTACCTCCCCTAAAGGGAGAGGTGCAGTGGACATGCAGCATAGGGCAGATGCAGCCTCAGGAGGGAGTGGAGGGGATGATCTCTACAATCTTCACCACACAGTTCAGTACTGAAAGCACTGAGCATTTTCTGCTTGCTTTTACTTTTCTTCCCCGTTGCTCAGCAACCCTGGAGAAAATGCCTAGAGCATTTTTCAACATACCTTATATCTAACAGTATGTAGAAAAGATCTCTTTCCAAGTAGATTTGTGATTTGCTCTACTGCCGGTTTTCCTGCTCCTGGAAGTGTTAACAGTAATTAGTATGGAGTCTTCATGGAGCACTTTTATTTCAAGTAGCATTTCCCAGCAGATGTTTATGGAAGCAGCAGCATTTTGATGTGCAGTTTTAATTATTTGTCAGTTCAGCTTGGTTTTATTTGAGCCTGTGTATGCCTCTAAAGGCTGAACAGAGATCTGTCAGTGTTCACAAAATAGGTAGACCTAGAGAGTCAAAAATGTGCAACTGTAAGGGTGATAGTACCAGTAGTCAGGGTAGGGATTTTTCAGTAGAGGTGCTCTGACTCACTGCTTTGGATGGCAAGTGTACAATTTAAAATTCTTTTACTTATGACTGTACAACATCTAGCCCCTGAAATAATTACTTCAACATAGTTCACTGCAGATTTTTTTTAGGAGCTCACCTGAGAATATGATATTTTATTAAACATGGAAAGGGCCCTAAATTACAGTTTTGATGCTGTAATTTAACCTGATACTTTTATCCTATTATTTCCCTTGGTGTATCCTTTTCCATTCATTTCCTACCCTTCTCTCTGAAATCTTGTTTTTGAGAATTTGGGGTATTTGGTTGAGGATTCATGGATGCCCACTCAGGCATTGTCCTTGCATGTGCTGTAAATTTAGTGTGTTCCAGCTGATTTGTGATTTGTTGTGCAAGACCCTGACCCAAAATGAGGTCCTGAAAACCTCAGGCAGACAAATAGCCTCTCAGTTGGTGATGGTTGTGTTATCACAGGAGCTCTAACCTGCCAGACTTGTCCCTTGGTGTGTGCAGGGCAGCCACCAGCAGGTCCCCTCTCCTTCCAATGTCAGGACAGCTGGGGTCTCTGGGGATAAAATCAGGCTTATTCACCTCCAAAGGGTGGTGGAGAAGGGGGTACTGCAGAGGCAGAAGTTTTGGGGATGAGAGAGAGAAGAAAAGTAGTTATTAGATGCCAGCCATAACCTTCCCTCTACAAACTGGAGTATTAAGCATTAGTATGGTGATGTCTTAAAAGGTCCACCTATGTCTCAGGTGTTCACCCTTTTGTAAGCTTTGATTACAGGCTGGGGAAAGGAGGAAGGAAAAAGGAACACATAATTAAACATGTAATGCTTTTAAGCAAGGCTTTGATTTGTAGTAGTAGCTTCTATTGCTGTTATTCCTGTGCCTTTAGCAGTTGAAAACTTTTAAAAGAAACCTAATTCATGATGTCTGCATCTGATGGTGGTGCAGAAGGTGAGCCCATTGCCATGCAAAAGGAATGATGAAATACAGAGCTTTTTTCTGGTGACTGCAGAGCCACCTCAGTGGAAATACTCAAATGGGGGAAGAGAAAGAATAACACAGAGGGGAGACGAGCAGCTTGTGTCTGATGCTGCCTGACTTGCAACTGCAGTGGCAGAGAGAGGCAGGAAGTGCAGTCCTGCCAGAAAAGCTCAGGCTGGCTGAGCAGGGAGGCCAGGCTGTCCCAGCCATGCTGCAGTTGTGCTGCAAAAGCCGCAACCTTGGCAAGCTAAACCAGGCATAAGCAGAAGGTAGAAGGAAATAGAAGAAGGTGGCAAAGTCACAGGAGGATGGATGCTGGGCTTCTGGGAAAGTTTACAGCAACCCAACATTACATCCCAGGCAAATTGTTTGCCTCCCAGGCTATGACAAATCCCTTGTGTTGGGTCACAAGCTCTGGGAAAAAGCATCTGCTCTGCTGGATCATGAGATGAGGGAGTGACCATGACTCAAGGCTGTGGCTGGTGGGGAGGAACCAAGACCTAGCAGAGCTCCTTTTGGGGCAGACATGCCCTCTGGCTTTTGGCTACAGACATCCCCCTCTGCCCCCCACAGTGGGAGGAAGCTGTTGCTCTTCTCAGCTAGTGTGAGCTACAGCCTGGGCTATTGGAGGATGTGGAGTGAGGGCTGGAATTTGCACTTGCTCTCTGGAAGCTGCTGGATCTGTGTGGGTGCCCAGCCACAGTGGGGAAAGGTAAAGGCCACTGGCTCACGAGGAAGACTAAGGCCCCTTGATTCCTGGTGTAGGCATGGCTCCACAATAACAAAGCTTGGCCGTTTCACCCCACTTGCTCTCCTGTCACCAGGGTCAAATTAGGGATGTGTGGAGCTGGGTGATGGCTGTAACAGTCCATCCTCTCCTATATTTGTGTTCCTAAACTAATCCTCATTTCCAGCATGTTGGCTTTGGGTAATTGATTTCTGGCCTCTCACATCTCTTACTTTTCAGTCAGCCTTAATTGCCAGGACTGTATTTGCTGGTCATTTAGTTTGAATTAATCCAATAATATTTCTTCTGCTGATCTTAAAATCCCTTTTGTACAGCAGGGTGACTTAGACTGCTCTCTGTTCAGTCAGTTTATAGTGCAGACTTCAGTGCAGACCATTAATCTTAACTTGGAGTGTTTGGATGACTTATTTAATATTAGGGAAGATACCAGTATCTACCTATGGCCTGTAAGTTAACTGTGACTTTTTTTGGTAGCTTACTATTTATGGCCTCCCTAAGAATATGAATTCAGGTTGTATTTGGAACAGGGAAAAGAACAAGTTATTCAAAACCCAGGACATTTACAGGGAATGACAACAGAAGCTACATCACTCTTCCATGGCACTATGAAGATGGCATGTACTGTGTATTTTCTTCTCTAGAACTTTCTTCATTAGTCAGCAGTGACACAGATAAGTCAACAGCTACAATGAAATCCAGCAATTTTCTGAGGAAAAGTAGCCTGTTCTTTTTTACTTAAAAGCAGAAAAACAACAAAAACCCAAAGCATATAATGACCATCCCCACTCCCAGCTCCCAGCACAAAAGACATACACATACAATAAACGTGTTTGAAAGAGTCTGGTTGTAACTGCTATGGGGGTAAAGTGCAAGATTGTTCCTGGAGCTATGAATCCATTTCCTCTTCACTGAGGAGAAGAAACCCACATATCAACATGTAGCTAGAAGAATCTCAGAGGGAGTGCTTTTGTCTCATTTTCCTTGCCACAGTAGCACGTTTTTGTTTTGTTGAAGAAGCAGGATAATTTGTGGAGTATCAGCTCATTTTCAGCAGGCAACTTCTCAGAGTTAATTATAAGAGAGCAAGCAGCACTTTGAAGCAATCTCTCATTTGGAGGTGTATATCCCTGTGAGAGTGGCTGCAGCTGTGGCTCCAGCAGTCTCCTCTGGCCATGAGGTATGTTATGGGATCAGTTCTGTTTTGAGGGGTATGCAGTCCTTACTACTGACCATAAATGGAAATAGTAATTTGAGTGATACTGGTTATTCTGTTTTAATCTATGTAAATGTGGCGTTTGAAATGAGCAAGGGAAAGGAAGCAACTAAATGATGTCTGCATGCTTCTGCCTGACAGTCTTCCACTTCAGTTCTGGGGGTGCCACTCCTGAATTTTGTCACTCGATTTTTGTTTTAAGTGTTTTTGTTCCAGTGGCAGAAACAAAAGGCCTTGGATCTTCTTCTTGTGGGAGTGAAATCTGTTGCTTGTTTTTTGCAATAGGGATTTCCCAGACAGTTTTAAAAGAAAACCAAAAAAAATCCCCGAACCAAACAGAAAAAACCCACCTCTCCAAAAACGTGCCTGAAATCTCTGGCCTTTTTAAAAACTTTGAATCCTGCTGTACGAATGCCTTCTGCTTCTGAATGTTGGAGCAAAAATGAAACACCTTGTGCTCTCTCTTTGATTGAGTTCGGCACATGTTAAGTGAATCAGAGAGACAGTATTTTGGCACAGGCACCCCAAACCCTAATAAATGCACACACGCTGCCTGATGTTTCATTTCAGATATAAACTGGATTACAACATGCCTTCACCCTGTGAGCACTGTCCAGGGAAACCAGGCTGGATCTACCTGATGCATAAAATGATCTGGCTAAATGATCACCAAGTGGAAAGTAAAGGATGTATGCAGAATTTGTATTTTTAACAGGAATTTAGATTAGCTTTCAATCACACTAAATGATTAATAATACTACTTAGCACATCAATTCGAGAATGGAATAAATATTATATTCTGGAAACTATGCTTAAAGAGCTTAGGACAACATTTTAAACTTCTAAAATAACTATATCTGTCCTAATTAAGTCAGGGTAGCAAAGAGAGTATTTAAGCCCCACGTGTTTTCTTCTTGATGCAAATAGAGCTTTGTGTTCTTTTATTTGTGGGAAGCTTTGTTAGCCTCAGTTAGCTGAAATACTTGCATACGATTTAGTTTTTTCAAAAGAAAAGATACACTGTATTTAGAGATGCAAATACTACCTTGTCTGCAAAACCCACCAGCTGTTATACTGGAAGACAAAGCTAATTCTATGTTGCTTTACTTCAGTGGTGTTTGTGTATTCACAAGCATCTTTTTTAACAACCTTCTCTGCATAGCTGAAAAATAGCAGGCACCAAATTTCTTTTCGATTTCTTTGGTAACAGCCTGGTAAAATCAGAGTTGATCTATGAATTTAAAAAAAAAAATTAAGCACGTAAATAGATGAGGTATGATAATACAGTTTTGCATTAATGTTTATAGAAAAGCTGAACAGTCTGCTAGCCATGATTCTCAAATTCCTTGAGTATGAGTTTACTAATTGCTGCCTTGAATATTTGACTTGAGACTGAGTTGGGTCAAATATATGAGTGACGTAGAAGAAGCTGCTGCTGGTTTGTGTGTCAGTAGCACAGTTTTGTGGAGAGTCTCTTTGCTTCTGCTTTAAACATATGGAGAGAGACAAAGAGTGTTTGTGGGGTCTTTTGTTGCTTCTCAAAGTTGGAGTAGGGAAGAATTACGTTCCAAGAAAGACCCTGAATCCTGGAAAAATCGGAGTGGAATGATTAAGTGCTAAACTTTATCTTCTTTATAAACGAAAGTGCTTTCATTTTATCTCTGACAACTATCCTGGTAATGGATGTTACGTAATATTTACTCTCTCCTTCGGAGTTAAATCCTTTTTCCGATTTGTGAGTAATATTTGCATACGTATTTCTTAGCTGCATTGACATGCCAGATGCACAGTGGTAGCTGTCTCCGCCTGCTAATCCTGTAATAACATTCTGGTGACCAAATTCAATGGCCCTGCGCGGAGCCTCGGAACAGCTGATTGCTGAGTAGGGAGGAAAAAAAAATAACCCAGCGAATCTGGTTGCAGCTCTCTGCTGCATCCCCATCCCACAATCCCTTGCACCATTTGCTGCAGTCTTTCTACACAGGCTGAGTGAGAAAAAGATGTGCTAAATAAAGATTGATTGGTTTGAATCCTGAAGGGGTCTCCCACTTGTAAATGACCCAGGGAGAAAAAAAAATTCATGACGACTTCACTGGGCCTCCTCTTATTCTTCCATTTTTCTTTCCACCAGTCCTCTTCATGGAATGGAGCGTCATTCCTTAGAGCACAAAATCTCTTGTGCATCTAATAATGTTTGTGCTGTGATAGGGATTCCTTAACATTTTTATGCGTGAGGATTGAAATATTAACAGATGATGGTGTGTTCGTTTGGATTACTGCGGAACTGCAGCTCCGTCCCTGCAAGGATTTTATCCTCAGCACTGCACTGATTAAGCTATTTTTCTACAAAGATGGGTAGGTCTGAAATGCTCAAGTTTGCTCAGTGTTATTCCTGGTGGCTGCTGCTGGGTTGCTCCTGTTTTGGCCCTCGATCGTTCATTACATTTCTGCATGCTGTAAGAATGAAGAGGGTTGCTGTGTTTTAAACAAGGCACTAAGCTGATTGCAAGAGTGGGAGAGAAAGGAATGCAAATTTAGCTTATCAAGCCTTTTACACAAGTGAACTGTGTGGGTTCTGATAATTAATTTGCTCAGTGTATTCTAATCGGCTAATCTGGGGGCTGCTGCTAGAAATGGCTTGAATCTGTTCTTTATTCCTACAGACTGTGGACAGGTGATCTATGTGTTTTAAGGACTTTTAAGCCTCAGCTCCCCCAGGCCGGGAAGCAACATTATTGAGGGTTCCCCACCCTTTCTTATGGCTCTGGAGGCCTAACTGTTCCTTTGGAAACGTTGCCATTGGAAACCTATTCATTCATAGTACATGAATAGACCCTCTAGGTTGTGAATACCATTGATAAGAAGAGGATGAACAAGCTGCAAGCAATTTGTTCTCCTCAGGCTGTGCTTTCAGGCTAGTTGCAGCTATAGATGGATTGATTTAAGAGACAGCAGTGTATCAGTGAGACAGAATTCTGCTCTTTTAGGAATAAAATCTTGTGAAGTGAACAGTTACTTGATTCCCCAGCATCTTTTCTTGGCTGGGAAACTAATAGGGAATTTTCAGGAATTCCAAAGCTCATTTGAGATACCTGTAGAAAGGGTGCATTTTTCTATTACATGTCTCTATTTTACCTGAAACAACTCTTCTGGAACTGTTATTTGCTATACCAAATGTGATTTTTTCTTTAACCCCTTTTCCAATGCTATAGGAAGTTCCTTTCATATGGGTGGGGCCGCACCCTGGCTTTCGTTCCTGTAGGCATGCATGCATAGAGGGGCAAAGCTTTCTACTAGCTTACAGAGCCACTGTTTTCTCCTTTCTTTGCTGTCTAGTATATTTTAAATGAAGATGGTCGTATCTCCAAGCAGAAGGAAAAAGAATAACGCTTTTTCTGGGGTGTCTAGGAAGATAGCAATCCTTGAGCCTCATAAAAGTGACAAAGGGTGTACATTTCACAACCCTTTGCTGCACCTGGTTTAGCAAACCCGAACTTGGTTTTGAGTGTGTGTGTTACAGATAAATGGGTGGGGGGTTATGTCTTGTTTGGTGCAATGTTTCCTAGTCCTTTGGCTTTGCATTAAATTACGAAGTGTAACTATAAGGAGAAGTGATAGCCTTCGAAGCTCATGCTTCAGCTGCTCTTTTTTGATTGTGAGACATAATGGACCTCTGAAAAGTGCTCTGTCGATTTTTGAGCTCAGATGCTATTAAAAAGAGAACATTTTTCTTGTAAAAGTAGTGTTACTTTGCAAAACATCCCACTGCTAGTACATTTAAAACTTAGATTACTGCAAGCATAGCAGTAAATCAGAAAAAATAGTCTGGTGAAATTCAAAAACATTTTGTAAAATCCCCAGATTTTCTTCAGATAGTCTTTGTACACTTGCTTTCATTGAGTAAATGGGCAAAATCATCCTTCTCATAGCTACATCATATTCATCAAAATTACATCAAAGGTAGAGCAGCTGCAGAGTCCTGCAAATCCCATACTTAAAAGATTCTTTTAAAATGGACCATTTGTGTAAGAAGTTGTTGTACCGGGTAGTGGCCAAAGCTTGAAATTTACAGGTGAAATTCTGTTTCCAGGTGCATGCTTTAAACCTGATTTTTGTGAGCACAGGGGATAAATGACAGTCATGGCCTGCTGCATTTCAGACAAAACACAGAATATTAAAAGCACTTCTGAATCATTGATGGTTTCTTTCATTGACAAAGCTTAAAGCGTGAGCATTTGAAAAACAAAGCAGTTGGCATGAGATTTGTGTATGAAATGCTAAGAATTACTTAATTTTGCAATGACATCGGGGGAATATGAAAAACTAAGATGAAAAACAGATTAAATCAATATTATTTTTTTCAGGCAGCAGCAGATTTTCTTGTGTAAGTAGTATTTGCTGGTGTAGCTCTACTTGATAAGGAAAAGATGAAACATAAAAAATACCTGGTTGCTAGAGAACTTTCTTCTGTTAAATGACAGGCAGCATTCGCTGGTGACCTGTTCTTTCATATCTTAAGTAAAGGATTTTGCAGTAGTTTTGCTAGTTTATAACAAAAGAATTCTACTGTTTGTGTGTCCAATTTGGAAACTGTGCTTTTGATAAATCCTCCTGCTTCTGATTATCTTCCCTGCTTTGTTTGAGTCCCTGCCCCTAATGTTTGGGGAGGGAGAGTGGGAGGCAAACACAGCTGTGTAAGTGGTGAAATGAATTTTCCTTTTGAAACACGTTGCTGATGCTCTGCATGTTATGCTGCCAAATACATGAATACATTAATGGATATTTGATTGTCTGGTCTTTCTACTCTGTTTTGTAAAAGCCAGATGTTTTGGTTCCACTTCTTGTAAAGCCAGCTTTAACTCAAGCTTTTTTAAAGTAACACGGTTTGCTAATTGATCTCCTAAGCTTTATTTTGTGTGATTTATGGCATTTAAATAGGAAAAAAAAATTGTTTATGTAATACTCACATTTTATCTTATTATAGGGAAAGAAATTTTAAAAAAATTAAAAAATATGAAAAAGACGTGAATATTATCAATCCCAAAATCACGTGTTTTTGGCTCATGAACAAACATGGTATTTTATGAGTATTAGAGCAATTTTTATCATTGCAGTTTCCCCTTCCTTGGAAAAAAAGGATACAGAAGACCCTGGTGTTTTCCATCAAATTAAATGTTAGTTACTGCTGTTGTATGAATTTGAACTGTGAATAACTTTATGCTGCTGTATTTGCTAACACAGAGGTGATGCCCCAGGAACCTGTTATCAGGGATGTCAGCACAGCTGACTTATGATCCATAATTACTGTCATTATCCTAGAAATAGCCCCTTGCTCAGTGCAGTAAGTAAAAAATACCAGTATGGCTAAATACACAGCTCAGGAAGAGCAGCATGGGTTCAACTCTGACAGATTAGTGTGCCATTCATTCACGCACAGGAAGAAGACCTAATGTAACACTAACAGTAAAATGCTACACAGGTCACACAAATCATTGTGGAATTGAGTGACCTTTGAATGAGCATGATCAGCAGAGGGCTTGTTGTTTCTGTCTTGGAAAGCCTGAACTGCCCTCATGCTAGATGTCAAATTGTCTGAAATGAGTGACTAAAAAGGGGTAGAAATTGATTAGGAAGAAGTTAGACCCCTCAGGAGTGTACCTGCAGAGAAGAAGCCCAGCTGGGCTTGCAGCTCACAGAGAAGAGGAGCCCCTGTTCCTCTGTGGATGCGGGAGGTCTGGCAGAGCTCGGTGCTGCGACAGAGGCACGCCTGCACCTCCTGGCACTTCAGCCTGCTAGAAATGCTGATGGAGAGGAGTTCTTGCTGGGCCACCCTGCCAGGGACTCTGCTTGCCAGGTTTCCCTAAACTATTTTAGCAGGCAGTTTACTTTTTCTGTGGTTGCTTCCTTCCTTTTCCTCCTGTCTTCTCTTTTCATGTATTCTGTTGGCTATAACCTGTATCTCCAGCTGAAAAGAACCTATGTTTTTCTCATCCTGTGCCTTATTCCAGGACAGGAGGTGTTCCAAGCCTGCTGCCATCCCTTTAACCTGCAATTTTAATTCTATCAGTTAGTAGACTTTTTTCTTAGCCTTTTATTTCTTGCTTTATATGCTATGTGAAGAATCCTCAGTCCTAGAACCATAATTCTTACTACTAGTTCTGCCTAGAATGACATTTTTCTTGCATTTATTATCATGTATCCTTCACCCTACTGTTGGTCATTCTCAGTGGCTTCCAGTTCCCTCTTCTTTGCTCTGTTTCTTTTATCATGAGGATTTTCATGTTGCCTACCTCACCCACATTGGTGATGCAGAATTTGAGTGTTCCCTTCCCAGAAGCTGGCTGTTTCTGGAGCTCCCTTCTTGGGGGCTTCCTGGAGTCAAAATCTACCATATTTTTGGCAATACCAGCACTGACAAGGGAAAAAAATTGTTAGGTGAACCATTTTCAGGCTCTGTCTGTGATGCAGCCATTTGACTGGCTGGTGCAGTTCCAGCTAGAGCGTTTTGCCAGTGTTAGTGTAGATGTAAGAAATCCAATGTTTGTTAGCACTGGCTGAACCTACTGGCGCAAGAACATTTTTATCATGGGATTTCTTTAAAACCAGACTGCCCGGTAACTCTTTCAGGTCAGAGGCAGCATGCCTTTCCAGAATGCTCAGACAGAGGTGTTGTAGATGTTGCTGACTGTTTCCCTGGCTCTCATCAGTGATAAACCATGTTAGAAGTTTAATTCTTTCTTGTTTTGGTTTTATATGGAAATATGAGTTCCTGCACAAAGATAAAACATGAGTGGATTAGTCAATGATTTTGTTATTTCATGGATTTTCTAAGCTGTTTTTCCTCTTTTCTTCTTTTCCCCACCCCGTTCCAGCAGTGTGCAGGGTAGAAGGGAACAGGACCCATATGTCAGTGGTCTAGGATGGCCAGTGAAGGCTCCAACATCCCAAGTCCTGTGGTCCGTCAGATTGACAAGCAGTTTCTGATTTGCAGCATATGCCTGGACCGTTACAAGAACCCCAAAGTACTTCCCTGCCTGCACACTTTCTGTGAGAGGTAAGTCCTTTCCTCATGCTGGTAACTCAGTATTTGTGTCATGCAGCAAGCGCAGGACAAGGCATCCTTCAGTGGACAGGGACTTTTCCCTTTACTTGTGAATGTCATGTTAAGGCATGATAAAGTCTGGGAAAGATGGAGAGGCAGGGATGTAGAAGAACACATTTGTGGCAGGCCAGAAGAAGACACAGCAGTGGCGTATTTGGAATACCTTCCCTTTATGCAAGAGTAAACAAAAAGTAAATCCAATTAAGCTAATGAATACAGTTACTACAGTGTGAAAGGTGATGATAGCCAGAATTTGGACCTCGGATTAATGGTCTCAAATTTATTCTGATTATCATATAATTAGAAACAATAAAAAAAAATTTCTTCGTTGATTTACTAATCCAGTAAGTAATTATCTCAGCCTTTAATGTCCAAGGGTTAGACATGATATATCCATTATTAATAACCTGTGATTAAGTGTCTTCATTATTCTGCAATTTCGTTGACTGAAGTGGGAAAACTCTCTGGAAAGAGATATGATAAACTAGCAACCTGCCTTTTATTGTATTCAGCTGAATGAACTGAATATACTTAATGATACTTAAATGTTGCATTATCCATCAAATTGTGGAGAAAATACAGCATCTGCAGAAAAGCTGGAAGATGAAGACTTAGTGGTTAGAGTTCATCTGTTGATGGGATGCAACTCTGGATTATATATTAAATGGCAGGATAATTTTTATAAATGGTATGTGGTGTAAACACTTCTTTAATTTAGGAGATTTCCATCTCTTAGCAAGAATTGTGATCTCTAACTTTGCACAGGGTGAAAGAAAAATTGTGGATCTCTGTGTCAGATGAACTGGTCTTTTGTAGAAGAATAGGAAATCCCAGCATTTAGAAAAGGCAGCACTGAAACTCTTACTGAAGTCAGTGAAACATGATTTCCACCATCATGTGTTAAGTTTCCTGACTCCTGTTCATGTGTAAAACCTAAGGTCAGCTTCTGGTTTACACTGTAATCTTCTTAGGCTGATCTGGTTATGGAGAGAGGCTGGAAGAACTCTTCCAGTGTAGTGCTGATGTGCAAAGCCTAAGCTCTCCTTTCACGGAGCCCTTGCTGGGGGGTTAGGAAGAGGCCTGCCTGGGGAAGATGAAGAGTGGTGCAAACAAAGCCCTTGGAATAGGATAAGAGCTATGGAGCTGTGTGAGGTCACACTTTCTCAGCTGGCATCTTATGAGAAATTTGGAGTAGCACTGCTTCTTTTAAGAACTGCATTCTGCAAAGCTTCTTCTGCTTACAGGACCATACTGAATATAGTATATTGCATGCAACTGTATGTTGCATGCCCAGCAGGTGTTAACTTTATTTTCAAGGCCAAAAGTGCCATTAAGTCTCACCTAGGCCACTCTGCTGGATATTGTGCATGTTGTTGGTTGCTGAACTTCTGTGTCAGATTTATAATCTGTGAAATTTATTTTTTCTGAAAAACCCCAACACTGTCCTCCCAGTCAAACATAAACAAAAATTTCCTCCAAAACTCCTCTTAACACAAACTATGATAAACTAACAGGTAGTTCCCTATGTCGTAAAGAAAGCTCTCTTGGTTTTGGCTAGCTGCCAAATAACTTTCCTAATTGAAATAAATGAAAAAAATTTCCTTTCATTGGGACCATGTTTTACCTCTGAAACACTAAGTCCACAAATACAAGTTATTAAAGGAGATTCTGTTGGAAAGACAAGGGTCAACCACCGGTTAGTCAGTTAAAGGCACAGGCTCAAATGTTGATGCGACTTCATGTCTGTCAGACTTTACCTGATAGTTTATAATATTTTACTGTCCTGTGAGCAGGATGCAGTAGGTGTCTGGAAGCATGATGAACTGCACAAATATCTCACAAAAGGGCAAATAACTCTTTTAATGATGTCTGCTTTTTTTCACGTGGCAGAGTAAAAGAAGCTTTAAAAGAAAAAAAATAGTCCCCGTAGCTTCTTTTGCTTCAGAAGCCTGTTAGATGTACTTTTCCTTTTATAAGTAAGGCTAGCACTATTTCAATCTGTCTCTTTAACTGATGAAAGGGGTTTTTTTCCCTCTTTGATGATACTTTTCCTTTCTTTCTCCTTCTACCTTCCTTCCCCATAGGTGTTTACAGAATTACATTCCAGCCCATAGCTTAACCCTTTCTTGCCCCGTCTGCCGCCAGACCTCCATTCTGCCAGAGAAAGGGGTTTCTGCACTCCAGAACAACTTCTTTATTACCAACCTGATGGATGTCCTGCAGCGAACGCCGGACAACAGCATTGAGGAGTCTTCCATCCTGGAGACTGTCACTGCTGTTGCTGCAGGCAAACCTCTCTCCTGCCCCAATCATGATGGAAATGTAAGTGAGACAGCCTCCTGTGCTATGTACAGGTATTGACATGTGCTGACTTGTCTGCGTTTCATGGATACTTTTTTCTAAAGGGGTAGCAGGGAAAGTGGAATCATGCTATTTCTTTGATTTTATAGTATATCAGCAAAAGACAAGTGATTCTTCAAATTGACTCAAATGTTCTTAATGGAGCATCATGAAGTAGTCAGGATATTATTTCATCTTACCAGTCATCTGGGATGATACTGTCTTTTGGCACATTTGGTCAAAATTATTATCCTGCAAGTACTGAACTATGTGCTTTTACTTCTTTGGGTTGGGTTTCCCTAGCCCTCGTGCCTGTAGCATCAGCTGTTGCTGTGTGTTTGTTTAGGCAATATGTGACAAGGACCTCATAAGTTTAACTAACCTGCACACTGGGGCAGTACCAAAAGGTATGTGAACATATTAACCTGGAGCCACATAAAAGTGAATCCTATCTGAGGATGCTTTGGATCAGCACAGGCTAGAAACAGCTTCTGTTTCTCTGCAGTGTTTTGTGGGTCTCTCATATCAGTCTCTGGAGGCTGCTTTGTTTTTTCCCGTCACCTACTCTTTTTACTTAGTATGTCCCCTTATACATCCTCAAATCATATCAGTGTATTCATTGGCAAGTACCCCCAGCTGAGAAAATATTCACAGAATCCTGCAGGAACAGCTCTAACTCCGCTTACTTCGCAATTTTCAGTGTTAACCTGTGTAACTTCATGGTAGGCATATGAGGTCCTGACTCATAGCCAAGCTTATGCTGACATGTAAGTAGACCACGTTGCAAAACTCAGTGATGCAAACTGAATGTTGTGCTTCTATGCAAGCCAAGAAGTATGTGTCAGTAGTTTAAGACAACTTTCTGGGAACTGTTTTATTTGATACTCAGTGTAGGTATATAAGTTATAGAGGAGTAATTCAGCTGCTGGGTAATGATTACTGTAGCAGAGGAATAGCTCAGTTCTGTCTCACTTGGAATTAAGTGGACTTGTAGAACTGATGCTGTACACTCTGATTAATGAATAACTACTGTAACTCTTTTTAATGGGTACTATACCTATGTGTGTGTACTGGTTACTGATTAATGCATTCCTAGGTTTTGGTTGCATTTTATTTGCTCTCTTTAAAATGAATTGTAGTTTTTTTCTGACATAGCCATTCTGATAGGAGCCATTTGATTGTGAAATGCAGAAAAAAGTCAAAATTAAGGTGTTACTTGTTTTGTATTTTAAATTATCAGGTGATTATTCTTTGGGTATGTTTAAAAAAACCTGACTTGTCTACAATCAAAAATATGCTACCTTACATCTCTCTGAGAACTCTTTTATAGGGAAAGGTTGCATTTGTAAGTCCTCTAGCTTACTTGGCTTGCTTTGAAACATAGCACGTCTTTTAGGGTGCTGAGTCGTGTGTGATAGGAACATCCTCTCACGTCAGTAGGTATCTGGGAGGGTTGCTGATAGCCTGAGGATGACTCCAATTTAAAGCTTTGTGAAGCTAAGAACTGGAAAGCTCAGGGCACACATTAGTCCTTGTGATGGGAGGAGCTGAGGTAAGATTTGGGGAGAGCTGCTTGAGGCTGGCCAGGTGGGTCTGGCTGGAAAAGTGCACAGGGTAAGGTGCTGGCCACCTTGGGCCTCACCGAGGACACGGGATTATGCTGGCTTCGTAGGTTCAGAACAAAAGAGCACTGTGTGGCAAGTAGGTTAGAGATTAGGGAATATCTAAAAAATCTTCACCCAGAACATCTTCCCTGGAATGTGGGGAAGTGGTCACAGCACCAAGCCTGCCAGAGTGCAAGAAGCATTTCAGCAAATGCTTTCAAGAACGTGGGGTGGCCCTTGGGGTGGTCCTGGGCAGGGCCAGGAATTGGACTTCAGTGATCTTTGTAGGTCCCTTCCAGCTCAGTGTATTCTATGATTTTAAGTGCCTGGCTACTAGTAACTTTACTTCAGGAAGTGAAAAAGGATTGAGATGATAGCTGGAGAAGAATGCCTTTATAAAACCAATAATCATTCTGAACTAAATCCCCCCTCCATTAATTTTTTCATATTGCTTGGGGTAGGGTCAGACCCATTGTATTTTTACTATCTGCATCAAATATATCTCTTTTAAATATTACCAGTTTTTCTTCCTATTAGTTTGGAAATAAGTTTCTGTTTAAACAAGTTTTTTCAATCATTTCAGCCATCCTGGATTTAAATCTCTCTGATTAAAATGAGATAGAATCTGATGCAGAGGTACTTTCTCATATGCTTACCTGTCAGCTTGTAACTCAGCCTTCCTAGGCCATGTAGGTTAGATACTTTCCTTTCCCAGTTGGTTCCCTATTCCCATCACTCATACTTTCCATATATGTGTATGTTTACTTTATTCCTTCTGTGCACATCCTCCCATCCTCTGTTGTGGCATCTTTGTTCTGTGTGTTCTTATGAAAAATGAAACTCAGCTTGTAGTATCTTTATATGGAAGATGGTTACCTGCCTAACTGAAAAAAAAATGCTCTCATTTTGACACAACACAGAGCACAAATGTATGTTTGTGTTAAATCAGGTTTATAGGGCGCATATGGAACTTTTGAACATACTAGAAGATTCTTCTACCTACGCATTAATATAAGATTGGCATTATTCTCAGCTGCTAAACACATGCAGCTCTTGTTGTGTATAAAAGCATTCTGGATTGGAAACATTGAGCTACAATAATTTAGGGGCAAGTACAGCAGCCAGGGCAGGGAAGGCTGTGAAATTCTAACTCCATTGTATGTAATGAGTGGTGTAGCCTCTTTGCAGTCACCATTCTGAAATGTCTGTACTTGGGTTTTATTTGAATTTGCACTGAAAACCAGCTCAGAGTCAAGGATCCATGTTTTTACAATGTAGAACGTGGGGCAATGTATTTTCTGCCTCTAGAGTGTAACAAGAGAGGATAGACAGTATTAAATTAAACACTTTTAACAAGAGAGAATGCCTTACCTCTGACTAGCTTTTTCTCAAAACATCATAGCATAGCTTGGCAACTTGACAGGTGCAAGATGTTGCTTACAAAACATTTCCTGAACTTGGGGAAGTGTTGCTTATTGCCTGTATGCTTCTCTTAGAAAAATAAAAAATCATCTATCCTTGATATTCTGATGAAGTGACTTCATATCTTACTTACCTTTTAAACCCTTCTTTTTTCTCCTCACCTCTGTACTTCTCATCATGTCACTTACTCATGTATCCCATTAAAATGTAATCTATGGGTAAGGCAAAAGCCTAGGGAGGAAAAAAAAACACATTCTAAATTTTATCAGGTGACTCAGAGGTACCCTCAGGTAATTCAAACTTACATTCTTCTGAAAGCCAAATCATACAAAGCTAAGGTACACACTAGCCCTGGGACAGAGAAATTAAGCATGTGTTTGTGACTTGAGGAAGGTAGGTGGCAAAGAGCTGACTTATCCTTTTTCTGTAGACTGCTCTTTTAATTCAAACAAATAGAAAGCGGAGGATGAGCAATGTGATTTTAGAGAAGAGGGGCTTGGGATTGATGAGAACTTTTTCCTCAAGCCCTGAACTTTGAAGGGCTGGAATTAGTGTGTCTTGGTGTTGTGAAATCTAGTTCAGAAGTACTTGCATCCTTGATTATGCAATTTTAAAAGTTTCTGTAATTCAGTTGAATTACAGTAGCGAGGGTCTCTACAGATGCGCATGGGTCTCTAGTTACATCATAGTGCTGAAATATGCTGGTCTGGTTTAAGGTGGGAATTAGTGGATGGGATATCAGAACCAGTGGTTTCTGAAATTCACACTTCATTACAGCTGGTGGGAATGTTCTCGTTGAATTTGGTGGAAATACAGCTGATGCCAGTGCTGGAAGCTATAGTATGTCCTGTCCAAGAGCTCCCTTGAATTTGCAAAGGAGAGGTTCAGGAAAATGTCATTTTCTGAGATGTTTTGTAAGGCAAACCCATCACAGCGAAAAATTTTCTGGGAATGTCACAAAATGTGATGCCCATGTTGGGCATGGAGGGGAGAGATGAAAAGCCAGTAATACATGTCTGTCTGTAGTTAGAAATTAGTCTTGCCTGATTAGGAGATGCTAGAAAAAAATCTTAGGAAATCAGCCTATCTAGAGAGTTGAAGCCTGAATTGTTTTAATATTAGGTTTCCTTCTTCATCTATGCACAATACAATAATTATAGTGGGAAATGAAAGCTGCTTCTCTCGAAGCATTTTGAATTTGAGGCAAAGACAACTATGCAGAGATACACATTAGATCTTTGTGATCTGTTTGCTGTTTTCATTTGAGCGTATGTGTTTCTCTGATGTTTGAATAAAGAGGAAGAAAGTTGTTTAGGCTGAACTTCAATATGCCAATGACATGCTTCCTTTCTTATATATGTGGCTGCAAATGTATTATGGGGTGTTCAACAGAAAACAGAAATACTAAATTATTCTAATCACTTTATCCAAAGATAAAAATACTGAATAAATAAAGGGCTTGTTGAAATATCTTGAACCTAAGAATTAAAGTATTAAGAGGCAGAAAGATTAATTTTGGAAACTCATTCAAAAGAAATTAATTTTTTTTGACTATATAAGAAGATTTCAGAGTTTTCTAATAAAATATTCTTCCTTTTGGCTGTTTCTGATTGCAGACTTTTGAAGCCTTTGAAAAGAACTTAAATCTTACACTCTGTTTAACTCATTTCCTCCATGCACTGTAGGAATGCATCACATCACAGTGACTACCAAAGTAACTATCAGGCCGTGGAGGATCTACTACAACGAGACTGCTAAATTCACAGTGACTGGAGTAGTGTTCATGAGGGTTGACATTGTTTAGAAGGTCTCCTTTTTCTTTCCCTTGCTGATCTACTTGATATTACACAGGTTATTTGGAGCAACTTTTAAATTTTCTCTGAAGTGGCTTACATGAATGGCCAACAAATGACTAAAACCCTTATTGCATGTGAATCCCATGTCTTGTGAACTGAGATAAGAGGGAAGAATGGGAATAAGACTGAAAGGAGCTTATCAGAGGAAAATCCCTGTTAATGCTAATAGCCATGTGCAAATCATGGTTCTTTCTTCCCCCTCCTTATTTCTCAAGATGCCTTGGAGCAGCCAGCTCTTTTGCCCGGTGCTGTTACAAATCCCTCTGCTCACCTGAAAACAGCTGGTTCTACACAACCATCTCATCAACCAACAACTCTAGCACAGCCATCTCTGTGCAAGATATCTGAGTGCCAGAAGCATCAGCTGAATTATTCAAGATTCTGATGCTATGCTCTGAATGCATAAGAGCTGCCAATGTCTTGCTTTGAAGTACATACTAGGAATTTCCTTATATCCTTTTTAATAAGCCTTAAATACTTTGTGCCCAAGGACTTTGTAGCTGTAAAAGGTCTCTTGCCAAATTTGCACACGTGCATTATTTTGACTAACATACGATTTACAGCACTTCTCTGTTTCTTTCCCTTCATGAATATATTCAGATTTTGAGGTATTTATTACATGTAAAGATCTATTTTTATCTCTAAAGAGCATCTTGCTGGATACTTAACAGGTTGAAACAATCTCCTCCTCTTTCAAGTAAAGATCAGCCCTCTTATTACAATCTCAGATATGAGGTTTTAATGGTTTTAAGGGATTAGTAATGGGATATGGAGATTTTTCCCTGCAGCATGTTGGTTCATTTAGGGTGCTTTCCTCTAACAAATAAATATGCTGTTTGGTGATTTCCATTGAGTTTGTGTTCCAGGGGTAGCCCTGTTCTGAAAACCAGCCTAAGTTTACACTTTCTTTAGCAGACGCTGTGGAACAACTAAGTTAGTGAGGGTAGTTGAATGCCTATTTTTTTGAGTTGTTTCATGGAGTGCAAAAGAAAGACGCCAAAACTTACTTTTCTACAGTGTGAAGATGATATTAGGATCAGCAATGAAGTCCAGCACTGTGCACAGGCTGCTGTTCTGACACTTTATGATATAATAAGATGCTTTTAAAGGAGCATTTTGATATAAAATGTGTAAGAATAACAGCCATCTTTTAGGCAGTAAATTATTGGTGCATAAGAAAACAGAAGCTTTGTCGCAGAGCTTGGCTAATAAATGAGTTCAAGACTCAGTAAGATATGCTTTATGTTACTGCTGCCATGTTTGAGTGTAGAGTTGTGCACTTTTCCAGGTGATGGAGTTTTACTGCCAGTCCTGTGAGACAGCCATGTGCCGGGAGTGCACCGAGGGAGAACACGCAGAGCATCCCACCGTGCCACTCAAGGATGTGGTGGAACAGCACAAGGCTTCCCTACAAGTCCAACTGGATGCTGTCAACAAAAGGTATGGAGACTCCACTGACTATTTTCCATTTTCAGTTTTATCACTGGCTTCCTGAGCTAACTGGGGTAGATGTTTTAATGTGCTGGTGCCATGGGTATTTACCTAGGAAACAGGGATAGTGCAGCTAGCAAAAGGACTAAAAATCCATTGAGTAGGATGTACTGAGGGATTAGTGAAAAGAGATTCCTATATGTCTTTCACAAAACAGAGGCCATTTGAAATGTAGGTGTCCTCCAAAGAAGTGGCATAAAATGCTAAGGAAGAAACTACTACCCAGTCATTGATTTAATGATAGCTAAATAAATAATACTGGGTGTTAAAAACTGGTACAAACACTATGGTGGCAACAAGGCTTAAAAAAAAAGAAAAAGTGGGGTAGATCTAGTAATATCTTCTCGAGTAGATATACAGCATAAAGGACAGAGGATCCAAGGCCTCACTGTTGGTTATGCCTAAAGTCCAATGGATTTACACGGGGAGGACTGTGGCTTAGCTTTATTTTATCAGACCAGACCCTCTGTGTGGTTATAAAAGGAAGGAACTTACTTCTGGGAAATGACCAAAATTAAAGACAGCCTGCTGATGAGAGGGTTTATTCAAAAGATACCAGGGCAAGGGCCAATGTTTAATGACTTTTGAAACAGCAATCTTTGTAATTTAATTTCTCCCTCAGGCTTCCAGAGATTGACTCAGCACTTCATTTTATATCTGAAATCATACACCAGTTAACCAACCAAAAGGCTAGCATCGTAGATGACATTCATTCCACTTTTGATGAACTCCAGAAGACTTTAAATGTGCGAAAGAGTGTGCTGCTCATGGAGCTGGAAGTGAATTATGGCCTTAAACACAAAGTAAGATGCATATTTTGTTTCAATGAAAAGCTGCTAAGTTAATCAGCCTGTTTTCACAAATGGTGTGGGACGCCAGTTTGACAAATTGTGTCTGAGTTCCAGAGAACTTTGTTTTCCTGAAATGAAGTGCTGCAGAGCCTTGCTTGTGGGTGCCCAGCCTTCTAAGATGAGCATGAAGATATGGGCCAAAAAATTTTTCATGAAGAACTGAGCCTGTTTTGCTTCAAAGCACTGTTTTCCTTTCCAGTGCTTTGATGCCATGATCTAACATATTTCACGTTAGATGTCACCTCTTGGAATACAAAAAGATTGGAAGGACATCTCACTTTCTTAGGGGAATGCAGAGAGTAATAGATTGCAGAGCTGTATTCACTCTTTTACTTCTATTTGGATGATTGAATCTGAGGATCTTCCCCTTATATTGTTCCCCTTATATTCCCCTTATATTTCTTCAGAGGAAGAAAACAGAAACCTGTACTTTTACAAAGCAAAGCCTGTAGCCTGGTGGGTAGAAATTTTGTTGAGGATTATTCAGTCTGAATGAGGAAAATTAAAGAATTTAGACCTTATTTTCTGGGGCATCAGTTCTCTGGTTTGTAAAGAAAATTTTTTTCCCTGAAAGTAGCCTTTAAAATGAAATACCATCAACAACTGGAGTTTCAAGAGTGCCATTACCAACCAGCTTGAACATCTCCAGATGTCTGAAGTGGAGGAATGCTGCATTCTTTGATCTAGAATAGGCTTGAAAACATCATTAGAAAGGTGTTGAACTGCTGAGCCTGTGGAAATGGAGGAATTCTAGCACATGCACAAGATATGTACTTTTAGGAATGTAGGGAGCCTGAAACCATTGGGGCACAGAATTTAGTAATCTCTAGAGCTAAGATGCAGCTTAGAGAAGTTTTAGCATCAATAATGTGGACTTAGATCCCAGGTTCATATAAATGTATTCATGATGTCACAATTTAATCAAGATGTCACACTTCCATAGCAAGCAAATATACTCTGTGTGTGTACAAAGTCTACCCAAAATAGAATATGCTGTTTAAAGAGATTTAAAATAATATAATAACTATTTTGAGCATCAGAGAATTATTTTTTTATGAAGTTGCACATAAGCAGTAAAAGAGGCATCTACCCTGTTTGTATAAAAAAACCCTAGTTGAAACTGGATTTTAATTTTGAATGCACAATAGTCCTGCAAAATAAGTCAAACACAAATCATCAATTATTCTGATCATATGCTTTCAAAAAATGTGACAATGAAAGGGCTACGCTTCACTAAAAAAAGATGGCAATTCAGTATGTTGTTCAGTGGACTGAAAGAGTGCAAGATGTAAAATACTCTATGTACATTTTAAGTATTATTCATGTTAGGATTTAATATTTTCCATTTTTGTAATGAAAGCAAGCTGTCTTAAGAAAATATTCATTTTAAAACATAGGTGCAGATTGTCTTTCTTTTAGTTTGTGACCTGTTATCTGAAGCATATGGGGTTTTTTCATCATGGGACCTTACTAACTATGCTCTCTCTTTAACTACTTATGTCCTTGAGTAAAGACCGAGCAGATTAGAAATGCCTTGCACTGCATTCTGAAAAGTTTCTGTATGCCTAGAAAAGCAGATGACTTGAAATTTCAGTGTAGTCTTGAAATTTGTTCGTTCTGTTTTGATTGCAAAAGATTTTGTGTTGTTATCACTTTCCCATGTCAGTAACATGTGAGCCTGGATTTTCTCCAGTGGATGAAAAGCTTAAAGCTTTAGAAAATTTAGAAAAAAATGCCTTTAGAATACAGAGTCTTTACATATTGTGTCTCAGCAAGGGAAGAGTATTTCATAGCAATAAATACATCCAATTTCCAAGTTTACTTTACATCAACTGAAATGTTTCAAGAATATTTACTTTACAGTGATGGTCAGCAAAACAACTTCTCTAATCCACAGTCATGAGTATGCCCTGGTTCTTCTCTGTAGGAGAAGCATACCAAGTGTGTGACTGGGTACCTTTGTTTGGGGATTTTATCAGTGGAGAGTGTGGGGTGCAGCTGCAATGTTTTCTTGACTGTCATGAATGTCTCTGCTAGGTTGTTAAAGTTCAGGGATCCTTTTTCCAATTCACTGCAAAATTGGTTTTTAAAAAAAAAAGTTAGCCCTGTTCCCAGCCCACACTTAACAATTTTGAGGTAAAGGATTTTAAGGATTTTAGACTGAGGGCCAGAACTGATCCTATAATAGAAGCTCTTTCATAGTCTTAAATATGGAGTGGCTACTTGCTGCCCACCAAAATTTTGGGCTACTCAATCCAACTCTTTCCACTATCCACAGCTCATTCTGTATGTTTTGCTTTCCTGCCTGCTGAAAGTGAGACATCAATTTACCTTCTGCTAGGGAATTTTTTCCTTTCTTCACTTACTTGGTTCAGGAATCCCACTTTTCCTCAGGATGGATGTGCATCCAGTTCTTGAGGCCTTCTTGTCCGTTTCCATAGAGGAGTAACCCACAGATTCCCTTGGCTCTGAAGCAATAGTGTCAAGAAGTTTCTTGCAGCCTCTCTTATTAATGGGCCTCATGACTCCAAAATATCTCTGCATCTGTGAACAAAACTAATTTCCAGAAACTGTCTTGCTAACCATGATTGCTGAGAGTTAAATGGAGCAGGGTTCAAGCTCCTACATTTGTTGCTGGGTTTTTGCTCAAAAAAACCAAACCAACCAAAAAAAACCCCTACACCAAGACAGGTGGGGCAATAATTCAATCTAGTGTGCCAGTGGATCTGTAAAGTCTTGAATACCCAAAGCAGGTTATTTTTTTGTGTTGCAGCATTATATTCCAAATACAGGTTGTTGATCAGTGTGGTTCTTCTAAAATGAAGGTTTAAATTTAAAATAAGACATCATAAATTTGGTTCCTACAAAGACCTTTAGATGCTACATCTTCCTAGGATAAATCTTGTAACACAATGCTAATCTAGTGTTTGGTAATGCACACAGGTCCTCCAGACACAGCTGGATACCTTGTTAGAAGGACAGGAAAGCATTAAAAGCTGCAGCAACTTTACAGCCCAAGCCCTCAACCATGGCACTGAAACCGAAGTGCTGCTGGTGAAGAAGCAAATGAGTGACAAGCTGAACGAACTGGCCGAGCGGGACTTCCCACTGCAGCCCCGGGAAAATGATCAGTTGGACTTTATAGTGGAAACAGAAGGCCTGAAGAAGTCAATTCACAACCTGGGCACTATTTTAACCACCAATGCTGTTGCCTCTGAAACAGTTGCCACTGGTGAAGGACTGAGGCAAACAGTGATAGGACAGCCCATGTCCGTTACCATCACAACGAAGGACAAAGATGGGGAGCTCTGTAAATCTGGGAATGCTTACCTCACTGCTGAACTGAGCACACCCGATGGGAGTGTGGCAGATGGAGAAATACTTGACAACAAAAATGGCACTTATGAATTTTTGTATACTGTTCAGAAAGAAGGGGACTTCACTTTGTCGCTGAGACTTTATGATCAACATATCAAGGGCAGCCCATTCAAACTTAAAGTGGTTAGGTCAGCAGATGTGTCCCCTACCACTGAAGGGGTTAAGAGGCGTGTTAAATCTCCTGGCAGTGGTCATGTGAAGCAGAAAGCTGTGAAAAGACCTGCGAGCATGTACAGCACTGGCAAAAGAAAAGAGAATCCCATTGAAGATGATTTGATCTTCAGAATAGGTAGGTGACTTGGCTGCCTGTTTACAAACTTAAAAACAGTCCAGGGAAACTGAATGAAAAAGTTTAGTTATTGTAAAGCTAAAGATATAAGTAGTGGAACCTGATAATACCATTCAGGCTCTTGACTTTGTTTATATGTAAATTTTGGAAGTATACACTTCAAAAATAGTTTGCAGCAAATACTTAATTGGGATTTTGGTTGAGAAATGGATACATTTGATTTGGGGTATTTTAAAAATCGTTAATATTCTTATTACAAAGCTTTTAGTATGGATTAAAGTAATTCACCTTGAATTTCTGCTTCTGTATCCCTTGCTTCTTGTGAGCAGTTTCTGGCTTGACTACCAAATAGTGGTATGGTTCTGGTTTGGCTTTTGTTGCTAGTAGTGCTGTTTGTTAGAATTTATTTTATTTTTTTTTAAACTACTCTCTCCAACACACCATAAATTCTAGAAATCTTAAATGTTTTCCCAGAAGCCTTTTAGTTCTGTTGTGATGCAACTATGAGCTTTATTTTTGAATTCTACCTTCTCCCCTTCTTCACCACTCAGAAAAGGAAGATGTTTTTCATTAGAGCCGGAGCTATGCATGTCTCAGAACTTTTGTTCCATGAAACCTCTTGGAGTGTCTACATTTGGGATATAGGGATCACTATTTTGTAGAAAAAACAGAGCTGAGAGTAATATTTCATGTTCAGTTTTCAGCCACGCATTTCACAGAGTGACCCTCCATAGAGATGTTCCTCTGGACATCTGTGGGCTTAAGTATGCATTGTCTGAAAGGCCACAGCTGTAATGCTCTAGGGTTTTACAATCTTTCAAATTATGCAGGTAAAACTTCTGACATTTTCACAAGGATTGCCTTCATGGAGTTAATTTACTTCCAGTTTCAGCTCACTTTGAAAATTTAAGGTTTGATTCATTTGTTGATGAGGTAATGTGAAGTTTATCACTGTTCTCTAACACAAGTGTGTATCTCTGTTTTGACCCCATTGTTGAATTCCTCCAATGGCCCTGGCCAAATCTGGGTGTGTAATGTAAACTGGGCAAGATAAATCTTCTATTTGGGCTGCCAGAAGCTCATACAGCTGTGTTGGAGAATCACACTGTAATATTCCTCTGGGCACCCAAGTATATGGAGTGTGCTGATGTATGGGCTTTTATGCACAATTGATCAGCTGCTAGCAGGGGATTGTTCTGCTAGTATTAACAAGAGATAGCATTAATGCTACATTAGTACATTTGTTGATGGGGATGTGTGTATTGTGTCTTCTGCCAATTCTGTGTTATTTGTGGCTTTTAAAATGGCATGGTGTTCTCTTCAGACATTCCAAGGTCAAATTATTGACTACACGTTCACAGATTTGTGTAATTCCTTATTTACAAGAGCAGAGTATTTCTTGCATCCTTTTTCTCTCTCAATAATTTATATCCTCAACTTACTATTTTTTTTTAAACAGGTGTAATTTCTAAGAGTATGTCCATGCAATATCTGTGTAGCATGTCTTAAGTCCATACACATGAAAACAAGAATGGTCTTATGATATCTAGCAAATAATTGTTGCCCAATGATTTTTCTGCCTCTACAACTGGCAGGAAGCACTAAGGTGAGAGGGAAGTCTTTCATTACCCTGCTTTTGTGCCTTAGATCCATTCTGAGCAGAGGTGAGGGGTGTTCACAGTATCAGCCTTTTCTACCT
The DNA here is from genome assembly GCA_020086605.1 of Lanius collurio. NCBI lineage: Eukaryota > Metazoa > Chordata > Aves > Passeriformes > Laniidae > Lanius > Lanius collurio. Next base: position 13,503,742 of record JACBWW010000015.1, on the reverse strand, counting down.
TCCCTGGTAAATCTCTTCCATGTCCTTCAAAGAAGGATTAAGAGATATGGTTGTCATCAGCTGCTCCTTCTAGGACCCCATCTTATGTTCTAGCTCTGCCATGCTGCGCTCTGTGCCTTGGTATTTTTTCTCTTCTGGCACTTTCGTGACTGGGTTCTTTGACACCATTTTGCAGTAGTAGTTCTATTTCCCATTTTAACTTCTTTTTTCTCTTCATTTATCTATATTTGGAATTGGCATCAGATACAGCCAGATGGAGAATTGGCCCTCTGCTAGAAAGTTCAGTTTTCCTTTTCCTCAGACTATTTAGTTGTCTGTTAAGTCATGTAACTGAGCATCTAAGTTTAGCTGGTACATTAATATGTAAAATAAAAAATTGCTTTTAACAGAACTTCTGTCAGCCTCCTTACTAGGTGTGAATGTAATCTTCTGTTCTGTTATCAATGCTGAAAGCAAATGGGATACTTACTGTGAATTTACTGACATAAACCCTTACAAACAAGGCCTTTGTAATAATAGCTTTAGTGCAGTTTAAAAAGCACGCTTAGAGGGAGCAAAGGGATTCTTGATTGGGTGTTTCACGATCACAAAAGAAATAAGGTTGGAAAGGACCACAGTGGGTCATCTGGTCCAGCCTCCCTGCTGTAGAAATAGGAATGCCTAGTAATGGGAAAAAATATTTTCCTTCTCCAGTTTACTAGCTCAAATCCCTCTGATGCTCGTCGTGAACTCTGTGGGTTTGTGATGGCCAGTGTGGAATTCTGCCAGGTCTGCATTGCATTCCATTGCATTGCATTGCAGTCATACCTGTATTGGACAAGGGGGGAAGAACCCTTGATACCACTTTGCTAGCAAAGTCCCCGGTTTCTGATGTGCTGACAACAGAGACCTGGCCTGGATTTGACTCATTATTTGAGGTTTGGCTGCTGTGCCAGCAGAGAACTTCTTAGGTGCACCTATCCCTAGGTTTGTGCATACCTGTCTGTGGTGACGGGCTCTGCTGCACGAGCAGAGCTTGGGGGTGGTCCTGGCCAAGCTTTTAGGGACAGATGCTGTGTAAAGCAAATTAACACAAATCAGTCCATCTTCACTACCAACAGTGTGTGGGCATATCTGCCAGAGTTCCTACTGAATTATTCATTCCTCTTTAAAGGTTACAAGCAGTGTGCCTTCAGCCAGTGGACTGACTGATTTTAAAACACAGAGTTACCTGGAAACTTAGATTAGAAAGAGTGACATTTCTTTTACAGCAAGCACATAGAGTTAACAATTCAGTGCAGTTTTACTCCAGAGATTTCTGTGTTTCATCTGCATCTATTATGAGAGGGGGCATCACATCCTCATAATGTGTAAGATTTGACTAAATATCTTTTGGCACTCTGAGGAAAAAAGAAAGGAAGCTGGGAAACAACTCCTTGATGCCTGTCTGTGCAGTACGTGTGTAGACCTTTCCACGCTGTTTAGTTTTTCCTTTTTTTTCAGTACTATGTAGGAAGGAGTCCAAGAAAAATTATCTGTAGTGCTGTAGGGAGGAAAGAAATGGTTCCTACACAACAGGTTATGGCCACTTGCAACCTCTGAAGTCTTGCAGTAATCTATAATATTTCTGCAGTTTGATTTTGTCTCTCTGAATCTATTCCCTTCCTGCTGGAGGAACTGACACCTATTTTCTTTGTATTTTAGGAAGCTGAGGAATCTAAGTTAGCAATCAGGGGGGTTGTTATTCATATTAGTAAAACTTAGAAAGCAAAAACCACTCCTTCTCTTACTATGAACATTAAAAATACACATTATACAAGTTTGTTCAGATTCCCAGGACTTGAAGAGCAGATTGTTACTACAGTTACATGATGTAATTTTTAACATCTCCTGTGACTGTTAACAGGCTTTTAGATTTTTTTTTTCCCTTCTTTTTGGTGAGATTCAGTATGGCTTCTATTGTGCAAGAGTAAAAGATTGAAATTGTGAAGCATTTTATGTGGGATAGAATTGTCTTGAGCAGAAAATGCGTACCTTCTTTGTTGAAAGCTGAATTAATTGGTTTGTGCAGGCTATGCTCAGTAATACTAGAAGGAATTAGATAGAACTGAAACAAATCTGATAGTTATCTTTATAGAAAAGTGGTATAAAGTGAGATAATCCACTGGCCACAGATCTGCTTCCTAATAACTCTGTTCAGCCTTCCCCTTTTGAAATATCTTCTGTTTTCTCCCAGTCCCTAGCAGCTTGCAGTAAAATATGTCTTTTCTTCCTTTGTGCCCTGCAGTACAGGAGGGAGATAAAGCTGGGCAACGAAGGGCAAAAAAGATGCAGGCTTTCATCTCTTAACCAGGCTGCTTGGGAAACAGTGGAATGAGGCTCCTACGGGTTCCAGCCCTGTGCAATTGGAATGTTGGTGCCTCCCTAGGCTAAGGAGAGATGGGTGACTGCCCATGATGGAGAGAAGACAAAACATGAAAGGCCTTGATACAGAGGGGTGATATCTTGCAGTAAAAGACTTGCTGAAGATTCTCTCTTAGGCAGGTATGTTCATAAGGAAGGAATTTCTGTTTACAGAAGAGAGCTGTCTTCCTTTGGTATTGCAGAGTCAGTTCCAAAAGCCTGCTTTTCCAGAGGCTGACAGGCTTTCCTCTCATCATCTGAAGTGCCTGCGCTTGGCTTCAGATCTTTGCTGGTGTAGTGAATTATTCAAAATGGAAAGTTCAAAGTTATCTGATTTCCTCTTGAACATACATTAGGAAATAAGCTTTGTTCTATAGAGGAATTCTGCAGAGGAATTTCAGCCATTGCAGAGGGGACTGTACAAAGGCTTGTATGCTAATTATGACCTAGGTGATAGGTTTAATAGCTGCAAAGTGCTAGGTACCCAGACATTGCATGGAGCTGAATTTTATCTGCATACTGTCCTAATTAATTGATGTTTCTTAAACTTACTGTGGAACCTATGGCATTCCTGTGTAATTTCTTCAGTTTTTCCTTTGATGTATATTTACAAGGTTCCACTGAAGTAACTTTTTATATAGGTCTCTCTTATCTTTAAAAACAAGATTCCTTGACTTTCAAGAACATTTTTCTAAGGCTAAAGAGCATACATTCCATAAAGTTTGTGCTAGTTGGTTCCAGATGCTCTAGCTTATGCTTCCTCTTTTCTAACAAATGTTTTCCCTTTACTCTCAGTAGTAAGAGGAATGTTTCTTCCTTTTCATCCATTCTCTTTGGCTAAGAAGCAAAAAAGAAACTTATCATTAGCATATGGTGGAAAAAAAAATTGCTGCATGCATCCCTCAGGCACTGCTTATTAAAAGAATAAACAGAAATGTCTCAAGTATGGGTAATGTAATTGGTATGTAACTCAGTATTCCCTGAATATGTACTTCTCCCTTGCAGTACAAAAACTGAGAAGCATTTGCCTTGTTTAGAGGATGAAGCAGATGGAGTTGAAGAAAATAAGTCTTGAAACAAAGGGACATTCTTGCAGCACCGAGTGCAGAGAAATTAAATGTTACTTGTTAGCCAGTGACAGGAAATATGCATCCCACAGCCATCACCACAGAAGAAAGAAGGGTTGTTACGAGCATGCACATCCCTGATGAAAGCTAAATACAAATTAGAGCTGATATGTATGTCTTATATTAGGCATCACAGTCAGAACAGTTTTAATCACTGAGCTCTGGGGTATTTTGGACTAACTAAAATGAAATACAAGTTTTTCAGTTAAAACCATATATTGGAACCAATTAATGTCTGATACACAGCCAATGAATGCTTGTAAAAATATTTCACCAAGAAAAATAGTGCTGCATCCAAATCTTGGAAAGAATAGCTTATAGAGTTGGTGGTTGTTTGGTGGTATTTTTTTGTTTTGTTTCAGAATTCCTTCATTTATTATGAATAATAATTGGAGTCCAAGATCATAACTGTAGTCTTTTTTAAAGACCCCTGAGCCTTCTTTACAAACAAATCAGGAGTTTGGATCTTGATCCTGTGTTCCAGGTGTAATTTGAACCAGCCACTTCAGGGCTGGTCTTTTAAAGACGTCAGTTGGCTCTGTGATGCTCCTTGGAATGTCTCAGAACAAACATCTAAGTAATAAGCCACCTAAACTTAATGAACTTTTGGGAAAAATTGCCATTTTACAACTCCTTATCACCTTAAGCCACTGGGTAAAAGACTTACAGTTCTATGTAAATCATGAGTGCATTTGTGGACACTGCTTTTCTAGAACAACCCAAGGTGTCTCCAGAAGCATTCAGTCTCCAGGTGTTGGTCTTCATTGGCCCACAAATCCCATTTGTTCAAAGCTAGTTCTTAATCTGAATTCCCTGCTAAGGGAATTTTTGAAGCCTATGACTGAAAACTGTATATGAGGGAATAGGAAACTTCCCTCTCTTTGAAATGGCCCCATCCAAACTGATATGTTTTATCCCAGCTTTGTGATTTCACTGAGGTGACTTAGCTAATGGCACTAAAGCCATGTCATCTGTCCAAGTTCTTACCTTAGCCTCTGTCTCTATGTTCCCATGTACTGCCCCTTTAATTGCCTTTTCAGTAGAATAAAAAGCTGCAGTTTAAAAAAGTCCATCACTTATGTAAAAACCTTTTATTACTTCCCTCATACAAGAGGCAATTTGTGAACACTGATTTATGAAGGCCAAAGAGGCAATTAATGTTGATGGAGGCTAGGGTGACACACATGCTGACGAGTGAGAACAGTCCCTTGAACAATCCCTGCTTGTAGGTAGATTTGTGTATCTGTTGCTGAGAGGGTTCTTTGAAGTTGTAGCAGTGAGAACAACTCTTGAAAATAAAAATCCTTTGATCAGAAATGTAATAATTACATGTGTTGGCATTTGGGTCCTAACTGATTAGTCCTGTCTAACCTGATTTCTTATGTGCTTTGTGTTCAATTTTAGGGACCAAAGGAAGAAACAAAGGGGAATTTACAAATCTTCAAGGTGTAGCTGCATCAACAAATGGAAAAATATTAATAGCAGACAGTAACAACCAGTGTGTGCAGGTATGAGGGGATGAGGATATGCCACTTCCAGTGTTTTTCTCCATGGCCCCACACCTCTGTGTGTTTTGTAGTCCCAGAAAGACACACTTTGTTCACTTCAGGCAGATAGAGAAAATACAAGGGAAGCTCAACTTAGCACCCATTAACATTCCATCTTCTTGACCTGCAGCTGTCTTTTTCAGATCTATACTACATCTGTATATAATCAGAGTTTATTTCTATTCCTTATGATGTTTGGCAGTGAATGAAGAAATAAGTTGTGCAATAATCTGGAAAAATGCCTTTTTGTAAATGTAATTTTACATTGTAAATTTTATCACTGTCATGTTTTGAAATACAAATCTAGGGCAAGGTGCCACAAATATAATTTCTTAGGGAAGTACAAATAGAAAAATAAACACGTAGATGTCATTTTCAAGTGGCTTTTAGTCTATTTAATTGATTTCTCTTTCTGATATCATGATCAAATCTTTTCTGTGGTAGCACCCCTGACACCCATAATTTCTTGGCTTCTGTAACCTGTGTGAAAATCAAGCTGTATTTTTTCTTTGCTTGCCATGTATCTTTTTTACCATTAACAATTTGTCATCACTCTCCAGGCTGCCCATGTGGTAGCAATGAGCATGGCAGCAGCATGTGGGTTGTTCTTGTATGTGAGAACCAGCCAGCCACATGCCATGAGAACTCGTTTCCAGGCCTTTTCAAAGAGACAGAGTCAAATATTCATCAGCACCCTCATGCTTCACAACTTGCAGGCACTTCAGAGGAACTTCAGTGTCTAGTTACCTGGCTTGGGGACACAACCAGTGGACATATTTCTATGTTTTTCTACAGATTTAGTGTTTGACTGTGGCCGATCACTCAGTGCCTCAGTTTCCTCATTTCTAGTAAGGGAATAGTACCATCCCCTCACACCTGAGAGAGACATTTTGAAGCTTAATTCACTAATGTTTGTGAAGTACTTTGAGATCGCTGAAGAAACAGAGCAATGTAAGTGTGGAGAATTTTTTTTAAATTCAGGTCCAGATGGAAGCTTCTGAAATTAGACATATGGACTGTGTAAAAGTGGTTCATGCTTCCAGCTCTCTTCCTGACTATAATGTTCATTAGTGACTTGTTAAAATCTAAGCTTCAGCAAATAGGTGATGGTCATATGTGGACATAATTTTAAAATTCATGTTTTCTCTTACAGATATTTTCCAATGATGGTCAGTTCAAAAGCCGTTTTGGCATACGAGGAAGGTCTCCTGGCCAGTTGCAGCGGCCAACGGGAGTGGCTGTGCATCCCAGTGGTGACATCATTATTGCAGACTACGATAACAAATGGGTTAGCATATTCTCATCAGATGGAAAATTTAAGGTATGAGTTACGATGTTAACTCTCCTGAGCTTTCTCTGTCTTACAAAGGAATGCAAAGTAACATTGTTTTTCAAGAAACTGCATCATTTGGCTGTAAATTACTCTAAATTCCATTGCTGTGATACGGAAACCCCTGACACAGCCACAACGTATAATTAATAGGAGGAGATCACAGCAGTAATGCTCATGTTGTACCAAGCAGAGACAGCATGTTCTGTACTGGGTGCTTAGATGCCTTTCTATAACTTATGGTCGAGCTTAGCAAGTGCCAGCAAGGCTAGTTGGACTAGCTCAACAACCTTCACATCATCAGTACTCTGATTGTACAGAAGAGTGTGTGCAGGTATATGTATGCACACAAACACAAAATCTTACAAGGAGTCCGTGAAGCTCTTCAGTGACATATGGAGGAGAAAAAGAAGGTAGCAGACTGATGATTACTTCCTCTTTGTTCCATCCTTCTCAGCAAATGTAGTGTATAATTCATATATGATCCAGTTGTTAATAAAAGCAAGGAAAGGTAACCCTGGGTGTTGTTCCAGTGTTACAGCATAGACAGGAGTGTTTTAGGTGGTGTGTTGTGCACTGAAAAAACTGAAAGACGGTAATGATATTGTAGGTTTCAGAAATCAGAAATTCTAAGAAAAGCACACCTCATATTTCATACACAGTACATTGATGGTTTCCAACCTGCAGTATTTATTTTGCTGGGGTTCAGGTGCAGTTCCAGACAGAATTAAAGGTTTCCACCATTTGGTGCTGGTCTCTGAATGCATGTTACCAAGTCTGGTGATGCACACTAGAGAGAGCCACCTCTAGCAGAGGTTAGCAGTACTCACTTATTGGGATAATGGACCTGCAGGGAAATTTCTGCCCTAGGTACTTAGTTCTGCATTGGAGAGAAATGACCTGTTTTCTGGTAGTGTAATGACCAAAAAGCTCAGGTCCTGAGCCTCTTATGTGGGCAGCAAGAAATGGCCTTCCTCTGAATAGTCTTTGCAAAGTGACAAATACAAATATCCAATTGTGCTTACGTAGTCCTCAGTGACCTCCCTCTAAGAAACAGATGTGTATGCTTTTAGAAGTATCCAGATCATGCATAGACTTCAAGCTAAAATAAAACAACACTAAAATGTAATGCAAGTGTTACAAAAGTACAAATTACTTGCATTTGCAGAGAGAATGTGATTTTACTTGTCAAGTAATTTTGAAAATGTACAGCTACACAGGAAAACCTTGGTTTTGGCTGAAGTCCCTAAATGAAATGAAAACACCAAAACAAACCCAAAGAAATATGTAATGTAGTTAATAATCCAGATACTCTGAGTATCCTAAGTGTGTTTTAAATAATTATTAACATCTTTGTGAACTCGCTTGATCAGGACACAGAGCATGGAGGGCTTGTTTTCCCTCCTCCTTAAGATAAGCTCTAAATCCAGCATTTTGGATGGTGCCAACTCTGGAGGAAAAAACCCCTGGAGAAGGCAGGACCCTATGTACAATATACTACCAGCAGGGAGACAGGTATTGAAGGAAATGAATTATTAATGTAGTTCCTCTGATGTGAAGCCTAGCTTTGTTTTCAGTCAGTGTTTTTGTTGGATTGCAAAAGCTGTGTAATGTTGGCAATGTTTCTGTGGTTAATACAAATTAATGCATCAGACTTCATAGTTCTTGGGACTAGACTGATTAAATGAGAGATGAAACATCAGTGATATAAAATACTATTTTTAGATTGAATGCAATAAGCAGTATTTATGACAGGAAAAAGAAATGTTTGTAGAAAAATTTTTTTATACAGAGGGTAGGCATAAGCATATATGTGCAGGGCAGGTGGCAGAGCATGTGTGTGGGGAGAGCCGGAGCGAGGCAGGGGGAGCTGCTGGGATGGAGACAGGGGTGGGCACTGGGCACAAGGCCACACTGAGGAGCTGTAATGGGAGTAGGGAGTCCTGTATTGGTGCAGCACTGGTTCAGGGGATCCTGTACTGCACAGTGCAGCTGGACAGCTGTGCTGAGGAGGAGGGGTGCAGGTGGGGTGAGCACAGGGCCTGGGGGAACTGTGGGGGGACACACACAGGGCTGGGAGGTCATGTCTGGCGAGGGTGAGGCTGTGATATGGGGGGAAGTCAGTGCCATGCAGGGATGGGGCTTGTATTGGGCATGATGGTGCAGGACCAGGAGTTAGACTCGATGAGCCTTGTGGGTCCCTTCCAACTCAGGATATTATTCTATGATGGGGTTAAACAAAATATATTGGAAGAACAAAATGTACATATAACAGATCTAGCCTGTGAGAATCTGGGCAAAACCTTGTAATTTCTTGTGTGCTGGCAGGGGTAATTCTTACAGGGGCCTTGTCAGATTAAATTGGACAGTGCTTGCTAAAGTAACAGAGAGAGAGAGAAAGGGATTATGGCATTTGCCTTCAAAGGACTGTGCCTGCAAGTCATTGTGTAAGACCACTGATGCACGTGGCCTGCTAGTTGTTAACTCAGCAATATCAGGGGGCTGTTTTGAGGTTAATCTAACTATTTTTGATGTTGTCCTCTTCCTTCTGTATTTACTTACACTTACTCTGCCTTAGCAGAGTTTTAATAGTCATGTGAGCCATAAGGCAAATTTCCCTGGAGCAAGGCCCAGGCATCTCCCTGATTACAGCACTGGACTGACCCGCCTTGGCAACCTCCACTGCCGGGCAGAAAAGTGTCACCTTCTGCAATTGCTGGCAGCAAGAAAGAGCTCTGTTTTCTCAAGGCTGTAAAAACTTACATAATGCAGAGGCAGACAAACTCTAATCTAAGATTGCACCAAAACACAAGCTTCTTCACTTGAAAGGCTGGATTATCCTGGAAATGATAAAAGACTCAGATTGGGTTTTAGGATTCAGGGCTTCTGTTTTTTGGCTGTGCTACAGATCTCATGGGTGACTAGTGATACTCATTTCACTTCCGAGTGTTGTATTTTTTTCATCTGTAAAGGGCAGATAACAGTGCTGGCTTCCTCTGTCAAGTACTCTGAAATTGCTTAAGAAAACTGTTGCAGCAGATACAGCACTAGGCTAAGGAGAGGGAGGGCATGGTGAAGCAGCTGTACCAGCTCCTCACCAGTGTGGTGTTCAAACCTAGTGAAGGAAGTGGACAACAGAGTCAAGAGAATGATTCCTGTTCCTCTGAGAAGAGAATTGTTTTCTTTCTAGTCTTGAAGAGTTATATATAAGATGATAAGCTTGTTATCAACCAAACAAGGCTCTGCAAGTCAAGATCAGGTTTAGGTAATTGGGAAAAGATGAAAGGGTACATTTTATATGTCAAACTTCTTTTTCTTTGTCTCACTAGAAGAATTAAGGAAAGCTGTCTGAAGGTGGTTGCATGTTCAGATGGGAACAGGTAGTGTAGTTAAACCGGCACAGTTGAATTTTGACAGTCACATGAATGATAAATCCACTTACTGTGTGATATTGCAATCTGTGACAAAGCTGTATTTCCTTCTTAGAGAAGTTCTCAAACAGAAAAAGATGGTATGTTGAAAGCTTGTAATTAGTTACTGACAATCTTGAATCTTTCAGACACCAACAAGATTGGTAAAGTTAAGCTCTAACACACTTACTTCTACAGAGGAAAAGTCTTCATAAATTTTTATATAGGCTAGCTGAATTTTTTTTTCACCTCTAGGAATATCCCACAGTAGAATATTTTCCAGACTGGTAGGGTGACTTTATAAACACATGTTTGAAAACCAGTCTAAATTCCTAAGAGCCTATAAAATAAAGGACATAATGTCCTTGACTGAATTCAATTAAACACATTATTTGTACTAAGGTTTTACATGATTCATTATACTGTATTCATTTCTAATGGAAAAAAAGCCTGAAAATACTTCCATTCATACACTTAACAGGAGTGACTGGGTTTCATAATGTTCTGTTCTAAATAATCAAACCTATAATTCTAAGAAACTTTCTGAAATAAAAATATACAAAGAATATGCTCAGCCAGATCCAGTAATGTGTCATCAGCATATTTTGATCTAAACTGGAAACAGATTTTTAGTAAAAAACATCGCAAAGTCCAGCTGGGCGTACTTTATTGCTGCTTGCAAATTATATTTTAAACCTGGCCCAAGAGTAGTGATTTTTATTACTCTTCTCAGCACTGAGTACCCATTAATGTAGTATGTGATTTATTCATTATATTTTTCCATATATGTTTATATGGGCAAGAAGATTGTGTACTCATGAGTCTGAGTCATTTTTCATAGGAATCCTGGAAAGATGGTAAGGAGGTGGTACAATGCTCAAGCAGGCAACCACATGGGCATCCCAAAGGAAAGAGGGGAATATGATTTAATCACCCCAAAGGAAATACATCTTCAGATTTGCATCTGATTTATGGTTTGGCTGCTTTGTTGCTATGCAAACTGAATACATTTTGTAGCTGTGCTCATATCTTTCCCCTGGTGAACACAAAATAATTTTAATAGTTTTTCCTGAGGATATTTTAGCATGATTCAGTTAGGTAGATTTTGCCTAAATATTTTGCAATTTATAACAGTATATGCACATGGACATAAAACTGACCCATGATCATTATATGTTGGCTAAGCATAGTCTTGGACCTGCAAGATTTACTCCCTGGAATTTTCTTTACTGGAGACTGAAAAAGATTGTGTAGTGGCTTGGTAGCAGTCATCCTCAGGGAACCCAGGTGGCTTTATTTCAGGATTGATCCTAATTTTATCTGCAACCCCACCTGAGAACATACTATGGAATAGGAGCATGGGACTTAATAAGGGTAAGAGAGCTCCTTCTGTTTGCTTTGAAAACATCAGGGACATGAGGGAAATGGGTTAGGCAATAAATTTTCTCCATGCCTTGTAATTTGTCCCACTGCTGCTCACCAGTTGCAGGAGGGAGGGGAGAGGGGCAGAGAAGTCAGTAGATGTGGTAGTTGGGGACATGCTAAACATGACAGCATTAGGTTAATGCTTGGACTCAGTCTTAGAAGTCTTTTGCAACCTCAATGATTCTATGATTCACAGCATTGCTTTTTCTAGGCGGTGATCTGTCTCACTCTGCAAAGGTAATGTGGTGAAAGATGGCCTTGTTTCATAAATAAGATGAATATCTTAGTATATATTTCATCTAAATTCCAATGCAAACAGAAAAGTGTGTTCTTCACCAAGATATGGACCTCAGTTCGTAGGATGTGTCTCTCACAAATTACTGCAGCATCTGAAAGTTCTGGACACAGCCTGTTTGGTGGATTGTCTGTCCAGTACAGATTTTTGAAACCTGCATAAGTGCTTTCAAATCTGTCCATCAGTTTAAAAGAAATGGCTAAAAGCAGGATGCAGGTTGATCCATTCCAATGCAAAAAATTAGGTATTTACAACCTTTTTTAACTGAAAGGTCAAAACTCAACTGATTTTATGTAGATTAAAGCAGTTCCTAGAATCTCTGCCTTAAAAAGAGTTGAATGGGGAAAAATATGGAATGGATTGTGAGGTGATCCTAGAGTCTTCTTGGGTATATGCCCAGGTAGCTCATGGATTCTTTGAAGGCTTGATCCTAATTTCTGCCTCCTGTGCTGCTTCGATCCTCTTTTTAGAACCCCTTCTTTTTAAACCTACTTAAGAATGCTTCTGACATTTTTGGATTTGACAGCTCTCTAGCGTTTCCAAATAATTTACTGTTGTGAGGTCCATCTCATCTCCACTGAATGTTTTTCCATTGAAATATTGTATACAATTGCCTTCCTGTTGCTGATTATGCTGGCAGATGGTTTTGGTAGTCACAAGGCCTATTTAAAATTATGGAAATAATTTCATTTACCTAAGACAGGAACAAGCTTTGATTTGTTTAGTGTTTCAAAGGTTGCTTCATTTGCTGTTTGGCAACATGATCCTCTCCTTCTTTGCAGTTTTCAGCTGAGACTTCATGTGTCTACGCAGCAAGTGAAGCAATGTCATGTGGAATCTGGTGGAAGATAGGTTAGCCTGAGCTTTAGCTTGCTCAAATTCTTTCCGAGAGCACTCAGAAGGTGCTGATGTCTTACCAACCCAAGAGAGGCAACAGAGTACAACATAGCCTACATCACACCCAGTCCTGGTGCTCCAACAACTCTGACTTCTTTGGTGCAGTGATAAAGATGTTTGCCTGCCCATCAAGGTGGTGGTTGGATTCAGGAATGGCATGCAATAGGAAACAAAAATCCTTTCTGTTTGTCTGCCCATCCTGCTGGAACCCTAATGCTGGGTGTACAGACATTTCTGACAGGTGCTGCAGTTTATCAGGTCACACAAATCTGATGATTATATTTCTTATGATTTGTATATTCCTACTCAGTTGCTGAGGCGACAGATTTTTCAGTCTAGAAAAGATGTACAGAAAGCAGACTTTATTTTCAGCTGAAGAAAAAATGATCAAGTACACAGTAAGAGCTAATAAAAGCAATCACTTCCAACTTTTGATGAAAAAAACGTCTCTCAATTCTGCTGTGTGCCTGTAGTACAATCTTCAAACTGTACTAATTTCTATCATGCCAACATATTTTCCTGGTTTGTGTTTTCCCTTTTAGGCCAAAATTGGGTCTGGAAAGCTCATGGGCCCTAAAGGTGTTTCAGTGGATCGCAATGGACACATCATTGTAGTGGACAATAAAGCATGCTGTGTCTTCATCTTCCAGCCAAATGGGAAAATAGTCACCAGGTTTGGGAGTCGAGGAAATGGTGACAAGCAGTTTGCAGGTACACTTGATGGTAATATGTAAATCCCCTTTTCTTGCCTCTCTGCTCACATTTGCATGATGTTTGAGCATGTTGAAGGTGCTGTATCCTACTCCTTTATCCTCTGGGGGTGAGGTTCTGCTAGACATACAGCTCGTATTCACTTCGCCATTTGCTTGATTGGTCAGGCAGACTGCAACATCTGTTCTGCAAATGTAACTGTAACCAGATTGTTTCATCTACCTCCCTATGCCTGGAAGCATTTCAGATCAGTGACCCAAGAAAGACTGATCTTAACTAGCATTTTGTAAGTGCTTTGTAATTGCCACACTAAGCTGTTCATCATAATCAACTCAAACGCTGTGCTTTGTGTTTCCAATCATCAGATGCACAAAGCCCAATGCCCCAAGTGGTATCTCTTAGAAAATGAGTGCAATGGGGTAGTGTTAAAATTGAGATCAGGAAGACAGTTATGGAATGGTCAATATAAGTTTGGGGAAATTGCCATTTATACTCAAACTGAGTGCTTGCACATGGTGCCTTTCAAGGAGAACATGCAATCAATTAAGTTTGAAAAACAGAACAATCCCACTGATATATTTTAAGTGAATAGCTGTTCTTTAAAAATTTGAAACAAAGATGCCAGTTAAGGTATGCAGGTCATTTTACAGGTGTTGGGTCACTTTTAGTATGTAGTTTCATTGGTCTGATGTTTTGACTGGTTCACAGTGAAAGACAGGAATAGCATCAATGTGTTTTTATCCTGAGATCTCTTGCAATATCTTATGGCATAATATATATAATTTATGAGAGCTTGGGCTCTAACACAGCTAAATTTTCTGGGTATCTCAATTTCTTTTCATTTGAAAATTTGCAAGAACACCTCCTGAAAAAAGTAGGCAAATACTTCCTAACAGTGCTTTTGAGAAATAACCTCTTCTTGCTGATAGGCTACAGAAAACAGGCAAATTGTCATTACTTAAATGTTTTCAATGTAAAATTTTTCACCTTTAATATAGTTTACCCAGATATACTGTGAAAATTGAAACTGAGTTCTGTTCTGTTTAAGAACTCAAAATAGCACCAAGTGTTTTAATTTGGATACTTGCCTGTTTTCAAGCTATCATTTGTTTTTTACTCAAATTTGCACACATCTTTCAATACACAATGTAAAGCAAAAAATGCCCTTTTTTCCCTGACAATGGTCTTCTAAGTAACTTTATTTATCCTAAAACTTGCTAGCTCAAATGCTTGTAAGACGTGAGCACATAGAGCATAAAATATTTCAATTAAGAATTTACAGGAACATTTTTGATAACAATTTTCAGCATATACCAAAATTTATGCTTAAGTACTATATATTTTGCCTTGTTAATAAGCCCATAAATCTCTGCACAGTCATATGTATACAAAAGAGGGAGAAATGAACAATGCTTATTGGTAACACTAGCTGACAACTGCTTGAAAAAGAAATTATTTGCTTTTACAAAAAGCACGCTGAGCCTTTTAAAAAACCCATGAAGTAAAACTAATTTAAATATGAAATTGGTATTCCCACTTTGACTACTATTGCTCAGAAGCCAAACATAATATTCTGTCAGGCTAATATTTTTTTTTAATTTAACCATGCTTTTTATTTTAATGATATTACTATTTTTTTTCTTCTGCTTCTGCATTGCAGGTCCTCATTTTGCAGCTGTAAACAGCAACAATGAAATTATCATTACAGATTTTCATAACCATTCTGTCAAGGTACTGTCAATTAATGGCAACTTGGAAAGTTGCCATTTTAATTTTATTATGATACTTTCTTAGGGAAAATAAAATATTGTTAAAACCAGAGATCACACTCCATATGTATGTGCTGTAAGGACAGCACTCTCAGAGAACTTTGTGCATGTAGTGCATTGCTTAGTGAAGATACAGTCCATTGCCTTTGGTATCACTATAATGGTCTCTAATTCAATTGCTTAAACCTAAGTTGTACTTGAGATAAATAATTTCAGCTTACTTATTTTTATTAGCCCTCTGCCAGACCTGTTACTGACCCTGTGTTCTGCCTTCTTTTAAATTTCTGGCTTTTGAATTTCCCAGTAAAAGCTTTCCACATTTCTAGTCGAATAAAATTATAACAAAGTAAACATTTATGACAGTCTTTAAATTCCACACCTATAAGCTTTAAGATTACTGGGTCCATTTTACAACCTGATTCTCTTAAAACCTGTGTAACAACTGGTTTTCATTCAGTACCTCCTGCACTGGACAGAGCTGGCCTCTAGTCCTTACACCCATGGGAAGTCCTGACTCAGGGCCTGGTAATGTCATGGTATGATAGGAAGTTTATTTGTTTGTCCCAGTAATAAACCAAACCAAGGAAACATGCTGAGATGTGTTGGCAAATGTCTGTGAAGGAGATAGAGGCCCAGAAATGCCTCCCCTGTGCGTGTTTGTTCTTGGGCATTCCCTTTCGTACACTTCTTGCGTGCTCTTGTGCCCTCCGTCTAACAGGAAGCAGCAGCAGGAGGACACAGGCAGGATGCTGTTCTACACGGGTTCTCAGGACATGTCTGTCAGTCCCACACACCAGCCAAATCCCTGGCATTTCACCTAATGTCTATTTTGACTGAACACAAAGATGAACTCTCAGTCTAGTTCTTCAGTGTTCTTGATTGAAAAAATAAATTTTATTTATTTGCCTGAAATAGGAAGTTGCTGCCTAAGCATAGACACCTTTGTGTCCTGAGCAGTGCTGAATCACCTAGGTTTGGAATAGCAACCTTGCTTTTGTATCCTTTTGGAATTTGTGAAGAAGTAGCAGCTCATGGTTCGACTGCAACACAGATACCAAGACTGCTGCAGGAGCCCTAAAGCAGCAGGAGGCCTATGACTCCATAAATTACCTCTCCACAAGCAAGGTTTGCCTTGTAACAAGAGTGCCTAGAGAGGCTGAACAGCAAGGGGCAAACTGAAAAGAAAAAAAAAGTAAAGTGAAGAGTAACAAGTGTGACATCTTAGAGGATTTATAATTATTACATTTCTAATGAGAACAGGGTGTCTCATTTGTCTCTGGTGTGACTCAATGGGATGCAAATGTTACTTGTTACAATTTGGTACTAACTGGAAAAGATTTTTATTTTTGTAGTGTTCTCTAAATTAGTACATATAACTGTTGACACTCTGGAGAGTTTATAATCTGAGAGCAGAGAGTACATCTTCTTTTAAATAATAAATTAGTTTATAAATAACCAAATAAATTAATTTCACTCTTATGAGTCCCAAAGCCGCTTCCTGCCACCAATGTCTTGAATTAAACAAGCTCACTCAGCAACCTTTTTCTCCTGCCCCCATTAACCTTCAAGGATATTCCTTCCCTCAGGCATCTTTTATAGAAAATCCTGCACAATGTAGGCTTCTCTCTCATTTGGTCACTTCAGCCCAGGGAGACAGCAATATATCTTTGCCTGTTTTTATCATTAGTTGGCTTTTTTTTTTTTTTTTTTAAATTTTCTTTAATCATCTGAGGCACTAACCTGGTACTTCATTAATTTCCTTTCCCAAATGTTTTTTCTCTGTTCACTGGGGTGTTTGAGAACGGAATGATTTCCTGACATCTTCTACCTTATCAGCACTTCATGTGTACTTGGCACGTGTCAGGTCTTTGCATTTTCTTGTGCAAGCTGCAGTCAGTCTCTAAGAACACTGTTGGACCTTGCATTGTATCTGGGCCCGGGTCCAAGACGGACCAAAATATTTTAGAGATAGCTGTGCTACTGTATAAATGGCACATTTTGTATCTCATTTGGTCCCATTGGTGCGTCTAGGTCACTGACAGAATAATCATTGATCAGCTCCATCTTTCTGCTGTCTAAACCTGTTACTGTCACAGAATTCAGTTGCTGAACTGTCTGTACAGAGAGCAGCATGCCACGATTTGCAATGTGTGTTAGATTATGGCAGCAGAGAAGAGAACATCTGCTCCACTGTGTTTTAGTTCCACAGAAACAAAGAACCCAGTGCCCTATCTGCATTCAGCTCTTCTTAGTTCAAGATGCACAAGCTGCACAGAAGGGTTCTGGTACCTTTTGCCTCCATGTCTGAGATGAATCAGATCTTAAGTGAGAAGGGAAACACTGTATGGTGTAATGGAGTGGAGGAGGAGATGGGCACCTTTTCTCCCATCTTCTCTATGTGTGTGTGTGTTGGAAACTCTTCAATTCCTCCCTTAATTAGCAGGTGAACTGGTAGTACTAGATTACTAATAGTTGATACCATGCCATATTCAAGTTTTTGTTTTAACCCATACAGGTGTTTAACCAGGAGGGAGAATTCATGCTGAAGTTTGGATCAAATGGAGAAGGAAATGGGCAATTTAATGCACCAACTGGAGTAGCTGTAGATTCTAATGGAAACATTATCGTAGCAGACTGGGGAAACAGCCGAATACAGGTAGAAGTTTCTGTATTTCAAAGGGTGCTTGATTAACAAATGGGTTGGTAACTCTGGCCTTCAGACTGCCCAAGAAACACCATCAGCATTAGAAGTGATGTGGTTTCTCACACCATCCTTTATATGCCTCATCGCTGGCCTGTCCACGCTCAGAACTGGTGGTGTCAGGCTTTTCAGTGTGGCTGTTGGCAGCTCTGATGGCCACTGTGACCAAGGATTTTGGAGCCAAGTAGTTCCTCAAAAGTTATTTGATGACTTATGAGACTTGCAAACGTTGATGAGATGATAGTCATTTATAATCACCATGAGGGGAGATAAGAGACATAGTGGAAAATATGACAAAGCAAATGACCTGAGGTGAATGCAGCAGATTTTTACCATCTTTTTTAAATGTTGAGAAATTATTCTGCTTTAAGTTATGAGAGTTGCCCTCATTTTATCTTCTAAGTGCTCATCACAAGGTCTTGTTTGCCAAATACCTAATAAATAAGTGTATGTGTTATTTCCACTGAATATAAAATTAAGGGAGCTGCTTAAGAGTTGTTCTCAGGAAGTACTGTCAACAGGGTAAACAAATTCCTGAGTTTTCTCTGTGTGGGAACCTAAGAATCGGGCTAGCCACAACAATAATATTTGTTAGTAAAACAAGGTGTTGGTTGAGTGCCTGATTAAGTTTGATTTATTGCAGTTGACTATTTTTAGAACAAGGAACAGCTGAGGTTCTTATTTTTTATTATTATTATTTCATTGTGTGCTAATTCTTGCCAAAGATCCTGGCACCTTTAATTAGTTCTTTTTACTAAGAAAATACATTTGTATATAAATTTGCATATAATGATAGAACGGATTTTGCCCTTGTTTATTCTAATGTGTGTCAACTGCTTCAGAAATGAGAAGTATAACTGAGAGCAGGCTTGTGTCTGCTACTTTCCTTTTTTATTCATAACATTTATTCTGTGCTTTTTCACCCTCAAAGGTTTTTGATGGAAGTGGATCATTTTTATCCTACATTAACACCTCTGCTGACCCACTGTATGGTCCCCAAGGTCTGGCTCTTACTTCAGATGGCCACGTTGTAGTCGCAGACTCTGGAAATCACTGCTTCAAGGTCTATCGATACTTACAGTAGCAATGAGCTCTGGAGCTGGATAATCACCCACCTTTAATAAAAGACTCGTCCTAGAGATCCAATGCAGGATATCTCCGACTTTGCATTCAATTTTAATAACAAAGGAGTCTCTTACAGACTTCTTGTGATAATTTCCAAACTTACCTTGTTTACATAGGACTTGCACCTCTTACGTTTCTCACTGAACTTTTTGTTGTAAGTGTTAATAAAAAAAATCCTCTGTAACTGAATTCATAAAGACAGTGTGAAATTAAACACATGCAACCTATGGAACTGGAATTAACTAATTAGGCAAAAATCAGAAAAGTTTTGGAAAAGTCCCCAAAGCTTTTTGATGACTGCAAAGGATAGCTCCTGCTCAGAGCTTCCAAATTTAAAGAAGTATCATTCTTATGTGTTATTTAACCCAGAGGTGATTCTGGGAATCTTCTAGATCTCATTATCATGGTAGGTATTACACTTTTAACATTCTTCAGTCTTACTGTGTGTAACAAGTAGGTCCCTTTAGTATAAGGTTAAGTCTCACAAAATCCGTCTAGCTCTAACCGTCAGACCTAACACAGCTCAATGTTTAGCACTTTGAGAATCAATGCAAATTCCCTACTCATGTGGAATTAATGAAGGATTGTTTTGTGTGACCGTTTTTCACTCTTCCTCTTGCTCAATGTGCAGGAAGGACTTTGCAGAGACCTGACACTTCTAAAGCTCTGGAAAAACTTAATTGTAGCGATACATTAGTGGGAGCGGAATTTCTGTATAACCGCAGACCTTTTGACACCAAACTAGTTCATTAGGATCAGGGTTATTACAATGTCAACTCAATTAACCTCATGTGTGCCACTCTTCCATACGTGTTCATTGCCATGTTTCCTTACGGCAATTCATTGTATTAACCTGTAAAATAAAATGCAGCTTCACACAGGACAGAAAGCCAGAGAAGTACCCCTGTGGAGGACCTACAACCAAAGGAACTGTGGTAAACAGTGGTTGTATAGGAAAGCCAAGGGTTACCAAAGCTATTTGTTTTTATGTGAGAAAAAATGCGATACAAATAAAAATGAATTTGAACCAATTCCTGAAGTCCTTCATCAAAGGGAATTTTGTTAGAGGACAAAACAAGGACTGTGAGATTTGTTCCAATTTGTTTGTATGTATGTGTGTATGACTGATTGACATAAAAATGGGGAAAAAAAGTAAATGTGGGTTATTTCAGCAAACTGGAACGTATGTATGATATTTAACAATGGCAGTACTCCAGAAAAATGACCCTTCTTCCTCTGCCAGATCTCTCTACTGTGTTCTTTGTTGAAGTATTAATTTAACTGGAAATGCTTACAGGCATGTTTCTGTTTTTAATGTTTGGTTTGTTGGGGGTTTTTAAGTATGAACTTGTCCTTTCTAAAGTAGCATTGGCTTTATTCTTATTTCTATATCCAGTGGTCACAGGTTGAATTGCTCCTGTAGCCTGATATAGATAGATTGGTTCTCCCTTTTAAGCGTTGTTTGAGGAGCTGGTGAGCTTGCTGCCAATGCCTACAATAGCCTGGGAAGTACTGTCTTTCTTTTCTCATTTTTAGGGCCTTGAAACAAAAGGGCATTGGGTCAGAAACAAGGGAGTATTTTAAGCATGTTTGCAAAATGGAAAGAAATCTTTGATAAAATTTGTTGTTACAAGTATTTGTCTTATTTTTAAAAGGTTAAAGTAGTTGTTTCAATGAATTTGAGAAAAACTAATGGTTTTTTTGTAAAGTTGCATTTGACTGGTAAAAATGCAGACCCCGAGGTTCTTAAATGGGGGGTTTGTCTGGTTTTTAATTACTGTTTCCTAAGATATTTCCTCTTCTTTCCTTCATTTATTTTTTGCACACAGAGCAAATTTACAATTTCCCATGCAAATATAAGTTTCCTTATTTCGTTGGAATAAATATTTTGTGCATGAAGCTTAAGGTTGGACTGTAATGAAGCTAAGAAACTGGTGGTAACATTTATGAAATATTAAAACTCAAGTTTGTTATTCCTAAGAGAACAAAATATCCTCTGCTTGAACTGAGTTTGTCCTAAAATTCTGAAGATGGTATCTGAGTCATTACCAATAAACTGTCCTATCAAAATTTAACAAAGTTGTAGATCAAATTTTCATTCTAAGTGTCCTTATAACACTTTTTGATATTGGAAGGCCCTTAAATGGCACATTTATCAATGAAGAAAAGGTGTGTAGCATTTGAACTGTGTTTATTAATAAAGAAAAGGAGTAGCACAGATTGAGATAAAAACTTTTAAAAAATGTCAGTTATCATATTTAGTTCCAAATATGGATTTTTATAATACAACTTTACTAAGCTTGCATGTTTACCCCTCAGAAAACATTGCCAAATCCGCTGTTGTCAGGAACTTTGAGAAGCATGAAAATCAGATCCTAACCTATATATGAAAACAGGTACTTAAGGCTGCTGTGTCATGCATACACTTTTCTTCAAAAGCTTTTCACTCCCTTTGGTCCAGCATTGTTTACCAGGATTTTAGATAAGCCTTGTGAACTCGGTGCATCCTGATGAAATAGTGAATTCTGCACATAACCCCCTCACAACCCAGCTCAAAGCTATTACAGGTTTTGTGGATTTTTTTCTTTAAAAAATCTGGGTAGACTTTTAGATTTTCAGACACTTATCAGCAGAACAGCACCTAAAAAATGTCAGCAATTTGAAGTTCCTTCTGATAGCAAATGCTGTCAACTGCAATTTCAAATTTAGTGGCATAGAGTATTCCCTTCCAAGGTCTGACCTTATCTGCCTGGCACTGGGAAACTGAGAAATACATTGCTTTTACGGTGTGCTTCTGAAGCCAACTTCACTAAAATGCTTGGGTTACAAACCTTACAAAGAGCAACCAAAGCAGAAATTCTGCACTTATAAACTGGCAGACTTTTTTGTCATCCAATTAAGGGAAGGTCAGAATTGCACTACGTGATTTGCTGACTTGTTAGCATTTATTAAAGGCTTTAGAGGCACGCTGCTGCCAGATTTCAGGTATAACCAAATGTCCCCTTGACTTCCCTGGAATGCTAATTGACTAGCAGCACAGCATGAATGGTGAAAGTAATGTGCTTCATTTAACTTAATCCAACTCAAAAGTAATCTCAAAAGGTTATTAGATCTTGTGTCATATGGAGCATTTTAGGACAAACTAGCCAACTGTATTTTCATTGTTTTGTGAATAGAATAAAGAGATCTCTTCAGATAAATCCAATATAAACAACAGGAGAGTTTTACACAGGCTAAACCAGCACCAATGTATTGAAAAGGAAAGTGGTTTAGGCAAGCATTTGCCTCATGAAAATGGAGAGTTATTTACTAGTAAATGCTCATCTGTTCTGTAAAAGCTACAGGGCTTTTGATTTTTTGTCAATATTTTTTATAAATAAGGATCTAGTGTTGCCATAATGAGAACTATAAGTGCCCAATATGTTGTGTTTGTTTTAAAGAAATGACTTTCGGTTATGGGAGACAGCTCATTATGAAATCATGATGTATAATCCAATTTCCTTAAAGAATTGTGAGCAGTGATTATTTGACCTGTTTGTGGGAAGTGCACGAAAGGTATTTGTGTGATGGAGTGGGAAGATTCCTAACAGGTCGTTGTATTTCTGACGAATGTACAGCACTTCAGTTGATGTTTGTGAGAAACACAGCCTTAACCCTGACACTTTTCCTTTGGCTTATGACATGGGAATGTTCCCAAGTTGCATAGTGTATGGCAGCAGCCCGATAGAAATCTCTACCAGTTGATATGCTGCAGCTTTCCAGCTCTAGGAGTGTTTCCAGTTCTTTTTTTTTTTCACTTTTTTTAAAAGTTTTTGTACATTCCATCTTTGTAAGTCAATATATGTTTTGTGTATATGTAAGCCTTGCACTCTCTTGGCACTCATAATGAAGTATTTTTCTCACTTGTTTTTTTGTTGTTGATGATGATGCTTTTGTTTGGTTTTTTTAAATCCCTATGAGGCTAAATACAGACCTTTTCTCCTTAAGGTCAAGGGTGAAAGATGCACAACAAAGTGTTTGTGTGTGTGCGTGTGTGCACGCGTGTGTGTGTGTGTGTGTGTGTGTGTGTGTAGTTTTAGCTTCCTGTGTGCCATGGTATTCATAATGCTTTAGCTGACAAAAAAAATTACTCTGTCTTGGAAATGTAGGAAAACCAGAGTCAAATGTGTACCTTTACCACGCACAAAAATTTCAAATAATAAAAATAAAGCTTGTTTCCTCTGTTATTTTCATGGTTGAGGATTTCTTTTTCATATGTCTCATACCTACTGTCCATAAAAGTAACCCCATAATGCAAGAAGACAGGTAGTTTTTTCCAAATTTCTTCCTGGACACTGCAGGTCACAAGCCAAGGAAATTGTGATTTTTTTCACAGGTGTTAAGCTTTTATATAGACACAGAGGAAAGAGGGGCTTGAGTAGTTCTTGGGACAGAGGTGCAGAGTTGGAGCTTCCTTTTTCCTCCCTTCCTTCTTCAGTCCAGGATTCAAAATTAAGATTTTCATTGGTGGCAGTAAGATTAAGAGCTGTAAGCTTTTCTGCTTGCATCACAGAAGTACACTGTACCTTTTAGCTAAGGTGTGCTATAATATTTCAAGGGTCTGTTGCAGAAAACCAAACTAAATTATTGTGGAGTACAAAAAATTTGCCCTAAGAGTTCAGTCTGACTCTCTTCCTGTAAGAATAAATTTCCAGCTTGTATTAATTTTAATTTTACATCATACCTATGTCTAGTGAACTGTCCAAACCTGAATAATTTGAGAACACTATGTGACCGGGAACTTGCTCACAAAGTAAGACAGAATCTTCAGATGCATCATTTGGCTTGGACACGGCCTCAATGGAGGGGACCAGAGGAGTCAGTGAAACCCTCAGTGATGAGTGTTTGCTCAGTGGCAGGACAGTCAGAAATGAGACAGCTGAAATACTGAGCTGCTGCCCTTTTATGTGGAACTTTCTCCCAAACCCTGTAGAGGAATCTGTGTTTTACTCTTTCTTGCAAGTCATAAGGAGTGTCAGCAGCCATGTTTCCATGCCTCATTTTTCTCCTAATGACAAACTCAGTACAACATAATGGATTGGTTTCATTTTTCTGTCAGTCTCCCGATAAATACACGTTCAGTAAATAGGCTCTTGGTGCTGAATGTACTTGTCTATCTGCCCTGAAGTTCAGATACTTACAAAAGACTTTATTTGGCAACCAGCTAAGAGAACATCACATCTTGAAGCTGAGCAGTGTTGGTTTGACATTCAGAGTTGCACAGCACTTGTTCCTTCCTAGGAAAAGAAAGAACACAAGAACAGAAGGAATAGCACAGGATATCCTGAATCCACTGGGCTTAGTGGGTAAGACTCTTGTTACATTCCCAATATTTTCTTATTGATAGGCTAGAAATGTTTTCTGTTCCCTGGATTATTAGAGCGGAAGCTCTTCACCACTGAGCAAAAGCAGATAGCAGAACACTGGGGAACACTGTCATTTACCAGAAAAAATCTGCAGTAAATGGCCAACTTCCTCTTTGACCCTAAATGAGGCAGCAGAATCTTTTAAAAGTTCTATGAATAGGACTACAGAACCCAGTCTCACCAATGAGAAACAATGTCATGGAGAATAATGCCAAAGTAGCTAAAGGAGCAGTTACTTTGGGCAACCAGCACTAGCCAGGCTCTCTCTCTTTAGAGTGGTACCCCTTTAACATGCCGTTGCATGTTCAAAAACATTTCATTGTTCCCTGGGCTGAAGTTCTCTCTCATACACAGCTGTGCTGCTCTGCAGTTAGCTATCCCCATAGTTTTGCTGACAGTTCATGTGTTTCCTCCCTAATTTGGATGAGACTGAACAATCTCAGTGCAGTGGAACAGTCAATGTCCTTTCTGTGGACAGATGTTCTCCCTACACAGGCCCCAGATGTGTAGAGGAGACACCCAGCACTTGCTGCTCATTGCTACTTGCAGTTGAAGGCTGCTGCCCTCAGATCTGTTCTGAGCTAGGTATGTGAATGCCTTGTTCCTTCAGTGGAATGCCTCGTGACCAAAATCCTAGTGCTTAAGCTACTCACCTCAAGGATAACTGTAATGCTCACTTCAGCAGCTCTCTCTAGCAAAGCTGTCGAAGGAGTAAGTTTTGGGGGAGGGCCAGCTAGCATTTCTCACCAAGGGTTTCTCACTCAAGAATTAAGTGTTTGTAGGGAGAACATCTGCTTACAGTCCAAAAGCTCATTCGAGGAGGAAATGAGGCAGCAGATGCTGCAGAGACTGGCCTGTATGGGATACTCACAGATCATATTGCTTCCTGATATGTGGTCACAGCCCATGACAGACTGCTTGGGTCCCCGAGAAGTTGGTATCACCCCCATGGGTAAGCATCTCCTCAAACTCTCCTTGTCCTCCATGCTTAAGCTCTACTGCTGTCAGTCACACAGATGTTGTGAGAGGAAACCACAGGACTGGAAAGGCTTGCTCTTACTCTTCTAGAAATAAACTGATCTGCTTTTTAATGTGAATTCTTCTCTCCTGAAAAAATAGCTCATGTAATTAAGACTGTGCTACAGCACATATGTATGAAGGAACAAAATTAAAGCAGGACAACTTTCAGTCTTCTACTGCCTAAGCTTCCTGCCATTGTCCCTTTATTGTCCTTTCAAAACAGAATTTCTAACTGTAATTCAACTACCGTCAATTTTAAGAGCAAAATTAAGGAAAGTACAAATTTCATCGAAGTATAAGGTAACACTGACAAAGCACTGCCATTTTGTCTAACTCAGGAATCGTGAGAACTTATTTTGACCAGTACTTAAAAATCTCAGACTCCTAGAATAGAAAATTTAGCCCAAGTTGTTAAAGCTTAAGAAAATCACAGGAAAATGAGAACAATCTTCTAACAGAAAGTCATAGTAATGAGTATCCTTTCCACAGTATTCCCATAGTCTTATTTTTAGATTCATAGTGTATGACTAACAGTTTTGTGAAATACCTGTTTCAGAATGTTTAGACATTCTGAAGCCCATTAAAATGCCAGGCCTTTAGGTATTTTAGGAGTCATTCATTCTACTTTATGAAGTAAGGGAAAAACACCCCTCAAATGACAAAGCACAAGATAGACTGTGTGTTCCCCTTTTGTTTGGGACCTCTTTCATCCCGTGGTCTGTCAACTAATTAGTTTTGATATGGTGCTGCAAAACGTGGGAGGTGTTAGGGAACCTCCTGTTACAGAGCAAATTGGACCCAGTGATGTGGCTGATGAGAGGGAAGCTCATGTCATTACAAACAATTAGATGGATGCAAGTATGGGTGTTAACATCTTTGAAATGGGTCTTCATGTCTCTACTAACTTTGGGCAGCAGGTTTGTTGCGGAGCTCAGTTTGGCTCCTGAAACAGACAAGTGGGTCTGCATAAGCCTGAATTTCTGAACTTTTGGGCGAAATAGTAGGTTCAAGGGGGGAATATGTAGGAGGCAGTTTGTGAAGGCTGTACCTCAGACAAAGGGGAAAGGAAGAGGGCAACATGTGGCCAGGAGATGGGGATAAAAGGAGGCTGCACCCTCTGAAACCTCGAGAGAGAGAAAACCCCACGGGCATGTGCCCCAGTGGACTTTCTTCCTTTATCAGAATAAAGTTGCAGGACTCCTTTGTCTCCTCTTTGGACATAAACCTCTGCTGTTTGTGGATTTTCCTGACACCATGAAAGGGCTTCAGGACTGCCAGGGCAGCTGAGGCCAGCTGTCCCTAGGGGCCATGGGTGGAGAAAAACCTACTAAGCCACCTGCCCCACCACTGCCTGAGAGCATGGCCTAATGTTTCAGAAGTGGATGGGCTGTCTGGGTTGCTCTGATCACATTCAGCTACTAAAACAAGGAATGCATTCCAGGTGTGTGCTCCAGCCATGTGCTGGCTCTGTCTGGAGGGGACACCAGTTTATCTGGGGTTTGCTACTTTCATGTGTAACCAGTCCATGGAAGCACTGTTGCCTCACGTGTACTGAAGAGAAGACACGAGGTACATGCCCCAAGCCCACTTCAGAGTGAGTGTCCCTCTGAAAACCCTTCCTCCCTCTCTTCTTCCTGCACTGCAGGCGGCATGTTCAGCTCTGACACCCCCTCTACCACTCACAGGAGTCGCTTGGAGAAAACCTAGGGTGCAACAGGGACTTTGCAAATGTTGCAGCAACCATTTACTTGGCAGCAGCAAAAAACTAGCAGAGTTCAGTTTTGTTTCAGGCGAGAAGGAGCAGGAAGGGGCCCTCACCCTTGGACTGCAGAGGTGAGTGTGACAGGAGGAAAAGAACTACATAGGGAGCATGGGGACATAGTCACTTTGAGGGCTGGCCAAAGGAAATGGAAGGTAGCGAGACAGAATATGAGCTCTTGCAGCAGATGAGGGGGTGTACCAACAGATTTCATCCTGAGTTAGCAAGTTGCAAATGTGATGCACATGACAGAATGAAAGAACAAAAGGCTTTGTATTAAAAATGTCTTTCCTAATTTGCATTTAATTTTTAGCAATATGCTTGTGTGCACAGTGAGGAATGGGATCATGGGCTGCATGGAAAAGAACCTCAGGTACCAGGGAAGGGGTCACCTTGCATAAGGCATGGAAAATCTTCCACAAGAACTGCCTAAACAGCTCAGCTGGCACGTTTTCATTTGCTTGGATTTAATCTCTAGATTTAGTATGGCAGATATGAACCCACTGCTGTTGCAAAGCGATTTCCCAGAACTGCTGCAGCTGAAGGAAAGTGATTTACAACACAAATAACAATTAAAACAAGCTGTCAGTAATTAAACTTGCTAGAACAGTCATCACAATGAACAACTGTTTCAAGCAACATCAGATGTGGCTAGGCCCTTCACTTCCACGGCCAGCGAGGGCTTTATTTCTCCATGTCCCGTGCCTCCTGTGCCAGGCCAGTCGTACAATACACGTCGTGTTATAGACCACAGTTCACGCGCTCTTTTGTCCCCTCAGTTTTATTCTACGACACCATCCGATCGGTTAAGAACAAAAAAAACCCAAACCAAACAAACAAAAAAACACAAAAAACCCACCACCACCACCAAAACACGCAAAACAAACAAACAACAAAAACCAAAACCCCACGCCCACGTTCGCGGTGGCCGAAACCGCCCCGTGTTGTGCGGCGGCCCCGCAGCCGCCGGCGCCGTGAGGGCTCTGAGGGCCGCGGGGCGGGCGGCAGGCGGCGCTGCGCACGCGGCCTCCCGCCGGCCTCTTCCCGCCCGGTGGCGCCGGAATCAAACCGCGCCGCCCGCCCGCGACATGGTAAGCGCGGCCGTCCTCCCTCCGCCTCCTCTTGCTTTTCTTTTTGGGCGGCCGCTGAGGCTGCGGGGCTGCAGAGGGAGCCGTGACCACGGCCGGCGGCAGCCAGGGCTGCGGGCGGGTGATGGCGGGTGACGGCCGCCCGCGCCTTGCCGGCCCTCCGCCCGGCGGCTCTAAGGGGAGCGGGGCTCCCGCTCCAGGGAGGCCCCACGTTGGCGGTTCTGGGGGCGCCTCGTCAGCACGGCGTGGGCCGTGCCTTTCGTTTGTTGAAGAGCCATGTAAATGAGCCGGCACCTGGAGGAGTAGCCGTAGCCCCGTGGCTGTGGCTCGAGGTGGGCATGGTGCCCGCTGCTTCCCCCTAAGACATGGGGGCCATGTGGTTGTGCTGAGCCTGTGGCTGCGGCTCTCGGGGGATGGGAGCGGGCAGAGCGAATCGCAGGTGTGTGCCCGAGTGCGCTCACAGCACCGTATTCTTCCGTCTGCCTGCGGAAGCGAAATGGATGCTCCTGGTGTGGTTAATATTTGTGGTGGGGACGCCTGCCAGTGAGGTAGAAATTAATGTGAAAGTTAATAACCTTCATCGAGAGAGCTCCTGGCTTCGTTGTTTTGCTGCGTTTGGTGAAGTGGTGGTGTGAAACTTGGCGCCCGAGGGGCGTAGCTGCAAGCACACGCTTCCAGAAACGCTTCCATTCCACGCCGTGCGCCTACGGGTTTTGTTGTTGTTGCTGTTGCTGCTGCAGGTGTCAGCGCTCTTGGGGAGCGCAGGCAGGTGGAGGTTAAATCCGTCTGCTTTCTGTTCGTGCTCCTACTTGCATGTACGGGGAAGCTCCAGGTTCTAATCCTGCAGTGTACTGACATAGCAGGAGACAGCGGTGCTGACCTAGGGTATTGCTGGCTAAAAGAGGAGAGAGGGGGCCTAAAAAAAATAGTAATAGTGCTTTCTGTTAAATGTAGTATTGAATTGCTTCTGTTTCTGTCTCTGTGTTATTGTGGCTGCATAAGGTAGCTTTTATATTTGTTTTTTAAAATTAAATCAATCTGGCCATTTTGCCTTTGGTGTATGTTTTAAGTATTGTGTGCTGCCCAACTGTATTCTTTAAGAAGGAAGGAGGTGTTAAAAAGTAAAAATGGTGTTGACTCCTTTCTGTTGCAAAATTGGAAATGTAACTGTGGCTTTCTCAAAGCATCTTGTTGTTAGACTACCCTCTTCCATTGACTTATGGGCAGCAATATGCTTTTTTTTTTTTAATGAGACCTTTTTCTGCCAACATCCTATTTTGCCCTTTCTATACCCCATTCCTTTTTTGTAGCTGCACACAGTGTGTGAGGCAGGGAATGAGGCAAGGGGAAACTTCCAGATTCACATTGTGTCTACTGCTTTGAGGTTGTTGAGAACTATGCTAAATGCTATTAGTAAAACAACCATTCTTTGTGAAATATTTTATATCTTAATTTCATAAGAGGCATATCAAAATAGCATCTCTGAAAGTGATCAGAGGAGACTATTTCTCAGTATTTTATTGCTGGTGGCAGTTTGTGAATTGCCATTTCAGCCTTTTGCTTATAGTTCAACCCAAGTTATTTAATGCTTGGTCACACAACTAGAGAGAAAAGAAATAAAACCAGCATGGTTTTTAAAATGTGACCTTGACATTTTAAAGTTGGTTAGGACCTTTGAAGAAGAACATACCTCAAAATAAAATTCTCTTTATCTCCTTAAAAAAAACCTGAATGGCCTACAACTCACACTGTTGTCTGTATATCACAGGATAGAAAGCAATTCTTAAAACAAAAAAAAATAAACAGAAGGTACTCCTTATCTTTTCAAGGGTTATTAAACATTTGTGTGAGTTTTATATAAATATATATTTTGGGACTGGAATGTGTCAAGAAACATTGAGGCTGGTGCCGGGTTATGTTATATGAAAGTCTGGCTCCGAACTAAAAGGTAAGTCCCTCCATTTAACAGATGAGCTTGGTGTAATTATTTGCAAAGAAGGAATTTATCTGAAAGTCTGGGCTTATTGAGAAGGTATTTTAGAGGATGGAAAATACAACTCAGAGGTAAATAGATTTGAATTCTGAGCAGATGCTAATTATTCAAATCGCTGAATGTCTTAGTTTTTTTCTCCCCCCTTGTTCTAGTCCAAGAAAAAAGGTCTGAGCTTTGAGGAGAAGAGAGCTCGCATGATGGAGATCTTTTTTGAAACAGTAAGTAACTTATAATTGTCCTGCATTTACATTGGTGGGAAAACAGGTTCTAAAAGGAGCTTAACTGTAGCTGCAGCTGTACTCAGTATCCTGGCATGCATTTCATTTATGCCCTGTGACATCAGGGTGTAAATTACAGGGGCAAACTTCATTCATTTAACCTCTGATCAGGTGGCTCATCCCCAGGTAGAGCCATGGAATGAAGATGCACAGGTAGCTGCATAAGACTGCTACCTTATGCAGCTACCTGTGCATATCTTCTCATTTTAAGTCTATTACCATAAGAGGAGACAGCAGGAAATTGGGAAGTATCTCACTGCATTTTATGGGAGGAGGAAGAAATCTGAGCATTAAGAAACCTGAGAGTAGAGCTGGTAGGGGAGAAGACACCTGGAGATCCAAAAGCTGAGCTACAGTTGTATTGGTGGCATATATAATCCACCATGTTTTACCTTTTAGAAAAAATACTGTGCCACTTGAGTACTTGAGCAATGTGGTGCATCTGTGCTGGCAGTCTAACCTGGGCTTTAAGGTCTTTGTAGTCTAACTTGAGATGAAATATAATGAGTTCAGAGCACTAAGGGAAAGAACAGAGCTTGTTACAATAATAGTACTTTTCTTATTATTTGGTTCTCAGAATGTTCCAATTCTTTTGAGGGATATGCAGGCTATTTCCCTAGCAAAACCAAAACATACAGTGCATTTCCTACTTGGTTTTGTTGGCATTGACTTAGTGTGAAAAACACTCAGGCTTACATGATGCTGTCATTTGGAACTAAAGTATCTTTCATGTTTTGTACAGAAAGATGTCTTCCAGTTGAAGGATCTAGAGAAGATTGCTCCAAAAGAAAAAGGGATTAGTAAGTGTTTACAGAAGTTGTTTCTCTTGAGCAAGTCATCATTTTTGGGACAGGTCCTACAGTGTAAATTTTCCTGGCTACAAGTTTAGTTTTGTGATTTTAATAACGGAAAATATAGCTAGAATGGGGTACTGGTCGATGGCAGGGGTGTAATGTTAATTGTGACATGGTGTGGAGGCTTTCTTAGGCTCTAAGCTGCCTGACTTGCAGTGACTTTCAGTGTATGAAATCATTATGTGCATTCAGGTATTAAATATCCACCTGTAAAGTCACAAATGTTAATGTTTAAAATGCTAGTCCAAATATACATGGGCAGTGTGCTGTTCAGCTTTTCCCTTCCAATAATGGCTGGACAGCTATTAAGTGAACGGGGTTTGTCTTTTCAATAAAAGCCTTCCTGATGAGATCCCTTGGTTTAGAATTAGGTCCAAGAGGATTTATGTATTCTCTTGGATTGTTCTGTAAGTTCCTAATTCTTCTTACTACTATGCTCATTTACAAAAGTGAGGGGAAAGAATAATGTTTGTGCAGTTGCCACTGTCTTGGTGGCCCTGCAAGAGTTAATGAACTTGCTGAGAGAACTGCAGATGTGAGTATCACAAAGCAGAGTTTTTCAGTTGTGTCAGCAGCTGACAGAGGCATTCGTGGGCTTCAGAAGAAATGTGATGCTGTCTTGATTGGTTTGCCAGTGCATATGTTTAATTGTACTTTGCAGTAAATTTGAGTTTAGAGTTTCTAAACCCATTAACACCTTCGAATAGTCCCAATTCATCCTGTCTCTGCATATGAAGGCATTTAGCCATAAAACCTAAGCCCCTATTACTCTGAAAAGAAAAAATTGCACACGCTTGGAAATGCTGCCATCCTGGCATCCAGCCTATAGCTTCCCAAAGGTATGGGATCCCCTGTAGTCTTGAAGTTGAACATCAGATTCCAAACACATAAATGACCTCAAAAGTCTTTATATCTGCAACACCTGAGGGTAACATAACTGCTTAGCTTTGTGGAACAAGTATAATTTTTTAAAATGGTGAATTGTACCACAGATTGGCTAGGAAATTACCAGTTATGTTCAGAAATGTTGATCCTTGTGAGTGTAAATGATGTTCTGTGTTAGAAGTGTCTATAATCAAAATCAGAATCTGTTATTCCTGAGTCTGTAAGACAGATGGCCTTAGCGCCTCTGCTGCTGTGAAATACTTTGTTAAGCATTATGAAGTGAAATGTAATTACACTCCCAATCAAGAAACTTAAACAAGTTAATCCAAGTTAGAATTAAGATTGCAAGACAACTTCTCGGGTACCTCTCATGGGTTTGTTACGGTATTGTAGTGTAATATGCATATATTTTGTGCAGTACTTAGGAGCAGTGTTTTGCAAACATCTGGTAGCAGATGTGCAGAATAGCAATGTTTAGGAGCAAACTGCTGGTTTCAAAGAGGTTCGTCCCTTCATGTGAAGCTTTGGGCATGTTGTCCTTGTGAAATCTTCCAGCTAGCTGACTATTAGAGGAAAATCTGACTGTAGATGGTGGCTTGTGGTATTCATAATTCTCCATAGTTTAGGTGCTATGTGGTTCTAATTTTATATTTTTGCTTTTATTAGCCCCGATGTCAGTGAAAGAGATTCTGCAAAGCCTTGTTGATGATGGCATGGTGGACACTGATAGAATTGGAACTTCCAATTATTTCTGGGCTTTTCCAAGTAAAGCTCTTCATGCCAGGAAGCGTAAATTGGAGGAGTTAGAGTCTCAGGTAAATCTGTTTTATGAAAAATACTTGTTTATCTGAATGGGTTTGCTTTTACTTATACCACCTTGTCATTCTTGTTTATGTGTCTCGTGTACAAATGTACATGTCCACACCCACAGATGTTACTATAGGAATTATCTGTCATTCATGGTAGGGCATCTTACTGTTACATCAGGAAAACTTTGGAGGTTCTTGCTGGAGCTTGAGAAAATTTTTTGTCTTCTTGCTGCTGAAAGCATGTTAGTCAGGATGCAAAGCATAATTTAAGGACTCAAAATACTTAGGTAGCATGTTTTTGTTTCTTTTATGTAATCTAGGCTATCATGTGATAATAACTTAGAAGTGATGACACTTGAAATGCATAATCTGAGTGAATGGGGCAATGGTTTCTACTTAGGCTTTTATCGGTGGCTTAATTTGTGAACACATGCTGCAGTTTTAGCAGGAGAAAAGAGCAAATTGGTCATGACTCATAGAATCAAGGAATGGTTGGGGTTGGAAGGGACCTCTGGAGATCTAGTCCAATTCCCTGCTAAAGCAGGTTCACCAGGAGCAGGTTGCACATGATCACATCCTGGTGGATTTGGAGTATCTCCAGAGAAGGAGAGTCGGTGACCTCCCTGGGCAGCCTGTTCCAATGCTCTGTCATCCTCAAAAAAAAAAAGTTTTTTCTCTGGTTTAGCTAGAACTTTGTGTTTGTGCCAATTGTCCCTTGTTTTCTTGCTGGGCATCACTGTAGAGAGTCTGGCTGCATCCTCTAGACACCTGCCCTTAAGGTATTTGTATTGATAAGATTCCCTCTCTTCTGTAAAGTCATCTCTTTTTCAGGCTCCACTGGCCCAGCTCCCTCAGCCTTTCCTCATAAGAGAGGTGCTCCAGTTCCCGTCTCATCTCCATAGCCCTCTGCTGGATCCTCTCCAGTAGCTGCTTGTCTTTCTTGAACTGGGGAGGAGCCCAGAGCTGGGCAGAGCACTCCTGGGGGGGGCCTCACCAGGGCAGAGGAGAGAGGGAGGAGAGGTTCTTCTGCAAAAGAGCAGGGCATCTTTTATTGCAACGTTGCTGTTCTATTTGTCTGATTCTTCCCTACTTTTTAGGAACTGTCTGTCTTTCTGCTTCTGACGGGAGTGGGAAAGCATCTATTCATCATTGCAGTTTATTTGCAATGGGAGTATATAATAACAAGATGAACAAATGAGCTTTATGAGACCATGTGGTGTGATTGTACCACAGCACTGCCAGCTCTTCCCATGATTATTAAGCATTATGTTTTTTCATCAAAGAATCATTTGAATTAATGCAGATTTACTGGTAGCATCTGAACATTTTTACAGACATTATTTTCTTCAGGCATAGCTGTGAATGAATCTCACGCACTGCTGTCTTATGTACAGTGTTGTCAACTTCAGCTATTTCTTTATACAATTATGTCAAGATAATTAAAAGAAAAATGCTTTTTTTCCACATCTTGAGTTGAAAAAGGGGTTTGATTTAGCTGACTATAGTTGTACTATTTTCAGGCATGGACTTAACCCTGGCACGATTGGACTTAAATTAATTTTTATTGACTGATAGTAACAATGCACTGACCCTTACTCCAGTGAGGTTTCATTTGTCTGAAACAGATTAGTTTAACTCTTCACTGACTTGGAACTGAACTTCATAGTAAAAGTACTCAGCTTATTAGTGTATTCACACAAGTTTTGGACCAGGCTACTTAGTCTGCCAGCACATAAATTGCCAGCTGAGCAATTGAACAAATACATCCCAGAAGTCCTGCTTTGTTCACCAAACTCTCTGGTGCCACTGTTTTGCTGAATGCAAATGATTTTTCTCTTGGATCCTCTTTGTTGTTGCTCATACTCCATATTATAGCCAAGTAGCTGAATGAACAAGTTGATATTTGTTGTCCTTGCCCTTGGGCCTAGTCCCATCATGAATTTTAAACATAATTGGTCAAGCAGGTCTCTGGCATACCCTGGTAAGTGTCTTCCTTGGAATGTCTTGCAGAATCTGCCTAATGTGCTCCATGGTAAGTATCTAGGAATTACTACAAAAATATGCTGTACTGCTTTAGATGTACTTTTACTTATGCAAGCATCTATTATTGTGAAATGAGCATGTAGTTATTGATTTGTAATGTTATTTTATGATTATTTCTATGCAGAGATGTACTATTCTGATATGAACAATTCTGCAATATAAAACTGTTCCAGTGGAAAAAAATAGTTTTGTTACCAGAACCTTATTTGCAAGCCAAGCCCTGCTCCTGACATATGGACTTATTGGTATAAGAGGTCTCTTTAGATGATGCTCTGAGTCTTTAAAAGTACTTCTCTTCATTACCTTGCTTTTCTGATGAGACTGGAAATGTTTCAGCATTTCAGGGAAAAGCATTTTCCCTAGCTGAAAATAACTCTTCTGTTGACACAGTGGAAAAGGTGGCATTTTCAATGGAAATCTCTCTGATGATAACAGTTTCTGTCTGTGAGTTCGAACTAGCTTTTTTGGTGTTTTTATTCTTTTTGATGTGCACACATAGAGATTTTCTTAAGGGCTTCTAGATCTAGTCACTGACTATCACAAAACTTCTTGTCAGAACATACAAAGCAGAGGAAAAAAGTCAGCTATTGTACCATTTCTGTTGCATGTTGCTTGTCTTTGATCATTCCCATATAGAGCTTGTGGCATGCTGAGAGATCTGTTTTCTCTCTGTGTCTTGTCCAGATTGATTGTTAACTACATGAGCTGGTCTCTTTGTTCAGCAGTTAAAAGCCAGAATCAGGCTGCCTTACTTAAAGCATGTTTAAAAATCCAGCAGTTTGGTTCATGCTGCAATTAAGGCTTTTTACCAGGGGCACTATCTTTGTTTCCTGAGGGCATGGATAAATAGTCAAGGCAAAGGAATAATCCCAAATGCTGAACTGTCATTTGAAAATAATGTGGAGGAACAGAACAGGCTTCTTCATTATGCAAATTTCCCTATTAATTCACAGCACTGAGGCTTATGTTTGACGAGTTGGGCCTGCTACAGGACCTTTTGCCTGCATACATTGGTACTTCAGAATGTTACAGCCAGATTGGTCATAGCATTTTGCATCTTACAGAACTTGTGGTTGTGGGAGGCTGTTTTAGGAGCTGTTCTTGAAGCATTTTTTTTGTTTCAGATTTTTTAGTGATTATTAAGCCACACCCCCGTCTTAGAGACCCAGAATCAAAGAAGGCTGACTCGGTACTCATAATGAAGATCAAGCCAGTTTTGTCAGGATGTTTAAAGCTGCACTTCACAGGGGTTCCCTATACCCTGGACTTTTTTCAGGAAGGATTTATTACATCATCAGTGTGCAGAGATATGGCAATTAAAAACAATGCTAAAGTTTCTCCTGACAGCTTCCCTGCCTGACCCCATCTTTTGGCTTGGTTTTGTGGAAGCAGGTGTTTGGAGAGGGGCACTAATCCCTGACTTAAATATATTGCAGATCCTGTGCTGATCTAATTAGGATCTTGGTGGTGCCCTCTAACCCAGATTTACTGCTTGGACCTTGTCCTGTTTTCCTGAAAAGCAAAGACAGCAAATATCTTTAGTTTGTGTAGCATCTGCTGGAACTATTTCTTCCTCATAGAGTGAGAATCGTGAAGTAGGTCCTTTTGGATTTTGTATTGGTTTGTTTTGCAGTGGCATGGTCGCTCCTAAGTGTTTATGCCTTCTGCCAGGTGCTTGGTTTTGGTTATGCTTATGCATCTATGAAGAGGACCACTGAAAATGGAAATATGTTGGAAGCTGCATTCTGGTTAGATGGGTCTTTACACACATTTGGTGTGTTTGCATGTGGAAGTTGCATTTGGTTAGATTTGGTACAGGTATGAGATGGTGAAACTAGACTGAAGGTGTGGACCGAGAAATAATGTTTTAACAATGTTTATAAATGGAGAAATTTTTGATGTAACCTCACCTGTCAAGAGAACTTTGGAAGCTTTACTGATGGGGTAGTTAGGTCTTGGTTTTCTTCCTTCCCTAAGAAAAGCTGAAATGATGTGATTTTATTCTTTATCAATATTTTCCTGGCTGTTGGATTCAGAAGCTTTGAATTACCTATGATCAGTTATAGTTTGACAAATGAAGATGTTTATTCTTGGTGTAACAATTTTGAGTGAGGAAAAGAGAAGTCTTTCTGATATAGCCTTAGTATAAGCAAATTCAGCTTAGATTTTCTTTCATTTTTTTTATCTGTGGCTTGGGCAAACACTTGTGTCTGTGCTGAGAGGGACCTGAAATACTAAGTACTTCCAAGATGTGGTTGTTAGTGTAACTAATGACAGTACTGTGAGCACTGTGCTTCAGTAGCTTGGGAAAACAACCAGTTCGCTTCCTTTCCTCAGTCTGGTGGTGTTCCTTTCACTGCACTGTTCAGTTTTAAACTGTTCATTTCACTGTGTTTTTATTTGTCTCATTTCTCATGGTGTTGTGTCTTATGAATTCATCTTCTGTGCTCTGAGGATTTGCAAGGGAAAATTTAACAGCCAAAAGTATTAGAGCTGGTGTTCCAACTGAGAGCAAAATGGTGTCACCTTGCACTGCAGCAAAGATTGAAGAGAATCTTTTTAGAGCAGGATACAGGATAGGCATTTTGTGCTGTTCCTTGTGCTTGCTTCAACATACTCGTGACCAAGAGACTTGAGAGTTTCTGGCAATTTTTTTCTCCCACTAAGCATTGCATTGGGCCAGTGTTAGTTAAGATAGAAAGGATTAGTTGATGTTTCATTCCTTAAATCCCTGCCCTAGGGTTGGCAAGAGAAGGGATTTTCACTTCCCATGACTCATATACTGAACCAAGGGGAGAGTTTGAAGTGGGTACATCCTGGCTCACATTTGGTAGCTAGTTTAAAAAAAAAAAAAAAGGAAAAAAACCCCCAACATCCCTCCACACCCC
The DNA here is from genome assembly GCA_020086605.1 of Lanius collurio. NCBI lineage: Eukaryota > Metazoa > Chordata > Aves > Passeriformes > Laniidae > Lanius > Lanius collurio. Next base: position 13,466,001 of record JACBWW010000015.1, on the reverse strand, counting down.
CCCACAGGAATGAACTTGTCAAAATCAAGTGACTTCATATGTATTAAATTGTTTGTACTAATGAGCATTGAAATATGAAAAATGAAAGAATTTATTTTAGTAAAAAGCAACTATGGGAATGCTGTATTAGGAAAGGCTTATGTTAGGAATGCACACTGTTTGAAAATAGTTAGTGGGAAAACATATTCATATTGTGAGAAATCTGGCTTGAATCCTCCTGAAGATAGTTGACAACATAATTAAAAGGAGAGACCCTTCTTTGTTTAGAATGCACACAAAAAAATTTTGAGTTTTAACCATCAGAAAGTTCTTCCAAGACACAGCTTGGTTTATATCTATCCTTTTAGGTATATTTTTCTTCCTTATATACTGTGACTGGAAAGTTACTGAATAAAGTCTGCTTGAGACCACTGACTGAAGTTCAGGAAACTTCTGCTGTCCCCATTGTTTCAGTGTGAGCAGCCTCCATCTGATTGACTCACATTGTCAGGGTATTTCTACATGGTTTGGAGGTTGATTCTCTTAGGTACAAATGCTCAGCAGTGGCTGGCTAAAAGCAACCAATCCTGAAGTACAAATCTGTAGAGATGACAGAGGAGCAGTGAGGGATAGCAGGCTCCTGATGGCGCTTGGAGTCGGGTGATGTTGCTGAAGATACTGCACAAGTTGAGTGCCCTGGCTGGAGATTTGCATCAGCAGGGGGAGTCTGTGGGACAAGTTCTATGGAACAAACTTTTGGCATTGCTTTGTTGAGGTGTCCTCAGCAGATGGTACACCATGAGCTCTTAGCAGAGCTCTGTATACGCCTCAGGTGTCTATTGCAGTTTTCAACCTCTGATGGTTCTGAATGCAGGGTCTCCCTGTTTTGGGGTTTTTTGCCTCATAGCAGTGATGAGGTATTCCTAGAGGTCCATGTGCAACACATTTGGAATCCATGGCCTAATGCTTTTGATAGAACAGTTTATTTTTTGGGTGTAATATTTTCACATTCTGATCCATTGAAGAGCTGTATTCAGTGTGTTTTTAAAAATTGTTCATCTGTTTATCGAAAAAGAAGGACTTGCAGGTATAAAGTGTGTTAAAGTTTATCATGATCGTAAGCTTTGCTGTAATACATTTAGAAAGCTTAGCACTATCTTCTTCATATATATTTCATTAATTTTGGGGAGTAGATAGCATGGTTAAAGAATCATCCTCTAAACCAGAGAAGTACATCAGAACGTTTGCAAGCAATGCATGTGACTTGTGTTAGGAATTACTTATTAGACATTTTTCTCATTCTTTAATTTAGACATATGTATGTTTACAATTTAATTTTATTAGGTTGCATGAAATGTAATAAACTGTTCCTTTCTAGGAAAAATAAAATTCTGATTGCTGAAGAGGTCCTTCTTCTAACACCAGTTTTAAGGCCTTGGGCAGTGTGGTGTAGTGAGACGTGTCCCTGCCCATGGCAGGGGGAGTTGGGACTGGATGGTTTTAAAGTCCCTTCCAACCCTTAACATTCTATGATTCTATAATATGTAGGCAGGATCCCAGTGTATTGACTAAGCTGTTAGAGCAGCCTTCCCATATGCATGCTGGGCCTCCTTTTTTCCTCTCTTGTTTGAGGACATGTAATTTAGCTTTGTGCTTATTTAGTTATTCTTTGGATTGCCCTAACCATTTCGATAGTCTGCCCCCCAGTGGGATGGGTGATTACATTCTGTGCTGGCTCACGTTTTTTTTCTCTTGCATTCTGTGCTGGCTTGCTTTTTCTTTTTTTTCTCTTGCATAGTAATTACTCTCCAAACAGAGACAATTAGTGATTCCTTCCTGTCTTCTGGCTTTCACTGACCTGTACATTTTATTTGAAATAAAGGACTAGACTCATAAAAAAAATGGCCTTCTGCAAAGTTGGTATAGTATGACTAACTCACTTCAAACAATCTAGGGGGAGCTGTAGCAGTAAGGGCAAGAGGCTGAGAATTTGCATCATTTAAACCTTGTGAATATGTTGATTATATTTATGCCTGTTTGTTTGTTGATCCTGGAAGGCTTATTCCCTCTATTAGTCTCCAGGAAAATGCTAATAAAATTTTATTTGAATAGTCCATGATTTTTGTTACCTTTGCATCTTGCACTTGAAAAATGGTGAGGTCTTAAAATGATTCTGCATTTACTAAGTCCTAAAATGTCTAGCAGAGATTCTTCTAATGCTGTAACTTATTAGAGCCTTCTGGAATTATGTTTCATGGCATGCTACAAAGCCCTGGAGAGTATGCTTAGTTACTGCTGTCATGGCAGACTTCTAAAAATACAGTGCTCTGGAGGCTTCTGTTGGAATTAAGCAACTTTGTAATTTGGTGTTCATTAGTTGAATTTCATGCTTTTCCTTTTTCTTGCTGTTAATATGTGACTAGCTTGATGGCAACTGTGAAGTGTAGGTTTTCCTTTCCTTCCTTCTTGATGAGCATAAGGTAAAATTGGCATGATTTCACAGCGATTTCTTTTTGAAAAACGGTCTCTGCAATAACTCTAAAGATTCTAATGTACGTTTGAAGGAAGATTCCTGCTATACTAAAAAGGATATATTGTTCCTGTCTCTCAGGAGTTTACATTATATATTCATTCTGATATAATGCAGGAAAACTACTAGGTTTTTCAAACAGGGTTGTCTGTGACACTGAATTTTTTAAGTAATATTGTCACACAGTTTACCTTTTTGAAGAGGTTTGCATTCTGGTTGCTGGCTCCATTCCTGGCATTGCAGTGAAATTGTTAATGTTAAAAAGAAACTGGGAGCAAAAGCAGGGCTCTCACTGCAGAAGGCCAGTTAGGTCTGGCACAGACACAGCTGTGCACATCTCCCTGTGCCCCCTAGTTGGCGTGGCAGGTGAGAGTGACAGATCAGCAGAAACCTAGTATCCCAAGAAACTTTAAAGGCTTAAATGTTCTATGCTGTCTAGAAGTTTGCCTGTAGTGTAAGGCCAGGAGCTTCCAGGCTAGTGATTGGGCACAGGCAATACTACTTTCAAAGCTGGGACAGTGAGTTGTAATCCTATTTAATTTGATCTTTGACTTTCACCTTAAAATCTTGTACTTCAATTGATATAGCATATTTTATTTTAGAAAATAAGCATGCATGCAGAAAGAAACTACCAGCAAGCAATTACAGAAGTCTCACTTATAGAATTTTCCTCTTCTGAAAGGAATAAAATTTAAAAAAACAACAAAACAAACAAAAAAATAGAGTATAAAACGAAAATGTATTAAGTTATTTTGATTCAGGGAGACTTAAGAGGAAAAGGTCTTTCTTGTCACAGCCAAGCAGCTCATTGTTTTTGAACACATGGTAGTTCCATCAAAGACTCTTCTTTGTATGGGGAATTGGAGATGACTTGGTTATCTGCCTAAGCATTACTTTAAAATGATGAAATTGGCATAAAGTGAATGTGAAAGACTGCTGTCAAAACTCTGAAATTTGATAGATGTATTTTACTGAGGTTTTTTATTTTACTGATAATATCTCAGTGTAGAATTTGGGCATTTCAAAAAGTCTGTGGAATAAAGTTTGATTTGGTTTTTAAAGTCTTTAAGCAGAACGTGAGCTCAGGGAATACTGGATGAATATTGTGTTTTAACTTGGGCCTGTCTCTACTTAGTCCCTGAAGGTATTGTCAGTGTATGGTCCAGCTGCTTAGGAGAGCAATCTTTAAAGCTTTTTAGGGAAAAGTTAAAACTTTTCTTTGTTCTCTCCCTTTCTTTCCAAGGGAAAATATCTTTCCGTGTTCTTTCTGCCTTAAACAGACCTGTTAACTACCATCTTAGACTTTGTAGGGTTATTAAATACACTAATGTGCAGTAACCAGCATATCCTTCATGTCCAGGTATGAAAATTTTCTGTAGTTCTGTCAGTCATGTGAATGTCTTTTGGAGTTCTTCCAGCTTTCCTTACTAGATTGCTTGCATTTGTGAAACGGTGTTGAATAAGGTGTTTCAATTGGCTTTTTGTTGATTTGGGGTTTTTTTAGGTTGATTGGGGTGTACTTGATATTTGTATCTGAGTAGACAGCCATCTGTCCCTCAGGTCGTGCCAATTACGCCGAAAGCAGCCACAGAAATTCAGTTCTTTCATTGAGCCTGCACAACTGTTTCTTTCACCTTTTGTCTTTTAAGGAGGTTGGCCTCGAGCAGTTATTTTTTTGTTGCTTAACCACTACTTATCAAATGATGTTGCAAATGAATGAAGCAAAAACAAAAGCTCCCAGCAAGACATTTTCTCTAAATTAATTATTATGGCAAATCTAAAAGGATGGAAAATAATTGAATTAAAATGCTTCTAATGTAGAGGGATTTGCTGTATAGTAATATCTTTAAAATAATTGCAGCTAACAACATCAGGTTTGTACACGGATGGGTGAAAGTTCCTGTGGAGGGGGGATTTCTCATTTGCTTCTACTGAATACCCCACATGTTTTATTTTATTTGTCCAAAAAAAGGACTCATATTCAACATGGCCTGAGAACATGCCTAATTTACTGTATGATATTTCATCTCACTCATCCGTTAGCATGCTAAGCAAATCAGGATTATAGGTCTGAATTTAATCTTGAAATGCAAAATGAATTGTTTGTGGGAGGGGCAAGTAAATCAGTATTACCCACATGAATTCTCTGGCAAAACATATATACTGCTTGTGAGTGTAGAGATCTAACTTCAGAATTACTAGTTTTTGAGAATCTTTGTCGTGCTTTGTCATACAGTTGTATGGAGAGTCAGATATTTTTTCAGTTTAGTCCTCTGGAAAAAACCTTCACTCAGCACGAGTGCCTGATACTTCTTTTTAATCACTGACATATTAGTGCTAACCTAAAAAATTCCCACTTGTTATCTCTTTGGTACTTCTTTAAAAAGACAGAACTTGCACGTTGGCAGGATTATTAGTATGATGTTTTGTAGTAGTACGATGTTTTGTAGTGAGTGTTATTTGCTTAAATATCCGTGCGATGTCCTTTCATTTTGCATAGTAAATACCATGTGTTATGGGGGAAGGGAATGTATTCAGCTCTGTCTTGATGAGCATGATGAGTGAGTCAAGAGCTTATGGATTCGGATAAAAGGGCAGAGTAGAAAGAGTGATGCTGTTGTAGGTATGGGCTACAGGCTGTCTGGTCAAGTGGCAGAAGTGGATGAGGCTTTCTACAAGCAACTAGAAGCAAGTCTCAAAGTCACAGGCCCTAGTTCTTGTGGAGGAATTTTAAGGACCCTGACATCTGCTGGAGAAGCTGTACAGCAATGTGCAAGCAGGCCAGGAGGTTCCTGGAAAGCATTGACAGTAACTTCCTGTCACAGGTAGTAGAGGACCCACAAGGAATAGTGTGTTGCTTGACCTCATACTAGCCAACAAGGAAGTCTTGTTGGGGATGTGAAGATTGGGGCAGCCTTGGCTGTACTGACCATGAGATGGTAGAGTTCAGTGTTGGGTGAACAGGTAGCAGGACAGCAAGCAAGATGATGATGGTGAACTTCAGGTGAGCTAACTTCAGCTTCTTTAGGGATATTCTTGGAAGAATCCCATTTGGAGCCAGGCTCTGCAGGGAAGAGGGGTTCAGGAGACTTGGTCGATGAGCAAGGCTTACTTCCTGCTGGCTCAAGAATAAAGCGTCCCAATGAGAAGAAAATTGGGTCAAGGGCACAAGAAACCTCCATGGATGAAAAAAGAATTTGTGTTGTTACTCAAGTAAAAGCAAAAACTTCACAGGAGGCAGAAGCAAGGCCAGGCCACTTGGAGTGAGTATTGAGAGGTGGTCAGGAGAAATAAAATAAGACTTGAAAGACCAAGGCGCATCTAAAATTACATCTGGCCAAGGATGTCAAGGATGACAGAGCTATTTCAAGTATGTAAGTAACAGAAAGCAAGCAGAGGATAATGTGGGCCCATTAGTAAAGGAAGGGGGGACCCTGGTAGCAGAGCTTGCAGAGAAGGCAGAATTACTGAATGCCTTCTTTGCATGAGTCTTCACTGATAAGACCAGCCTCAGGGGTCTCTGAGATCAGGGTAAACGAGTGTCAGGAGAAAGACCTTCCCTTGATCAAGGAATCAAGTTTATTCCCTATCTTCTCCCAAGTTTTTGAATTGACACTTTCAGATTACATTAAAAATTGGATAATCTTTTTACAGTAAAATTGTCAAATTTCTATCATGCATAAAGAGAAGAGAGTTGTTGGATTGAACATTTTTCCAGTATACCTATATTGCAGTTTAAAAAAAAAAAAAAAGGTTCTTCTGAATTTAGAAATGTGTCAGGCCCTAACTATTCCAGGTTTTTTTTCTACAGTCTGTTTTCCTTCCATTTTCTCTTGCTGAAAAAGTCTTGTTTATTCTTCAGTTTAGGAGTTAAAAATTCTTACTCTATCTTGCTTTGATCTCTACTCTTGTTCTTACCTATATTTCCTGAGCTGTTGTAGTCTCTGAGTTGCTCCTTCTAAGTCCCACCAAACACAAATCCCTACTTCATATTGCTGAAATGACTCAGGGTAAGATCTTGCATGCTGCCTTATCTTCCTTTCACAAACGTTAAAAGATAAAAATAATAGATCTTAATTGTATTTATGTAGTGAGTGTATGTTTGCTGTTTGTGCCTCACTAAGAGTTTATCACATTCCTGACTGAAGTCCCAGTGATGGCTGCTTCTCCTATAGTTCAGGTGACTGGGTGGATTATATGGAGAAATGGCATTTCACGAATGATATGTGACATCTTGAGAGCAGAAGCCACAGTACTGCAGGTCACAAGAGTGCTCTCCAAGCTGCTGTGACTTTCATTAGCTGCAAAGTTTGCTTATGTGTATTTGGAAACCCTGGGAAGTATGGATTTGTGACTGAGTAGCTGAATGCTTGCTTAGTGTAGTACTTTAGAAAGCAGTTCTGCACTTCAGTGTGCTGCCCTTTGGGATTTTTCTTCCTCTTTAAGTTTTAGTCAACAGTAATTGTTAAGTGGTTTCTTTCAGTATAATGTTCTGTGCCTTTCTTTTAACACAACAGGTCTGTTTTCAATATTTTCAGGTTGTTCTTTGTTAATCTGTATTTTTCCTCTCTATATGTTATTAGTCTGTTTTTTGGCTTCAATTCTTTGTTATCTTTCTTTAAAATCTAGAGGAATGCTTTGAAGTATTTTCTTTCCATGCCTTCTGTCAATTCCACTTAAGTTTTTCAGTAGTGAGTTAGTTTTCACATAGAAAAGAAATACACCTATCTACTGCAAATGTTACCCTAAACCTCTTGAACTGCTTTTGTTTAAGCCAAAAGCAAACTAGCTTTGCCTTTTACTGAAATAAAGCACAGTGAGCTTCAAACCCAAAGCAAATAACTTTGCAAGTTAGAAATAATTAAAAATTGTGTATCTTTAATTCTTCTGTAGTGCCACAGTGAGTGGTGCTCACAAGAGCAGTCGTTTTTAATACCATTTTTGGTTGAGTGTTTGGCCAGAAGAAAACCAAATGGATCCTATTTATCTTTCAGACCACTAATGATAGTGGGCTAACAGCTGTGAGCACTCTTGGTGGTTAGCATGTGAGACCTTGGCTTGATTCTTGCCCAGTGAACATACTCAAGGGTCGGGTTTGCATGGCTTACACTAGGTTTGTAGATATTTTAATGTACTGGTGAGACAAGCTACATGTTTGGTGGGATACTGGTGGTTAGAGTGGTTAAAAACAGGGAACCAGAAGGCATAGGACCAACAAAAACTTTTGCCGGAGGAAAAAAAAACAATTTTTTTTTAAATTCTAGAATAAAAGGCAGGTTTTGAGATGGAACGGAACTGAAACCTGCTGCTATTGTTTGATGGGGGTTAAATGTTCGTCTTCCAAATGCACATCAGTGGCTTGCTGAAGTGGATCCCTCATACTAATGCAATATTAGACTATAAATTATGTGTGTACATCTAATCAGTGTCCTTTGATATAAACCAGATCCCAAGTTCTGTGATGGAACTGATGGTTATCATCAGCACATGGCACTTTGCACACCCAAACTGCTGCACAAATGTATAGCTTGACTTTGTGAGACCTTTGCAGAGTAGGAAAAATCATCCCTTTGGGCGATTTTGGATTGAATTAATGTCTAAGGCTAGTGGTCATTTAATTGATCATACTAGTCTGAAAAATTAAAGAAATTGTTCCCCAACTCTCCTGTTTTATAGATGTCAGTTATATTCTTCATTAAACTGTCTTCTTGCAGGCTCCCACTGTTTTGAAAACATGGAATGCTCTTGTGGAGAACATTTTTAATGTTTTAATTTTGAATTATTTAGTCTCCTCTCCGTCTTTCACCTAGATGATGTTTTTGCTGCTTTCTTGTATCTTGCTTAACCATGTGCTGATTCAGAGCAGTCAGATTGGAGTGAAACTTCGTGGTGGAGTAGGCTCTGTACTTCTTTTCCACACCTGGTCAATTACACTTGTGGCAGAAGATTGGTCCTGTGTCAGCCCAGACATCTATCTCAAGAAACACAAAGGGGAGAGAGTATCGTTTTCTCTGGATGGGTCTCACGGCTGTTGGCAGGAGTCAGATTTCTCTGAGAGTGGTTAATGTTCCTTGCAAAATTGTTTGCCAGTTCCCCTGAAAAATGTCCCCAAGGTTGCTCCAAGGATTGAAATACTCCATCTGCTACAGTACTTCTTTGCAATCAGGCTTTTCTACAGCTGGTGAGTGGGAAAGTAAGTCACTGTCCAGATGTGATCCTCTGCTATCATACATACACAATGTTTGCAAATTCTGTTTTGTTTTTTTTTTTCTTTTTATGCCCTATAACCTGTCATTTGCCATTTACACTTACGTTTCAATTAAGTATTACATCATCTGTGTTCATCCTTCTTCTGACTCCTTTATCCTTGCTGTCTTTCCTTCTTTCATTATAGTTATTTTCGGCTGTGTTCCCACCTCTCTATCCAAGCCTTTCTGCTTCCCCCATAGACATAGATTCTTTGCACAGACCCTGGCCATCTGTTCCTCACCCTTTGAATCCACGTCCTATGTTAGGGTTTTTTCAATATCTTGCTTCCTTCTGCTATTCCTTCCCTTATTCTCATCTTTTATTTGTTGTCATGGGGATAACCACTGTGATTTCTGAATAATGCACACAACAGCTGAGAAGTCATTTTATTTTGTAAATTCTTTGGTCATATGAATAGTTAAAAAATATGAAAACACCCAAGAAATTAAAATCTGTGAGTGAAGAAAGCAGTGTTTTAACTAAGATTATGTAAAAATCATCTTTGCTTTTAGGCAAAGGAAGGTCTTCTAACCTAATAGCATGGCAACCTTGCATGTTGTGTAGGACAGAATCTAAGAAATTTCTTTATCCTCCTGCAGTTTGTCATTAGTGTCTCATCATTAAATGATGTGGAATGTAGAAAACCAAGAAAATGATAAGATGCCTTATTAGGTGCTTCCAAGCTTTTACGATCTGGAGAGCTCCTTTTGTACACCCATTTTAGAGAAAGCAGAAACATTCCTTAAGAACTTAATGAGTATAAAAAAACCAGAAAGTGACACATTTGTGACCTATTGCAGAGAGCATTGGCTTCTTTGCACCTGCAGTATAAGGGTCCTTGCCTTCTCTACCTCCTCTGCAGGTTTTGTTCCAGAAAAATTCTGTGTCCAGAGATGCCAGATGACATGCTCTGGGGTTTGTCTTCCCTGTACTTTGTGAACTGCAAGCTGCACTTAAGTACTTATCCTCTTCTGAACTGTATACCTCTGTTTAATATGGCATCCTGTGGGGACTAACACACCTACTCTTTTAAGAATTTTGGGGAAAGCTAAGGAGTACTCTTTGAGTGTCCACCACAATTAAGATCTTGTTGTACTTCAAGCCACATAGTGAAACCCACACTGCCTCTGTGGTTACTTGCACTGAGAGCAGCAAATAAACAGCTGGACGTATTTTTCCTCAAATTATGTCTTACCATTAGTATAATTCCTATATAAATTGAAGAAAACTAAAACATTCTTTTAGAAAGGAGACTTTCTTGACTGTGTGCAAGCTCACACAGGCATGAACACAGAGTAATTATTTTTAAAAATTGAACTATGAAAGGAACCACTAAACCCAATGAGCTGCAGTTGGATTGTATCCTAATCTCTATGGACCACCAGTATGGATTTTCTTTTTACTGTTACAGCTAGTCTCCAAAACTTGGCATTAAGCTCTGCCTGGTATCTATCATGCATTTGTATTTAATATGTATTTCTGAAAATATGGCCCAAACATTAGTTTAAATAGAAATTGAGAAGTGATTACAGCTCCAGAACAGTTCGGTTTGTGTTGTATCAATGTGTTTTTATCAGCTACACGATATAAACAATATGGTTAAATTATCAAGGTTGGGGATTGCAAGAAATAGCTGGGAATGCTTTTGCACTCAGTGGGATTCTCAGTAAGAAAGGGAATGTAGAAGTGGAGGCTTCGTGTGGGGGATTTTAGGGTAGGGCAGAGTAAAACCTGACCTCTTGACAGCTGTTCTTTTCACAGTCAGTCTGATACACTGATTGGTGCTCAGAGCATTTTAAAACTAAAACAGAGGGTACTTAGAAAGCATGCTGTTGTTTTTATTTTTTCTTTTTTTTTTCTTTTGTATTGATTTCAAAGCAGTAAAAGGTTTTCAAACTATATTTTATTAACATCTTTTTCTTCCTTCTCATTCATCTCATTTAATGTTTCGAGGTGGTTTGTCTGATGCTGAAGATGGTGTCCTTGAGGGTTGAGTCACACTCCTGCTCAGCTTAAGAGTTTCCAAAGTATCTCTGGAAAACTGCCAGCTGAACTGGAAAGGCCTGGTTCAAGATGGCTGGCCGGTTAATGGAGAGAGATCTCTCTCGGCAAATTATTTCTCCTGAAGTAACAGGAAAATGGAAGAAGTATTCACACCAGCCCTGTGAGATTCCTGTTCCTCAGGCCTGAAGGAAGGGAGCTTTGTGAGGTCTAGCAGTGCAAGGGCCACACAGTAAAAGAGGGCCACAGCTTTACATGCCTTTGAACAGAGGCTTCAATTCATCAGCATGTAAAAAGGATTGGGGCTGTGCCAGTGGCATACCAGACTTTAGGAACACTGGTATTGCAGCTGAGCAGGTGGACCTGCTACAGCTTTTGTCACTGCTTCCGTTGAATAGGGACAGCTGGAAAAGGACCAAAGGAAATCATCAAATCCAAAGCCTCCATGTTATGGTGTCTTTTGCATAAAGATGCCAGATTATGGTATGAAATAGGATTTTAGTCCCATGCTTAACATCCAGTATATACCAACATTATGTGCTATGGGAGTGAAAATTTCTTAGACTTGAAATTGCTTCCTGTAATTATTCTCTGTGGTTCAGAACCCCAAATTTATATTTGGGCACTTTTGTATTTATTTTGTGTATATTTTTATTATGTAAGTAATGCATCTATTTTAGAAAGATAATGTACTTAAATACATTAACATGTATGCACTTTTTATAGCTATGTTTAATATCTTACTGAAGAAGTTTGATTTTGTTCTTTGTTTTCTCTATCAGTTTGCTGAAAGCAGTCAGAAAAAAGAGGCTTTACAAAAAAGCATTGAGAAATCAAAAATTGGACGTGAAGATACTGTAAGTTGCTTTGAGGGGAGGTAACCCTACAAGGAAATAGCGCTGCATGTATGTACTTCTTGTAAATACTAATGTAGTACTTCCAAGTATTTTTAGATTTAAATCTGTCTTAAAATTTGAACTACCCAGAGGTGAGTACCAAAGTTGCTCAACTGCCAAATCTAGCAACTACAAACTTTAATGTTGATTTGGGCTTTTTTCAACATATTTGTAATATAGATGCCTAAATTACTGTTTTGAGCTGTTGTGTAAGCCCAGTGCTCTTGGCATGCTGAAGCTGTTAACACTGCAAAAAATATCTAGGCTTCACCTTTATCATAATGGACATACTGGTTAGAAATGCTTCATATGGTATTCTAAGTTGCTGACTTGCATTGAGATGCTCAGTCTAAAGTGATTTAAACCTCCAATAAAACAAGGACAGCCAGAAGCTTTCAGGAGGAATTGAATTTTGCAAGAAAGTGCTAAATCATTGAATCCCAACTGTTTTGTAGAAACACTAGGTTTTTCCTATGCATGTTTCATTTATCTAGTAAGGAATAAAGTGAACCTTTCCATCAAAGTCTGTTAAAGTTGCAGTTACACAAATTCAATTAAAAACTGCTTTTTTGCCAGTATCTTTAATGGGGATTCTTTATTCATTCATTCGCAATGGACTGTAATCAGGAATCACAGGCAAGTTTCTCACACAGTTGTGCTTGTTGTGTTTCCTAACAAACTGTTTCAGCCTTGGGCTTCTCCAGCATGTGGCCTGCCATTCAGAAAGCGATTGGTCTGGAAATCCTGTTCTGGCTGGTGTTCCCAACATTTTGGTTCCTGATTATATATCAGGAGGAAGTCCTAAAAAATCTAGATTGCAGCATCTCACCTCCATACCTCAGCATCTGGAAACAATTTTGATTTCCATTCTGCCTTTTCAGAGCATGCTGAACCCAAAGTGTTGGCAAAAGCAGTGGGAATATGGAAGTTTTGCGGGGTGGTGGGGAAGAAGTACCAACAGCCATAAACAAAACCCCAAATCCACAAACACCTCAGACTGCTGGGTTACCATGGAGATTGCTATTGGTAAAATCCTGATCATTTACAAACTCATGCTGTGTGGCTCTTCTAGGCTACCCTGGCCTGAGTTATTTGATATCAGTCAGTGCCAATGTAACTACAGACTGAATTAGAAGTATGTGCTGAGTTGGCTGTGTTGGCTCATGTTGAGTCAGTGTCTGCAGATGTTATTGATTGATAGAATTTTTGAGGTCAATATTGTGTACAGTCGCAGCGAAGACTACCATGTCATAAATATCTGAATTTATTTTTGAGACCATTGCTCTTAAATTGTGTGGAAAAAGAAAGAAGACAAATTCAGAGAGTGTTCATACATAGCATCTCAGTTTGTGGAAGGGTGGATGGTAGGTTTTTCTGTAATGCCATCTTTAATTATGAGACTAGCATTCCTAAATGCTGCTTAACCTTTAAGCCCAGTAATTAAGAGATCTCTTTGGAGTTCGTTAAACCATGTTGAGTTTATAGGATGTAGAAAATTCTTCTTTAGTTGATCCATTTTGGCCTTAATTTTTTTTTCCTTCCAGTTTGTATTTGGTATCATTTAGTGTCACTGAGAATTCTGTGTAGTAAAGTAAAATGCTCAAGTGGGTCATAGACAGAAAGCAGTAGTGAAAGCAGCTTTTAAATTTACATGTTTTTACTTTTAAAAAAACTTTGTGTGATAATTACTATTTTTCATCTTTGTATTTTTTTTGTGTCTCCCAACATCCTTTGAACCCTCAGGCAGAACGTGCAGCTCTGCTGGAAGAACTTGCTACTCTTCGGCAGAGAAAAGAGCAGCTAAAGACAGAAATAGACAAATACAGGGAATGTGATCCAGACGTGGTTGAAGAGATGCGTAAGTTCTGTATTGTTTAAAGTGATCTTTTGCCTGAAAAGGCCTGCACTTCTTTAGCTTAAAATCTGGTCTTTAGAGGTCAGTCAAAGAATACCTGCTTTTCTTTTTAAAGCTGAGCCATACAAAACAGGTACACTGACCATTTATTTTCTTGTTCTGTTCTATTGCATATGAAGAGGTTTATTGATATTTACTCGACCAGCACCTGAGCAGTTAAGAAACAATCTGATAATTAAAATACTCTGATGCTTTAGAATTAACATCAGGATCATCCTTTCCAGAACCACATTAATTCTATAACTTGTGCTGAATCCTAGAATGTGTGTAGGAAGAGGAGTCTCTGGCTCCTGTTTACCTTCAATTCCATACAGTTAAGACAGCTATCTTTCTACTTACTTTGTCTTGCCTATTTAAAACATAAGCATTTTATTAGAGACACTTAATTGTTACTTACACGAAAGCATGTTATCACACTCTTGACTGACTGTACTGTCTCTGACATGCTGGCTTTCAGTTGGAGTTTCTAATTCTAATGTAAAGGAATGAGTGACTGTAATACAGAATTTAGCACTGAAATGTACTTAATATTCTGATCCTTAGCATGAAAAATGAAAAGCATGCATAAAATTTTATTGAATTTTCTCTACTGAGCTTTCATGTTTTATGTATTAGGCTCTTACATTGCTACCCAAACACCACTGCACATTCAGTTTGCTGTAATGCCAAAATGCTGTTGCAGAGTGATGAGAAACAGGCACAGAACTTTTTCTGAAAAGAGATGTGGCTAAATTTTTCTCTTTCCTTATTCTACTAACAAAGTCCACAGCTTTAGAACTGTTCTGAGAGAAAGCCAGGAACATAAACAGTGTTGGCAGCACTCACCAAATTTGGGCAGATATTATTTATTTTAAGGGGCTGTGACATTTTTTGTCAGCTGTGTTATCTTTCCCCAAGGATGTAATGGTATGCCAGGGAATAAGCAAACTTGAGACCTGAGGTTAGTTACTGTGCTGTAAATCCCTTGCTGCCTGCTCTCCTGAGGAGAAGACACATTCCAGCTGAATCCAGCTGTAAAAATGAGTGAGCTTAGGCAGATGCCAACAACAGAGAGATGTGTAGTGTCAGGTATTTTAACTGCTGAGGTACCCCTACAGCAAGCATTGCACTGAATGGTTCGAGAGCCTCTTTTGAAATAGTCATGATGAGCACGTTCCTGAATATGGCACGAGGGAGCAAATCACAGCTGGAATGCTAGGGCAAGCTGCATTAGCAAGCAACACAGAGACTAGGATCCCAAAAAGAGAGAAAGAGAAGGAAATATAATAGTTACTTCAGTCATGCCCTTGTCTTTTGTCTGTATGTTGTGGGTTTGGGTTTTTTTTGTCCAAGTGTGTGGAAGCTCTGTGTGAATTTCTGTCATGGAGTGACAAGCATTTAAGGGACTTGGTGAGGGTAGCACTGTTTAGCAACCTGTAGGATTCCCAGCGGAATATGCAGTAGTGTTTCAAAATTAATTTTTCCTTGAACTTAATTTAAAAAGTTTCTGCTTCGTTATATGTTTTGTCCATCATTGTTGCACTAGCAGTGTGCATTGTTGCTGGCAGTGTATGAGTGAATAAATGGCAATGTCAGTTTTGGGGAGTTAATGTCTTTGTCAAAACTGAATGGAAGTTGACAGGCTTTATGGAAAAGAGGGAATGGGGGGAAAAAAAAATGTGGGGGGCATTTCTCTTAGTTTCAGAGTGCAGAAAAGTGCAAAGGCAAAACAAGATGCAGGAAGTTACGGGTTTTAGTGTAAGATGGCAGTAAAGCATCTCAGGCAATGGAATGCATTCGCTGGACATAAAAGCTCCTGCTGCTGTTTCACAGAAAAAAAACCCTATAATAAAAGTTTCTCATTCACAGATTTTCAAACTGTGCGTGGGTGATACAATTTTCTACTTCTGTACAATTTAGACAACATAACCCTTGAAATTATTTTCAGCTAAATCACCTCAGCAGATTTTTAACTACCTTATTTTAGAGTCAGAGATGGCTGTTATGTTATGTAATCACACTCTTTTTTAAAGTTGAATTGTTCAGTAAAATATATTTTGTTAACAGGCAGTTTTCACTTTCTACCTTTGGGTTTTCCCTCTTCTTCCTTAATGACTTCAACCTGTAAGGAAATCTTTCTGATGCTCTGTTAATTTCTTATCCCGTATCACATAGAGCTGCTTTGGTTCTTGTGCTATTTTAGGTCTGTATCAAATTGTCATCTGTTTTCAGTGGCCTTCAAATTTGGTGAATGCTTTGTTGTATCTTCTTAGTTGTCCTCTCCTTCAGCAGAGTTTTGCAGAAACAAACCACTTGCACAGCAGTAAGCCTCATTAAAATGTGCACACACACACACAAACACACATATATATCATTTTCAGGGTCAAAACAAATGTTTGAATGATTCCTAGCAAATATCTGAAGACTCAGCTAAAAACTGAACATCTGTCTTTGCTTCCTGGATCTCGTGGTGGGAAAGTCAAGCTTGACCATGTAACTAAATATATTATAATGCATATTCACAAGGGACCAAATGGGAAAACTAAAATAATAACTCTAATTTTTGCTGACTTCACTGTTTGTCCTTTTAGTGTCACTAACAAATGTTTTGCTCTATGTTTTGGCTTAGTTTCCTTGGCTTTTGTATTAGAAGTACATTGCAGTATAAATTTTAATGCCTTCTCAAATTTACAGAATTTGAACACAGAATTTGCATGTAACAAGTAACTAGAGTAAATAGCAGAAGCAGCAAGATTTAGGGACTGGCCACTAGAGGAAGCTACGTAATAGTCTAGTCTTGTGGATGTATTCAGATAATTCCATTTTACAGGTATGGTATTGTAAAAATATGTGACTTTATTTCTAATGACCTTTGCAGTTCAGAAGCTGGTCTTTGCCACTTGGTAATGTTGTTTAGGACACCTTCTGTGAGTTAGGATTGAGTAATAAATTTTCTCAAAGGCAGTAAAACTGAGAAGAGTCATCTGCAGTAAAAAAACTCAAACAAATAGTGGGATTTTATACTTTTCTATTAAACTTGTGGTCCTGCTTCAGATGGTGCAGGACAGGATCATTGTTTCTCAGCTTTGAGGCATGTCTGTGTAGGCTGGAATATATTCTCATGGGAGAGCAGCCATTGTAGAGAGATTCATCTCTTATGTGACATAGCATGCATGTATGCAAAGCTGGATACGTGTGATGCTGCTGGAGTCTCTAAATGCTGTGGTAGAGGACAAAGCCATGGAGAATGCAAGCTTACAATAGTTCATAATTTACGCAGACTTTCATAAAGTCCACAGAAAAAGCTCCACCTAACATCAAGATTAACGTGCTGCATAAGTTTAATTTTTTCTCCCCACCAGAGAGAGGTGTTAGGAAGCTAATAAAATTTTTCTCATAATTAATTTTATAGAAAAGTTTGCTTGGCAACATGAGTGTATAAACTCTGAGTTGATGGTTGACTTGTAATTTGAAACAGCTAAACATTTTCAGTGCTCACTGTAAAATAAACATTTCTAGAATTTCAAACTTCTTGTTCTTTCACTGCAATAGGAGGAATGTTGGTTTATGCTTTATTAAAACATTGTTGGGCCTTTGCTTTCTTTTTTTTTTTTCCACAATAGCTGTGCTTTGTTACTGTGTGCCTTTGGATAGGGCAGCTCTCAGAAAGAGTTACATACTGACTGAAATGACTTCTGTGTGGTATGATTGCTAATATTTATGGGGCCTGGGATCTTGCCTGTCAGCATTCCTTTTTTATGTAGCATGTTTTTAGAATGTCTGGTTACTGATAACTTGTAAGTCTTAGGCTTTTACCTTTAAAACACTGATCTGAACATGTCTAGGCAAATTGTTTTCTCAGAAATAAGCAAACTGCCAGATACAACACATGTAGCAATTTCGGTGTCAACCTTTTTACTTTAGCTCTCTCTGTTTATCTTTTAGAAGAGAGGCAAGTGGTTAAAATGGACATAATTTCAAACCACAAATATCCACACAGTTATCCTTTGGACTCTCTGAATGTGTGATCTCAGAGGCATCACTACCAGTCCAGTTCAGGGTTGAATTATTTTCTAAAACTAATACTTACATCATTCTGTGAAAATAAATCTTGGTAAAGCATCCAGACTTTGCTGAATACAGTGAAAATGCTGTGCTATATGTAATACGTACTTGAAAACATCTTTTTTCATTGTAGGTGCTTCAAAAATTTCTAATTTTAATGTCTCTAAACACTGAAAATTTCAGCTTAACAAACTGTTGTGCGGAATTGTCAGGGTATACAGACAATATGAGAAAATAGTTCATTATTGTTAATTTTTTTCATTCATCTTAATATCTGAAGGGTGAATGCTGAAAAAGTAATGTTGATTTAGTTGCTGGATTTTGTGGGGTGCATAGTTTGGGGATTGTTTTTTTGGGGGTGTTTTTTTTGTTGATACACCCAGCTATTTTCTTAGTTCACATCAATTTGAAAATATGTTACATATGCAGGTGTACTTCATGTAACAAAAACTTAAGTACTGAGTGTTAGATTCTTTGGGGGATTCTTACTAATGCTGGGAATAGTCCCTGTTCCCAGAAGGGAAACAGTGGTGAAGAAATGAAATGAAGATTGGAATATCCTGGCTGATGGAGAGACTTTAAAAGGAGTTGCATCAGTTTTACTCGAAATGCATCAGAATGCCAGTGATTTACAAAAGGGCTTAATGGATTGTCTTTTATATTTTGTGGCAAAGATTGTTGTTCAGAAATTGTATCAGAAAAGTGGTTTAAACTAAAAAGTTTTGTCAGCAATATCAGTTAATGAACTATTAAGTATCTATTTTTAAAAATGTAATGTTTCACTTGGGAAAGTCAATGTCTACAAATAATTTTAAGCCTGGTTTAGGTGCCACCAAAATCAATAGTGTACAGATGAACCCTATAGAGAAAATGTTTTTTAATCACCTCTAGATGTTGTACGTTCAGTTTGCAATTAGGAGGATGTTTCCTAGCTACTGACCATGAAATATGCACCTTGCATCTGAGAGGCAAGCTGTGCTTTTTACAGTTTGTGCAGCAATGCCATTAACAAAGGTCTGCAGTTAGAAATTAGTCATTCTGCTGATGTTAGACTCACTTATGTTAGTCTTAGTGGGTTAAACTAAGCTTTCTTTGGAGTGAACCAGACACTTGCTTAAAAGTACATAGAAAAAATAACAGTTTTAAAAGCAAGCACTCCTTTTTTTACTTAGTCTCATCTTACAGAGTATTGTATATTTAATGAATTCATCTCCTGAGGATCTGGATGAGGATATGGCAGGAAATAGACAATGGATGTTCATGTGTGTAACTTGCAGGCTATCTGCTACTAATCAAAACAAAACTACACAGCTCACACACTCACCCTTTTTTTTCCTCCTTCATCATGGAGTACTGGAATATATATAGATATGCACCAGGAATGAAAGGACGCATTTACTCTATTAATTCTCAACTAATTGCAGCATCAAGCTAAGAATTTTGTTTTGTTTCCCCTGTACCCCATACTGTTCTTAGAATGGCTTGTCTTCCATTTGGAAGGTTGACAAATTAAATTACCCATTCAAAAACTACATTAAAAGATAAATCAAACTTGCAAAAACTAAATGTAACTTTATTTCTAGGAAGAGTGAGGAATAATAAATGTACTTGTATGTAAACACAGTTACATGTAGTAACAGTAAAATCTTACCTGTTAAGTAAAGTTGAGAAAAGGAACAGGGTACTTGATGAGTGGAGTTACAAATGTATACCTTTGGTAATCATAGGACATGAGATGGAATTGCAAGTTTAAGCAATGTATCTGCTCCTTTATCTTCAGTCCTTTTATTTTTTTTTTAATCTTGAAAATCATGGGAGGCTTGTTTGCATTTCAGTTATTTAAAAGGCTGGTCCTTTGACAAAGGAAACACTTGCTAAACAGATTCTGGCTGTGATTACCTGAGGCTGTAATGTGGTGGTTTAAGGACCTATCCTGACAAAAGCAAATTTAAGAGTTCTCACCTTGGCCCTTCATTCTGGTGCTGAAGTTCACCAGTGATAAAAGCAAGTTGTGAGATCAAGTCAGGAGCTGATGGTGGAGATGCCTGTGTCTTGTGATGGACTCTCCTGAGGTCTTTGAAATCTCTCCTTTCATCCAGCAAATCTGTCTGATGAAGTCTTTCACTGCCTTCTTCACAAGACTTTCATACATGTGGTCATTTGTCATGTACCTCACAGAACTGTCTGTTATGTGATAGTTGCCCTGAAGGGCAACCAGGGATCTTCTGACCAACTAGGAACAGGTGACAAGTTTTCATAAGAGCATTTTCATGAACTCTGCAATGAGTTGAACTGTTAGAAAATGGATGTGAAAAAACTGAATGAGGGAGCAACAGGAGGTTGTGGGTAGGTAGGTAAGTGGGCGAGCAGCTGGAAAGAAAGGAGAGTATAACAGTTGTGAATAATAATAAGTGAAGTGCCACCAGGACAAACAGGGCAGCTTAAGAAGTGTTTGTACATACATACCTAAGGCACAAAGCTTAAAGTGAAATATGAAGATTTTGTCTGAAGCTGGAAAGCTTAAGTCCAGAAGGGTCATTTGGCTTTCAGCAAAAGGCCCTTATTCTCTGCATTTCAGAGAATTTCATGTTTGGTCTTCAGGTAAGAGGTTACTCTGCAATGAAAAACTGTCCTAAATATTTGGACACAGGCATACTTGTGTTTTGATACCTCAGTCACTTCTAGAAAGACTGTTCTCAGGGATTGTCAACTTAAGCCAACTTGCTTTAAAATGAAGCTGCATTTAAGCTAGTTAAGCAAAAATCTATGGTTTTGTTAGTGGGGTTTGTCTTGGACACACAGAAAGGAGGCTGTTGGAGGACCAAATCTTTAGATAACATATGTAACAAACACCCTACTTAAATAAATTTGCCAGTTAGGCAAGGTACCTTTTCTTGAAATCAAATGAGAACACTTAAAATACATGGTTCTATTCTTTTCCTTTGTTTTATTTCTTATTTGTTTATATTGGAATGACGGAAAAAATATGTAGAGTGGGGGGCTCATGGGTGAAATATGTGGAATAGCTGTATTGTCTGAGCCAGTAAATCCTTATGGCAAAAGCTATTGAGCTATTTTATCAAGTGTCTACCATTTAGAAATGGTAGACACTTGATAAAATTTGTGATGTGGAAAATAGCTACTTATGGCTACATTTATGATGCTCCTTGATTTAAGGAATGAATTTGTAGCAATCCATTCGACAATGTTTAAAAGCTCTTGATGAAAGCATCAAATCCAACTGATCTATAGATCCATGTATATATAAAACAAAAAGGCTTTTGTGGAGTATTTTGCCTCTGTCTGCCAGTGTTAGACCTGCTGGGATAGTTGTGTATGGTAGCACTGATTCAGACTGTTTTGATAAAGCTGTGGTGAAATATGAAGGAACAGACTGGTCTATATCTTTTAATGACTTTCACATGCAAAATTAGGTCAGGTAAGGTATTGTGGATTTTAGTTCTTTGTCTTTAGTGCTAACATGCAGGACTGTCAAATTGAGGTCTTCTCTGGCTTAGTTTAAAAAAAAATGAATTGCCAATCTCATATGTTAAGATATCTCGCATATTTTAGGGGATAGTATATCACCATCATTATGGCTTTATCTGGATTATGACTATATATTCCTTATATAGATACCTTGTTCTGTGTTATTTAACTGCAGTTTTTGCAAGGCAGGTTGTATGAGTGTAAGACTAATGTTGGCACATTTGATAGTATTTCCAATGGTTTTTCTTCTCACTTTAACATCATATGAACTAGTTTCACTGAAAAGAGCAGGATATCAGAGAAAAATTCAGAACAGAAAACCAATTGGGAAACACCTAGAACAACAGAGGTTTTCTCTCTGCCACTCTAAGAGACCTTTGTAGATTGGGGGAAGTTTGCCTTTGGTTTTTTGACTCAGTTTTGCATGATACTGTTTTAAGGGAAGTAGGGAAATACAATCCTGATGAAACAGCAGTAGTGTGAAACTCAAAGTACTTTATAATTTGTGAGCAATTCAGTATCAGAAAGGGAGGTGGAATTGTTGAAGCTCTGTAATATGGTCTGTCATGTATGTGCATCTGCTCAGTGAGTATATTAATGAGCTGGACAATACAATAGAAAACATTCTTTTGTTTATTTGCAGATGATGAAACTAGGAGAGACTGCATGGAAAAAGGACAAAGTGGGATTTCAAAATGATCATGACAAATTGCAAAGATAGTCTAAAATGGACACTGGATAACATGCAGTAGTAGCAAGTGCAAGGGTGTTAACTGTATTCAAGGATATTGTGCTACACAAATGATCTGAGGCAGCTGGTTAAGTGGGGAGGATTTGAAAAAAGATGTCAGAGTTACAGTAGTTCACAGGTTGAGTATAAGAATGTTTGTTGTGCGAAGAAAAATCCCCATGCTAAGATACAAAGCAGAAGTATAACCAACAATGAGATGTATGAAATAATCTTTTTGCTCAAGGCAGAAAGAGTGGCACTAAAGGCTTTAGCATGGCTTCATCTGTAACACAGTGTCAGTGTTGGATATCCTACCTGGATATACCCCATTTATTTCAGAGCATTCATATATTCATATAACTAAGTGTTCAGAGTAGAGCAAAAGGACATTGAGCAATCACATTCTAAGAGACATAAAAAACTTTACAAGAATAGGGCTCAAAAGAAGATTGTTCCTGGTGGGTTTTTCATATCTGTATCTCTTCAAGGAAAGAAAAGGAATAGCCTGTTAGTCAGGTTCGTGGAGAAGATGGCAAAAAGTAATAGCCTTTAAATTGTAGAGCCAGAAAAAGTTAAGTGAAAAACTAATGATAGCAATAATCAAACAAAGAATTAGACTTCCTGGGAAGGTTGTAAAAGCTTAATACTAGAAACCTTAAAAACAGGCAACAAATGCCTCAGAAATGGCATAGGTAAAGTTGAACATGCCTTGAGTTGTGGTTACAGAGACCTTCTTGTGATACCTTCCAGACTCTTCGCTGCGACATGCGAGGTGACAGCAGATTGCAATCCACAACTGGCCAAAACCCATGGTGCCCTGGGATGGGCCTCCTTGCGAAATACAGTTCAGCAGCTCAGAAGTGTGCAAGTTCCTTTAGCTGTGCTGGAGGTGTGGAGTATATTAGTGAATGAAGTGGGGAAAGAGGAGTTATCCACTGCAAGAAAAACAGAATGGTGTTAGGGAGCCCCGAATCAGCCCTGAATCAAGTTGGTGTGCTTGTTTATATTTTGCAAGCGCTTTACTTCCCTCTGGTCTTTGGATGAAAATTGATGTATTTTAGTTATGCAGCTAAGATTTCAGTGTGGGTTATCCAGTGTAACACTTGAAAGGTAAATGGTCTTTTTCTGTAGGTACGTGAATATAGTAAACTTAAGTGCAAGAACATGTCTTCCATAGAGGAATTTTTTGGTAGCAATTCTGACAAATTCTGTTGGACATTTTTCAAGGAGACACTGTGTACATACTGATGAAATTTGACAGTGTGACCTTTTCATATGGGACAGAGGGAACTCTTTGCTGATGAGACTTGACACATTTTTCAAACACACTGACAAAGATCACAGACCCTTTAAAAGCATATTCTCAGCAAAGTGGATCAGTTTCTTAGTAGCTTTACTGTGTACTATGTCTCACCAGGTAGACAAGACTGGTACTGTGGCATCTGTTTGCTCAGGTTTATTTTCAAGCCCATGTACACAGGTATTGCAGCAGAAGTTCCTATATCAGTATTCTTGAGTATTTCTCTATCACAAATAGCTTATATGGTGTTCTATGCTTTTCCAAATAGCCTTAGATCAGTTGGTAGCACTCATAATTGTCAGTGTTTTTTCTTGCAGTGCTGAAACTTCATTCAGAATCTAAAATAAGTCAGTATAAAAAGTTCTGTTGAGTTTGTGATTTAAATGAGAAACCATATTTACACTTGGACTTGAATTTAGTCATGAATTCTGAAGCTTTGTGACCTGTTGATTAATTTCATGAGAAAAAGTGATGAGAAAAAGTGTTGTGTGGGATATTGGAGTGTGGGGGAGGAGTGATGTGTTATTTTGAATTCATAGGAGTTGACGGAATTCTGATGTGCTATCACTTTTCTACACAGCAGCTCTTTATTCTGTTTATGAGAGGAAACGCCTCTTTGGGAAGCATGGGGGAGGATAAAGATTTCCAATAGTGTGGAGGTACCTGCCTAATACAAGGTTACAAAGCATTCTTGTAAAGCTCTTCTTGCTACAATGCAATTTACCCTGTTGACAGTGTTGTAGATTACTTGTTCTCAAGGATACTCAAATACGGACCTTAAGAAGCCACCTCATCACATCACTGCCATAAATAGTCTCCAGTGGCAAGCCACAGGCTCTTGATCAGAGTCTGTGGAGTCAGTTTGTGAATGGATATGTGGGTAGGAGTTACTAGGCAATAACCTTTTGTACTTACTGTGGGTGACAGGTGTAGAATTTCTATGCTCACCTCCTACCCTGTCCTTTGGAGATGGGATCTTTATTTGCATGAGATGTTTTCATTAATTGGAAATATTTTGGAAACCGCATCACAGGATACTGTAGTGATGCTGCACCAGCAGTAGGGAAACAAATCTCTCACAGTGGGTTGATGGCAGGGTAATGTTTCTGGAAAGTAAGGGCAGCCTATGTGCAGGAAAATGGTAACTCTCTGCAGAAAGCCGTGGATAGTCAGAGTCATGAGAGGTTCAAGTTCACATACGGTTCCTGTGGTAGTTGCCATTTTTCATCTTTGAATTCAGTCTAAGTGAATGCAGAATTAGTACGGGAATTCAAATCCACCTAATGCACTTAATTTACCCTGACCAATTTCACAAGAGAGATTGGGAATCTTTGGGCTAATAATCCTCCCTGATCCCCGAGAGCAGTTGCAGCTGTTCCCTGCATTTCATGCAGAGGAATTGCGATCCGTGCTGTAAAATTACTCCCTCGCCCACATGCTGAAGACTGCAGTTGTATTTTGCATGTATCTGCTAACACCCCACAGGCTGATGGGTGACTGTCTCCTTGGTAAGGTGCTAATTACCTCTGCAGTCATGTGCCTTTTAAGTGAGGAAGTCCATACAATTTTCTTGTGGCGCTAGTTGTGGTAGGTCAAAGCTGGCACCACAGTGTGTAAGCTTTATAACTGCAATTAGCTTTTGTTATTCTAGGGAAATAAGAGATTCCTGGAGCTAGAAGTCCTTAAAGTTGTCCAGAAAATGCCAGAGTAGGATCTAGGAGATAAAAGAAAGCTACAGCTCTTTGTCC
Source organism: Lanius collurio (assembly GCA_020086605.1). Taxonomy (NCBI): domain Eukaryota; kingdom Metazoa; phylum Chordata; class Aves; order Passeriformes; family Laniidae; genus Lanius; species Lanius collurio. Next base: position 13,441,120 of record JACBWW010000015.1, on the reverse strand, counting down.
ATTTCTACCAGCTCAGGTGGTTGTGAGCTGGATCTGCTGCTGGTTTGTTGTTGGTTTGTTTCTTTTACTATAGCTATTGGAGCTGTAATATGTTGCCTTTACAGTCTGAATTTGAATACTATTCCATGACTGTATCCTTAGTGTTCCCTTAATGGTATGTGCGAGACTTAAAAAGGATTTTAGGAAGAACCCAAAGTAGATTTGGACAATATTTGTGAGGAGATGGTGGTGGTTGTTGCTGTCACAATTGTTTTTCACCCCGTGGAAATATTTGAGACTTGTGCAGCTCTTGGCCATTCAATTTTGGAATGCAAATAGGACTTTTAATTCCAACCATCTCCTGCTTCCAGTAATAAAAGTGAGAGAATCTGGGGGAAGAAGGAAGGAGGAAGTTGTAGCTTTGCAATATGCTGAGAATGACTGCAGGTCTTCCCGAGTCAGATCAGACAAATGGTGGCCTTGCAATGATTTGAGTCAATATATAATGCCCATTGAGATTTGTTAGAAACACTGTTGTGTTGATGCTGGCCTTGACTCCTGACCAGGTGCTGTCTATTTGCTTTAGAAGCTTCGTAGTGTACCTCTGACAGCTGTCCATGTGCCCTTTTATCACCTCTGTCTCCTGGCCTGCCCCAAAATATCAGCAGGTCACTGGTAGAATGCCACTTACCTGCATTGAAAAGCATAATTCCAGCATAATCCCACCCTCACTTTCATTTTAGACATTCACTGCAGTTGGACCTTCCTTTCCATACCTTTACTTTCCTCTGTGGGGATACAGGGGTTTGTCCCTGTGATAAGGACGATCGCAGATGCTTGGGATAATGGTTCAGCTCTCAGAACCTGAGCTTTTTGAGTTCCCTGCAGTTCTCCAGACATACCTAGGGCTGAGGGAAAAAAATAGACTTTCACGAGGACTGGTCAAAATAACTTTCTGCTCTGTATCCTTTCACTGTTTAGGGCATATTTCCAGCTGTGTTTTGCTGACATAACAGACCAGCACTTCAAGTCTCGCTGCTTCTAGGCCTCGCATTGCTGTACACCCAGTGGTTACTTTTGTCGAGTTTTGGAGACAAAATGCAAGCTTCCATTTTCTTTCTTATAAAATGCCAAATGTGCCTAAAATTAGTCAGCAGAGGATACAGGTATGTGCCTCAGCCAAATAAATGACTTGTATCCTACAGACATGGGACTGGGAAAGTCTATTTGAGGCCTTATTAGACAAATAGGTGAAATAACTATGTAATATTCAGAGCAAATGGATTGTTTTGCTGCTTCGAGACAGCAATTACATACATTGTCAGCCTATGTGCAGAAGTATAGATACATACTGTAACTAGAGCCTAGTGGTAATGAGAACATCTGGAAGCATCTGGAAAATGTTGCCTCCTGTATTGCTCACCTCTACTGCATATTTGGCCTTTCATTGTTTTGTGCAGATTCAGTACTGGAGCACTATTTAGTAGCTGCCAAAAATCAGGTTCAATTAGAGCAGCTCTGGTGAGGAGGAGAATCAGAAGGACTCCAGCCAAGTTTGGGACTCAATGGTTGTGGTGGTTTTGGCAATTAGCCAGCTGCCCTTAGTGCTGTGTTTGAGTTTCTCTTTTTTACAGTTTGCACAGTTGGTGTCCTGATTCTGCTTTGGAGTGTGTATTTTTGAGTTCCCATGCTATTGCTGTCGTTAGATTTTGAGCTTTCTTTTTCAGTGCAGTCTGAAAACCAACACAGCTTTGTGATTTTGTGATCCCCTGGAGCTAGAGAACCGGCAGTCAGAAGTAACATGGCTTTGAGTTAGTTACATCCATACATACAGTAGGTGTGTCCGCTTTACTAGTCTTGCTTTCCCTCATCCTCCACACATGTATACATACAGATGATCCAGCCAATGAAAGCCCCAACAAGCGACTATAAAAGAGTTTCAGAATGTAGTGAAGGTGCAGATTTCTTAATTCCTGTCAGTCCTTGTGATGGAGTTGGAGGAGGTTGCTGGCAAGGATGCAGATGTGGCTGGTGTCTTCAGGAGATGCAGGTCCATAACTATCAAAGCCCATCTTTTTGTTTCTCTTCCAGGCATGGTGTTGCTTAAAGCAGACACACAAGATCATGCAGTGGAATCATAGTCAAGATTTAAGACTGATCCCAAGGGACTTAAATCTTACCTTCAGATACCTAAATGTTTGCCTGTAGCTATGAGACATTGTGGGGATTATCTATCTATCTATCTATCTATCTATCTATCTATCTATCTGGGATTTCCCCATTGTAGCTTCCTGATGCCACTACCATGTTTTCTTTTTTAGTCACAAACCAGTTACAGGCCCTTCTAACTTGCTGTCCAGCCTATGTCTGCTGTCACCTCAGCCTTTTCTTTGACAGAGGTGTGAAGTCACATTTCCAGAACACATCATCACATATATATATATTTTAACACACATAAGCAGTGTTTGCAAGGTGACAGCATCCTAGCGGTGGATGAGCCAACCTATTCCACAGCACCTACAAGGTCTCAGCAGAAAGCTCTGCTTTGCTGGAAGCAGCTGACCAGCACAACAGTGGCTGTGTGGTGCACTGTCATGCTTTGGATGTGTGAAGTTTAATGGCATCCTGCTTTCCTCCACTTCATTTCAAACTTGATTACTTGGAGTCATATACAGCTGTCAGGTTTTATAGTAGAATTTCAGAAAAATGCTGAGGGAAGTATCATAGTTCACACATTTAAAGTCTTGACCAGTGGAAGCTCTTACTCTGTAGACTTGCTTTTAGTAGGGTTAGGTTAGGTGCTGTTACAAATGCCATTAGCTGCAAGTATGTTGCCAGTGCTGCCCCTCTTGGAACTGAACAAGTGGGGATGGCAGCAAGTACTCAGCAAAGGAAATAAGTATTATCTCTCTAAGGCTAGGAGCAACTTGAATTTCTGATGCATGCAAGCAAACAAAAATGCCGTTTTCTCTCTCACTTGTTTTTCTGCCCACCTTTTTTGCTTTTCTTTGTGCTGTGCCCAAACTTTGTAGGCCATTTTTAGAAACTATATTGGTTTTGAAATAGCGTTTGACTCCAATGTAAACATTGTTCATTTCAGTTACAGGACTATTAAGGTTGGAATGATGAGTACTTCCTTTCCTGTATGCTAGCAGATGATTTTTCAACATAATTTATTGTTGCTTAGAGTGTAATGTGTATAACAGTAGATACCTGATCATATATTCACATCTCAGTACCCTGGAGACAAGTTTTATGCTGACCATTCAAATGAGTATTACCATGCAAGTTCTAACAAGACTAACTGGGAATAGCTAAGTTACATGTAGGCGTGAGAACCAGAATGATTCTGATAAATTCCCACGTTACAGCCTAACCTGCATGATTTGATTCAGTACTTACTGTAATGGGAGTAAGGTGATCTAAGGAATTCTTCTTGATTGTTTTGTCTCATGGAAACTGTATAAAACCTGTTTGTAGTAATGGTAATTTACTGTTATGTGTTTAGTTCTGGAGTGGTGCTAAGGGACGTAAGCCAAGTTTAATAGCCAGAAACATTAATTTGTCTTCATTTCATTGAAGGGGTTCTCAAATGATACATGATAAACTAAAGTTTATATGATAAACTTTTGGATTGATATGATAGACTGCTGCCTTGCCATTTTCCTTATCTGTGTAGCATCATGCATGCCCATGTGATGGCTTACTTATGTATAGAGAGGATTATGAAATATTTTCCATCTCTGGTATCTTCAGGCCATGTATCTAGTTTGAATCTTGGTGAAGACAATTAAGCCTGTAGGCAAGCCAAACTGGGTTTATTTTATTTTAAGATACACTTTAAAAACTTACAGTTGTTCATACGGTATCTTTTATGCTTTTTGTTCCCGTATTTTTTTTAACCTGGCTTTGTGCTTGCTGGAACCTTCAAAGTGTAAAACATGTGTTTGGAAGCAGTAGAATAACTTCCTCATATTGTGTAGTTCCCTAAAAATGACATCAGTAAAAATTTAGTCTCTGTGCCTTGAAACTACATGATGATTTTACTGTGAAGTATTCTTTTATTGTTGGTCGTGTTTTTCTCTGTTTCAGGCCAAACAAACAAAGTGGCCAAGGAGGCAGCCAACAGATGGACTGGTGTGTATTGCAGCAACACAGCTTCACACTAGAGCAGTTTCAGTAAAAGACCTACTCAGTGTTAAGAGTTTTAAATTTGATTAGGACTTGATGTGGGGTAGTCCTTACTTATAGAAACATAGAAAAAATTATTTTACTTATAAAACTATTATGATTTAACAAAAAAATCCCACATCTTCTCAGTTTAGTTACTGAAGGTACTTCATATGCCGTAACAGGTTTGTCCTTCTGGTGCTGTCTTGTACCCTGTATAAATCCTGCAACTTTCTACCTCGGTTGAATTAAATCTCGTAAGATCAGGAAAGCAATAGAGACTGGAAATGGTGATGCCCAGGTATTCAGAAAATTTAGTTCTATTCTGAATGTTAATTTCTTTCAAAAGAGTAGAATGGTTTATGGAATCTTATTGCTGCTACCATGTGATGGAGGCCGATACAAAGTAGGTATTTCTCAAACTATGTGATCAGTTTTGATAGGTAAAATGATGTATAGTTTTAAGGAATGTTACTGTGATGACATTTATATGGAAGTTTAATTCAGTTTTCTGTTGTTGCTTAGCTTTGCTGTATTCATTCCCATTTTGCAGTGCAAGCTATTTATATATCCTTATGATTTTTTTAAATTATTTGGAATATTGTTCATAATTTTTTGTCTAAGAATTGTTCTCCTACTGATGAACTGCTGATCATTGGTTATGCCAAATGCAGCAGGATGTCGCTGTTTTAGTCTTTGGACAATTATTTTATATCTGGGTTGTTTACTGCATATGGGGAAATAAAATTATGTATTTGAAAATAACTTCTGGGAATTGTCAGGGCTTTCTGCTGTTGATGACAGGCTGTTCTCAAGGCCTTGAGTGACGTAAAGGAACTTTGCCTCAGCCTGTAGAAAGTACTTTGCTATTTAATTAGACAATTTGGTTATATGCTGCAGCATATTTTTCTTTTGAAGAGACAGTTTTAAAACCAAATGTGTGATAGTTAAAGAAAAGAAAAATAGATCTCTAAGCTGTTCAGAGACAGAACATTTCCTCTCTTAAGGAATGTTGCAATTTATGGGTGTTAAAAATGATGTAATGAGTTTCAGTAAATGCTGCAGTGAAAAATTATGTTAAATTGAACAAAATGTATATGTTAAAATAATAACCTGATGCTAAAAGAGAAGTGCTGGCTAAAGTAAAGCTTCTTGAATATCTTTTTTTTTAACTCTATATACAATGTCTGAACAAACACGTAGGACTAGAAAGGACATTACAGTTAATTTAAATCTAATTTTTGTGGCTGTAGACAGTCACATAGTAGGTGTCTAGTTGAAGAAGGACCTATAAAATACTTACTATGCATATTCACACTTACCTCATCACTTATAGCAGGCTTATACTGTAATTGTAGCTTTCAGTCTCCTTGTAAAAGAGGAGCAAGAAAATATAAAGATAACATATTTTAGTCATTGCTAAGTAAATTATTTCCTCTTTTTTGGAGGTTATTAACAAAAGCCTCATGTTTTCTGTTCTAAATCTACTTAATAGTGATGTTTTGCACAATATACCTTTTTCATACACACAAGAGATACTGCAAATGAAAGGATTTTTTTTGGAGCCAAGACTATAATTCGTGCTTTTCTAAACACTCCAAATAAGTGCTTTTCATTCTGTTTACAGATAACATCTTTTCAATAAAGTCCTGGGCCAAGCGTAAATTTGGATTTGAAGAGAGCAGAATTGATAAAGGTTTTGGAATCCCAGAAGATTTGGATTACATTGATTAGTGTTCAGTTGATGACTGACACAATTGTACATAGTTTGTTATATATTCACAGCTGCCATTTAAATACGAATCCTCTCCGAACAGGTGACCACCATTTAATTTGCTGGTTTTGTTAAGGTTAATAAAATTCTAAAAATATTTGTTGCAGTTTTTTTTCTTGTACTCTACTGTAGACAGTAAATCTCTTGGTTTCTTCTGTGAGACAGACTTAGAATGGACAGAGGTTACAGGGAATAATTATTACAGACTCTTGAGAGTGGATTTAACTCTTCCTTAAGTGGGAGTAGTAAGCACTAAGAGCTAGAAGCTCCAAGGATTTATGTTTAAACATGTTGAAGGCTTTGAAATGGGAATAATAGAGGACAGTATGGAATAGGATTAATTTTGCCCTCATCTCACCAATGAAATAGAAAAAAATCCATTAATGGAAAACAATGAGACTGTAAGGAGGTGAGTAGAAAGGCTGAGATACGATTTCAGGTAATTTTTTAGTGTTGCTAGTACTGCTTGTAAGTTTAGTGACAAAATTTTGTTTGTTGTTGAAGAATACTAGTTAAACAGAGCTGAATCTGTTCCAGCAAATATATTGGATTTGGCGCTGAGAAAGCTGCTCTGGTCAAGAGTGTATCTGCATAGAAGTGGGAGCAAAGAGCACCCGTCCATTTGCACCACAGTGCACTGAGATTTAGGATGTTTATCTGGGATGTGGGGGACTGAATTCAATTTGCTGTTCAAAACTGAGCATTTTTGGGTTTATGCACATTTTTCAATTTCAGGCTAAAAGCACAGCCAGCCAAAAGTTTGGTGAAATTTCCAAAGCACCTCACTTTGTATCACCTTCTGATTTCTAGTTCTGATCAGTGCATGGCTACAGCAAGAGAGGTGGCCAGTGGAGACTGGTGTTCTCTTTCCACAGCTGTGGATTGCAAGATGGCATTTCTGCTGTACAGCTCTGAAGGATTTCAGGTTTACCTTTAGGAAGCTGGTGGGCCTGCTGCAAGATATCACTGAAAAGCATCTGTCACCTTTTATGTAACATCTGATGAGAGAGCATTGCTGAAAAGGTGCCATTTAGCTGGAGAGATACCCAGAAATCTGTCTCCTGTGACCTTTCCAATTAAAAAGTTTCCTAGCAGTTCAGTGCATGTTAAAATCCAAGGATTTCAGCTATGCCCTTGGCTATTGTCATCTCATGTCTATGAAGACAGCAAAGTTACTGGGAAGATAGCAAGAGGAAGATTTTCCTCTCATAGAGGTAGTGTAGCAAGCTGTCCATTGCCTGAGGAAAATGTATGGGATGCCTGGCACACAGTAAAATGTCACTATGCTTAAAATTTCAATGGAGATTTTTCCTTTTATGTGTTTGGAAAGATTTTATTCCTAATATGTCTAGTATTGAACATTGAATACAGCTGCTGACTGGTAAAGGCATGAGGCAAGCGGGTGGCACTGAACTGAGGGCAGTGTTGGAGTGTTCCCTACCAGGCCTGGCTTTTGCCCCATGAAAGGGGTGCTGTGCAGCAGAGCTCCCTGCTGGTGCCAAACCAAACTGTTGTTGCACCTGTAGCTTGGGTGGTTGGATTGCTCTTGGATTTTGTGCTGTGAAACAGTAAAGAGGCAAGCTTTTTTTGCTCTTTGTGGGAGATCTCTCTTTTTTTGGTTTTGCTAAATGTTTGAATTTTTCTGTGAGTATTCTGTACCGCCTAACAGGTGTGAGAAGCTACTTGGCACATCTGTGTTCAAGAACACATAAACTGCTGTACAGTAGAGATGATGATGACTCAAAAGGCTTGTTTGTGTGAAGGAACATTGAGCATATGAAGTTTTTTGCCTGGTAGAATCACTTTCATGTGGCTGACCTTCTCCTTGTCAAGGAGCCTCAGGTAATTTATGGTCTGTAGCAGCTTGTGCACCAAGACTTCCTCTGGTACCTTTGGGGATGAGGGTTTCTTACTGACTTTACTGCTTTGGCTACTTTCCAAATTCCAAGAGGGAAAGGAAGATGACCAGCTATGTAAGTTTAGCTGCAATGTTGTAGCTTCCTCTCTGTAGGGTAAAAGCACTGTGGACTGTAATAAAACCTCTAAATATAATAAATACCATCTAAATAACTGTGCTTGAGGTAGATTTGCTGAGAGATACTACAGTGAGCTAGCTTTAAAAATATCAAACACAGCCATTATGCTTTGGACTCAAGTAGTTCAAGTGCAGGGAATTTCTAGCAATGTCATTTTCTGTAGAATTTTGGGTTTGTTTTACAGGTACAGAACAGATGTAGGTGTACTATTGTACCCTATTTTCTGTTCTGTCTCCGGGTGTTGGTTAGCAAATCTGGAGGGAGAATATGTCTGCTTCTGTAAGGACACAATTTTAGAACAGTCAGAACAGAAATTTCTCAGCTAAAGAGAGAAACAGAAGAGGTGATACATTACCAGAAACTGATTCTTAACTCCTCTAGTGGAATAGGTTTATTTTGTGCTATCTTTTTGTGATTCTGAATGTTTAGCATATATGAATTTCAACAGGAAAAGCAAAGCCAGATCCTCTCTGAGAGGAAAAGAGACAATTTGTGTATCTTCTGTATTCCAAGATACTTTGAGACTGATGCATCTGCTCACTTTTGGAAGCTTTTTTTCTTAAAAAGATATGCAGCAGACTGCTAAATCCCACAGTATGAAACCATGTAGGATTGTGTGGTTTGAGATGTGTGTTCACTTCAGTTTTTAGGAGAAGCTGAGACTTTTGCGTTCTGCTGAGTTAAAAGTCAGTAACTGTTAAAATTATTTTCCTTCTGAGAATTTTTTTGCTATTAGCCTATAGCAAAAATAAAACCCCTCAAGCTGATTGTGTGTCCCAATTTGTATTTTCAGAGTTTTCCTGAGACAGAATCTGAAATATTTCTAAAGAATCTAACAAGAAAACAATGGAGTGTTATTCTTGTGGTTATGTCACAGCTATTTTATGTATATGTCTTCCTCTTTTTCATTTTTTTCTTGTGCCCTATAGGTTTTTTTGCCCATGTAAGGTAAATGTTTTCAACTGTTATAGCTAAGTCAGGAGGTCAGGCCCTTACTACAATTCAGGTTTATATTTAAAGCAGTTACTAGTGCAATGGGTGAAAATCAAAGTTGTAGCTCTCAACAGTAACAGGAACAGTATCAGGTCCAGTTTTTCAAAATGTCATGAAGAGTTTCTCTCTGCAATACTAGGCTGAGGTGTTGGGCAAGCCTGCTCTTTGGGACTGATATTGATTGGTCACTGTGAAACCATATAGATTCAGGAGGAAATATTTATTTCTACCTGATCTACTAGGAAACCTTACTTGTTTAAAGAAAGTTGCTGATGATATCTGCCCTGAAACATCCCATTCTTCCTTGTCTTTTAACTTGCCATCTGTATGCTCTGTACAACACCAAGCACCAACTCTAGGATTCCCTTTATGGTACTTGCAGAGTGTTAACAGTTGCAAAGGTTTAGGTTTTGACAAATCAGGTGCTAAGCCTTTCATTAATGCATCATCTAAAATGTCATTGCTGTTTGGGGGTGTTTTAAAAGGGAAAATCCAGATTCTGACAGAAATGGCACAGTGATGCTGTGATCACGTGACAGAGGTGGAACTGAAACTTCTTGGGAGAATGAGGGAAAAAGGCACACAGTCTGTGATGGTGACTAAGAACTTCAGTGCAAGAGCTCCTTAGAGAGTCCTTCTGTCACCCAGGCATATTTCCACCAGCCAGATGATCTGGTTGGTGCTTATCTTCACCTTTTTCATAGTAGAGGTGAGGTTTGTATGATTGTATTTTTCTGTTGTTTATCTTCTCCTTTTCCTTCGCAGTGTTCTTAAATTATCCAGTGATTTCAGCTAAGTTTATGAGGGGCTCTGGTACAAGCTCATGATTTATCTGTTCTGTTTGGCTGCCTGCCTGATAAATGCAGGCTTTCCCTTCTCCACCTACCACTTTAGGGACCCAAGAAGGGGTAGAGCATGCTAGGGGTGGGAGGAAAAAGGAAAGATGTCAAAGATGGTGATGGAGTGTTATGTGAGGGTCTGGCAGCACTGCTGGGGCTGAGATGGGATGGTGTGTGCATCCTTTCAGTGGGAAGGAGTGTGTGACTTCAACAAGTGAAGTCCTTGACTGATCACGAGTCACGCACATGACTGGGTTCTTCCATGATGGCAGCAATTAGCTGCCATCTAGACACAGTTCCTGCATAAATATTCTTGTGCATAAGGAGTCTGCCTTCACAGCAGGGATAGCCTTTCTCTTCTGGTTCTTTTTCTCCTTGTCCCATTTACGTTTTCTCTCCCACCCCTCCACTGTCATTTCCCTTTTAGATCTGCTTGTAAAAACCATGTAGGCTGAACAAGTGAGGCACTGCAGTCTGTACAGATGGTTGTCTGTCTTACTCCTCCTCCCGCTGACACTGCTGTCAGCACACACACCTTCCAGTCACAGGCATACAGAAAGGGAAGCGTCTATCTCTGTGTTGGACTTGTCTCTTTAAACTGTTTGCATGGAAGATTGCATGTCAAGAGGAGCAGGGGGCAAAGAGATCTGTGAACACCACCAAAAGCACCACTGAACTTCTCAGGGTCACTTCAGACTCCCTTACAAAGCCTCACGAATTAACGGTTTTGATGCTACGTGGGGGTCACACGTTAACCTAGTTAGAAAAATTTTCCTTAAGAAGAAAATGTTCCTGCTGAGGTATTTATATATAAAGAACAGTTTTCAAACAAAACCTGCTGGGCAATTTTCTGTTTCCAGTATTTGATAAAAACCCAAGTTATTCTGAGAAACAATGAGCCTTTCCATATGAAAAACTTCATTTTAAAATATACTCCATCCTTTTTTTTCCAAAAAACCTTACTGATCTGGAACCAGTGCTAAATTAAATCCTGTAACCCGTCCGAGGGGCACCTTGTTTCAGGTGAGATGATGAACTTCAGCTGTGCTGCTGCTGAAGCTCAGAAGGAAAAGCTGTTTAAAATTATGGCTTCTAGAGAAAGCCAGTGGTGGAAGAAGTTGTGTTTAAATTAAAAAGGGCCCATGTTACCACCTGCATACTGAAGCTGTGTTGTAGAGGGATTCCCCTCTTTGCCTGGACACCTTTGATCATGTCCTCTTCTTTCAGGATGCACCTCACTGGCATTCTGGAGATGGGATTTTTATGCTGAGATGCAAAAAAACCATATTTTTTCTGATTTTTGCAGTCTACAGTGGGAAAAATGATCGTGTTCTCTCCTTTTCCTGCTAAGAAAAAGGAGAGTAAAAAAGCCAGTAACATCATGTTTTCTTGCATTATCATTACTAGCCATGCAAAGTAATGCGTCTGGCTGATCCTACCATTCTGGAGGATTTGTCAGGGAAGATAAAAGTCAAATTTTCATACTTTGTTTTCAGTTTCTCAGAAAAATTAATTATCTATTGAATCAGATTTTTTTCCTTGTTATGCTGTACTTGGTCAAAGACATACTCCCAGTGGCAGAAATGCTTTTTGATTAATTTTTTTGCATGGACATCAATTGATCATCATAATAAACTGTATTCTTCTGTAGGCTTTTTCTTTCTTGAAATATATTCTAGGCAATATGCTTTTCACTATGTTTTTAAAAGTCAGTCAGCTCCTGAGATTAGTGATTAAAAAATCAAAAGGATCTGCAGGAGACCTGTTTGTTATTCCCATGGCCATTGATGCTGTACCTGTTTGAAAAGGATATGTAAGAAATAACACTGAAGAAAATGATACCAAGTGCTCCAGAACACCAGTCTCTGGTGAAAGGCAAGAAGCTTGGATGATGTGTTCCTTTTCTGGTGTAACTACCATCAGAGGTTCAGTGAACTGTAATTTTTTTTTCAAACAAATGCATTAAACAAAGCAGCTTCAAATCCATCATTGGAATCCATCAACTTTTTCTGGTACTTTCAAGTTAAGCTGTTACAGAAGTGCTGGTTTACTGTTCTGACCTTGGATTGGAAGTGGTAAAAATGAAAATAGATTCACAGTCGAAACTTCCAGTTTAAAATGTTATGTTCAAAATTGGATATCACATTATTGAAGCTGTCTTTTTATTCAACAACAGAAAAGTCCAGGAGCCCTTTCCTTGTCAGTTAACTGTTTAAATCATTAAAAGATTATACAAACCTAGGAGAACTGTGCATGTCTGGGTAGGACACATGTCTTCACTCTTTCAAGTAGGCATGATATAAATCTGTATTTTGGGGTTGTGTGTTTTCATTCTTATTCTTTCTTCAATGCTTATGTTAGTTACTGGAGCAGAGAGAATTTCCTGTTAAACAGCCTTTACTGATATGCAAATTTGACTGATAACTAGATAGGAACATGGGGAAATGAAAAAAAGGGAATTTATTGTCAAATTTTTTGATTATTTTTAAACTTTTGCCTTGTCAGTCTTGAGCCCACTGAGAGGGTGTTGTCTGAACCAACTTCCCAAATCGGAAAACCATTAAATGAAAATATTGATTCCTGATTTGATTTTCTATACCAACTTGCCAAATGGATCAACCAGCTTTTGACAGGGAGCAGACAGAAAAAACAACAGCAACGAGTTTTTGCTGAGGTTTTTTTGCCTTTTTACTGTTATTATTGTTGCATAGTATGTCTCCATCCTGAATTAGGACCAGCGGGAGGAGGGTTCACTGCTTAAAAAGCACAAGTAAGATCTATGCTGAGATCTACCTTTGATAGCAGTTCCCCTCTGTGCTCTTCTAGAAAACTTTACTTTTGACAGATTTACCCTAACAAATGCTTATCTTGGCAAATGAGTGGTGCATAGTTTTACTCTAATATAGGTGCTTTTACATCATAAACGAGTATGCAATAGTGTAAGCAATAGTTCACAATTAAATAAAAAAATTCAAAGGACCGGGTTTATCAGGTGTATTATGGAGTTACCGAAAGAAACCCTTTGCTGTCATGCTGCCTACTTTTATAATGTAATTTTTTTCAAGGTAACATATTTCAGAGGCTTTAGTTTCATACACCATGCCAATGCTAATTGCACAGTTCCGTCACCTCTTGTATGAACAACAGCAGTGACAGTCAGACACATGGCCTTAGCTTTTACCAAAATGAAAAAAGTTTTGCCAAGAAGCCACCAGAGTGATTCTGCTCAGAAGGTTTTGTCTTCTTGAAAAGGAAACATTTCTGCAATGAAGTCCTTACAGCTTGCTTGATTTCTGAGTACTTCAAAAAGCATCAGGATCTGATTAAGTGACTATTTTCTCATCAAGCCTGGGGTTTGCCTCTTGTCTTTGCTCCACCTGACAGGTGTCATCTTATCTTGGGTTTGAGCCGTTAGAGGCTGGCCCGGCAGTCAGGGCAGCGAGGTTGTTCTCCAGTGCTGTGGGTGGCTGTGAGCAGAGATACTGCTCCTTGGCTGCTGGTGTGCACAGAACAGCCTCCTGTCTGGGACACTGGAAAGCTCTTGATAGCCTTGCATGAAAAATATTTGTGGCAGTGCCAGTAGAACATTATTCCCTTTATTTTAGAGCTCATGTTCATGTATTTCTCTTTTCAAGTCTGTGGCAAGTCTCCCATCCCTTAGCCTTCATAGTGCAAGGAGAAGCAATAAAAATAAATGCAAAGCAGACCAAAGACTGAAGATGAGTGGAAGAAAAAAGCGTCATGACTTCTACTCTGAAGTCAACATCTTAACATGATGTTGAGAGAGATCCTAAGGATCACTCCTCCCTCCCCTACCTTGGGTAGCAGGCATTCCTTGGTTTCCCCAGTCTGTGCAGCAGCCACAGGAAAGAGTAAAATCTGTGACTCTAAAGGCAGCAGGAATGCTGCCTTCCGAGATTCAGCAAGTCCCACGTGCCCTTGCATTTTCAGTCTTCCAGGGGAAAAAACTGCCTCCTTCACAGTAGAACTGAATGACAGAAGAAAAGGACAGCCTGAATGAACTAACTTGAGCAGAGGTACTCGCCTCGTGTGCTGAGAGCTATGGTGCCAGTCAGCCTGGCGAAAGCTGCATCCTGGGAGAAAATTTTGAGTCCCATAGCTATAGCTTTGAAGGTCATAAAACCGCAGCACTAGGAAGCTGTGGCTGTTCCATTTAGTGCTGCCATTCCATGCCACTTTAAAATGTGTTGTTTCAGTTCTGTGGGTCATCTGGTCAGGTTATCAGTTCAGTTAGGGGAATGGGATACTGCTGGTTTACCATCCTTTAAAATAAGCTCTGTACCATAAATGCTTTCTTGTTATTCTCAAAATTGGTTTCCATGGTAACTCTTGTCACTGGAACAATCTTTCTATCGATGAAAAGGAGGAAAATAATTTCCTTTTTAGGCATCCTCTATTCAACCTAGTAAAATTCCCTTTTTGCTTGAACCCTGTTTGCCTCTAGGGAATCAGGATTCTTATCTCCATTCACCTCCACCAAGATGCTCAGGGTTTCACCCCTACAATTTCCTTCTTCCCCTCCTGCCTTTTGAGTTTAAATCATTACTTTTTGCTTCAGGGATAAAAATCTGTGACACTTGGGCTCCAGAATTTCTTGGCATGTGGCTTCCCTCTTAACCTTCCAGCTAAAGCTCCTTGAATTGCACCTGATTTTTATGAAAACAGAATAACTTCGCTGGAGGGCTGTCTATGCATGTCTGGGAGGTGGTAATGCAGGATGCTGCTGAATATTGAGCATCTCACCTTTCCCTTTTTGTTGCTGCCTTGCATTTACAGCTCAGCCCCAGGATGCCTTTCAGTCAGAGCACTGGATGCCAAGGCAGAGCCCAGTGATATGTGGTACAGTGTGGAGCTTCTCTTGAGGACAACTTGTGATTGCTCGGAGGTCAGTGGTGCAGAGACTCAGCAAACAAGCCCTAAACTCTGCGTGTGTTGTAATGTCTTGCTGCAGAAACAGCTGTTAGTGTCAAAACGAGATGTAAGAGGCAGCTTTAGCCCACTGTGGGGAAAAGTAGCCTCTGCAACATCAGGTGGCTTCAAGACTGAAAAGCTTTTGTGGAAAATGTGCTTTTGTGGGAAAAGTGGCTTCAAATGCCACTTAAAGTACAGTTGTATTGCAGCTTGGCCTATGGAAGGGACCAGCCTGAACCAGCCATATCTTTCCATAAGCACCATAAACAAGTATTGCTGATTTTTTTCCTTGAAATTAATTACATTTTACTTTTACCCTTTCTCTTACCTGCAAACATAGGGAACAATCTTACCCCACAGTGTATTTTCTCAACTGAAGATCTCCTGGCATGCTTTAAACACAATACAGCATCTTTTGCTCCTGGCCCCCAGGCAGGTTATTGAGCGTATTTCAGCATCTGCTTGGACATCCCTGGGGGTTCAGAGTACAGCTGTGCTAAATGCCATGTGAGACGTTTGGGCATCTGTGTCTCTTCAGAGCTTTTCAGGAGACCAAATTCTACTGAAATCACTGGGAGCCTAAAAATCTGTCTGAGTCAGTCTCCGGTCTCTTTGCCACTAGATGGATTAAAATAGATAAGGGAGATTTTTGAGGGTTTTTTTCCACTTAAGTTTTCTGTTGTTAAAGACAGCAGGATTGTAAAACATCCTTTACTACAGGAGCAGTTGAGCCTAGTTTTGAATTCAGCAGGAGTATGCAAACTAGATGAATATAATTTGCTTACTACTGTTTCTTGAGCCCAAAATACATCGGACAGGATCTGAGGTCTCAACATAGATCAGCAGCAAAGCAGATTATTTTTTTCAGAATACCTGTTTTTGGAATTGACAGTCTCATGTCCTGTTCCAGTTTGAGAATCAGTCTTATCCACATTTAATGCTTTTGAAAGACAGATGCATAACCTTCAACTACTTAAAGCAGAAATTGAAACAAGCCAGGTTTCCAGTTTAGTCCATTATGCTTTTTCCCACATTCTCTTGATTGCAATGGGAGTGTTTCCCAGGAGACTTAGAGGTGAGTTTCCACTCTTCCTTGAGGAAGTTGCATTAAGCATCCTCTGTTTTCACGTGCTCATCAAGCTAAGTATAATAAAGAAAATCTTGAAATTTTTCCCAAATGGGTGGAATTGAATGCTTAGATTTGGATAAAGCTAAGGAAGATAGCCTAGCTCTCCAGGTGAAGACTTACGAGGTGGTATAAAACATGTGTCCTTTTGTGGGTGGAGTTAGAGTATATCCATGCAAACTCTTAACCTCTAGTTCTTGGGACTGTGAATTGTGGGAAATACAATATTCTGTTTTTTTCATCTTACTTCATGTTTTTCTGGTTACTTGCACAAAAAAAAATGACCTTTTAGAAATATCAGCCTGTCATTGCTATTACGTGTCATATTAGAATATAGATATATAAATAATTTCAGAACATCTTCTCTTATGTCTTTTTTGACTTTTTAATTTTTTTTTTCTGTTGCTAAGGTGATTACTTAGTGAATGCATTTAATTGATTTTGATCATCCATAATTGTATGGCCACAGACAAATCCAAGCAGTGAGGCACCAAATCAGAAGTCTGCATTGAGTAGTGATCTGTTTCTTTATATGCTCAATTAAGAGCAAATTAAATAAGCCAACAGACAATATAATTCCTTTAAGCAGTATTTCTAGCTTGAGTGGTAACATGCTTTTACATCCGTAAGATTTACTGTCCCTCTCTGTCTGTGTAATCCTCTAGTTCATGCTCTTTACACATGGCAGTTACCAGACCACAAATGTATTTTCAGGCTGAACCTTTCACCCTTTTTTGCTGCAGGAAAAACTGTTGCATCCCTTCCCTTGGTGTTTCAGGGAATGGTGATAGTGCTTAAATTGCCTCTTGAAATTCTTATGCTACCAGTTTCTAGCGTATCTGTAAAAGAATATTCTTAGCATCAGTTCTACTTAATTATTCAAAGTCTTTAACCTAACTGTGAACCAGAAAAAAAAGTCAGTTGGGTGTTTTGTTGTACTGATGAGTGCACACGGATGTGCTTGTGGACCTCAAGAGCTTGGAGACTGAGAACGAGGTACTGGGGTTACCCCATGTCCTTGGAAGGTACTGAGGCTACCCCATGTGTTTGCAGTACCTCAACCTGGGAATGCTGAGTTGATGAACCAACCACCCCTCCATAGCATGAAGCACCTGAAGGGAAAACATGGGCAGATGTTGGCACTGTGGCATTTGGGCTTCTTGTTGTGCCAGATGCAGGGCTCTGGGCAGCTGCATGGCAGTGCAGGCTGCTGGAGCAGTGCTGGATAATGCCCGTGGGGAGTCAAACCATCCAATGGGATTCTATCCTGGTTTTATTCTTCAGGGATTTAGATGAAACTGCTAAACCAAGCAATACTAGTGGTGGGCAAGGAAATTCCCTGTCCCACAGGCTCCAGCACACAGCTCTAACAAGTCTGCACTGTATTTCTGGCTGTATTTGTTTTGAATTTGCTGGTCAATTTCAATAACTGAATCGATCTCAAAGTTGGAATAAAACTGTGAGTGACAGGGCCCTCAAGGTGCCCCAGAGCTTCAGCAGCAGTGCTCATCCGTGGCCTCTCACTTGTCAGCCGGCTCCCATGTGGCCCAGGGGCAGGGCAGAGGGGGGACATAGCGCCCACCAGCAGGGACTTGAGACCCTCTGGGACCTGCACTGTGAATGTGTGGCGTGCACACAGCTGCAGGAGGCTGTCCCATCACCAGGCAGCCTCCATCCCTACATCTTTCTCCTACTTCTCCAAAAATTAATACACTCAAAAGAAGTTTAGCTGCACAGATGCACTGTAAATTTCCTTAGTTTAAATGAACTGGTGCAGGGACTATATCCCCAGCTGGGGTTAAACAGAGCATGTATTGTTGCCTGCCTTTTTACACCTGGGAATAAGCTAGTGGCTTGTTAACAGTACCTAGCAAGTGGGAGAAGAAAAGTGGCCTTAAACCTGACTCTGGCAAGGAGAAAAATCAAATGGAAAATATGCATTTTTAATACGCCACTGGGTAAGTATATAATAGCAGAACAACATTCATTGTAACCTGATATCCCTCAGGAATGAGGGAAAAGCTGACTGCTTGCTCCACTGAGCCAAAAAATAAGAAAACATGTAAGTGCAAGTGTGCAGTCAGCAGCATAAGGAATAATGCTTCAGAAAGCTGAGAGCAAAGCTGGAGTTCTGAATGGTAAAAGGGTAACAGTCTTACACAGAAACACAACATACTATTTTTAACCTATTTTTAGGGCTATCTTCAGTATCCTAAAGAAAGTCCATACCCTTGTGCATTTATCCAGCCACAAGATAGCTATTATGGCAGAATCTGAATATTTCATGTTAGCCATCTTCTGATTTCTTGCTGGAAACGAAACAGATTTTGGATATAAAAATGTAATTTATTACAATAACCAAAATGTATTTCCTAGGGCAGATGTGTTGTTTTCAGAGGTCTGATGTTTGATCAAGGCCTGTAGAGGAGCACCATAGTTGCATTTCATTTGAATGTCACTCAGCATACAATAGGTTTGGAAAAGCAGCCCTGCATGGCCTTCAGGCACCTGGCAGAGTACATTTTTGGCACAGCAGGTGAAGAATGAGGCACCCAGCTCCTTTGGCTGATGATTTGCATGGCTTCTCATCCAGATTGTGCTGGAGCTGTGCTGCTTCCTGTCCAGCTGTGAGTGCCATGCCACTGGGAATAGCTGGTGAGCAAAGGGCCACAGCCCTTGGGATGTCAGTACAGCAGCTGAATTCTTGCACCTCCCTGGGGAAAGGGCAGAGGTGCTGTGAGGTGAAGACCTGTGCATTGAAAATATGCTCCCTTAATGAACAGAAAGTTCCTGCAATTATTTGGAAGGAGGCTGTACAAGTGTCATTTTGAAAAGACAATGATAGCAATTACAGTTGCAGGGAGTTGCAGATGTTCTGTGAAAAGAAGAGAACGAACCTAAAATTGCTCTCTGGGAAATAAAACAAGTCTTCAAAATGTCCAGATCACCTGATTTTTCTGCAGTGCTTTTCTAGGCAGCATTTGAAAGTAGATTAGAAGGTTGTAAATATCTAGGCTGATTCCTGTCTATAGGAATAAGAGAAAAAAAAAATTGCTCTTTCAGTTAGTCCCAGAACAGCTTGGGCCTCCCTGGTCCCTGTAGTGCTCTGGGGTCTGCCACATGACATGGCCTTCTGCAGAGACTCCTTCAGCAACCAGACCATTTCAGGTGAGGGGGGTCATGTGCCTTCTGTCCCAGGCCAAGACATTGCCTCCCCACCCTTGGCTGAGCTGTCCTGTGGGTACCACTCAGTTCCAGGTCAGCAGGGTCGGGGTTCATGTATGTTTTGTGCTTTGGAGGAAAGCTTGTTTGTAGCTGGGCACCCAAACCTGCCACACCTGCAGAACCATCCTGCATTCACACATGGTATTTGACTTCAGGGGTGATGGAGCTGAGCCCCTGGAGAGGACTTCAGAACCCTGTAGTGTAGGACTGCCATGAGATACTCAACTAGGATTTTACAGCCCTGTGGTGTAAGTGGCCAGAAAGGACTCTTCATGCTGTGGGTTGAGTATGGGAACCATCAGCTTTCTTCTCCCCATGTTGCTTGAGTTGTATGCTCTAAGTATCCTGTCACCCACACCACTGCTGCCCATGCAGCCTGAGTGCAAGGCAGTGCTTCTCCTCCTCCTCCATTAAAACCAGCCCTGACATGAGTGTTGTTAAATGCCAATGCTTTGGGGTGGTCAGGAAGGCTTTGTAATAGCATTCCTTGTTTTCAGGGAGGGATTTATTTTCTCCTTTGTTATACTGTGGCTTTTCTTTTCCCTAAAGGAGGAAAGAGCTAGGTACTGGGGGAGGGCACTTGGTGAGAAACTGGTGGCTGCAGCTACACAAGCTGTCTGCAGATAGGTGAGCCTTCAGGCCATGCCCAGAGGTCATCCCTCCTCATGGCACCTCTCACACAGCAGGCAGGGAGCCTGTCTCCAGTTGGGGAGCCTGACCTGTGTGTACATCCTGATGCCCTGGCACCAAGTTGGGCAGCAGCCAGACCTCTGGGTTCTTTGATGGAGTAAAAAAAGAGGTGGCCTTAGGACTGTGGCATGAAAAATCCCTGGTACTTCACAGACTGTGCACATTACGTTGTTCTGCGTTACCTAAATTTCCCTCTCAGTTTTGGATGGAAGTGAAACTCTTATGTGCTGTCAAAACTGGCAGAGAGGTGGCGGAGGGGGGAGGATAATTTTGCACGGCAGCATTTTTTTTTTCAAACAGATTATTCAATCAAGTAACTGCAACTCACAGGTTTCCAATTGCTCCCCTAGCTGCCCTCTGGCCGGCACCATGAAAGAAATAAACACATTCAACTTCTTTTTATAAAAGGAGAACATCTGTGACCCATTAACATTGGATCCTGGGCTGCACAACCAGTTTTGGAAGCACGGCTCTGGCAAATTTGCCATTCACTTTTCCAGGAGTTTGGCATTGCTGTTCTCTTGTATTTCATCAGCATGTTTATTTTTGTTATAGTAACACTTCAGGACTTAAAAAAAAAAGAGCTACAGCAATATTTTACTGTTTTAGTAAGCTTCTAACAGTAGTGTTTCCAATTTGGGTGTATTTTGAAATGTGTTTTACTTTTGTGCTATGTTTTTTCAATGTCATCAATGCGTTTTCCTCCCTCAAGAGCATCTGCACACATGTGGAAGTGCTGCATTCTTGACAGCTATGCTTTTTTTTTCTGACATACTGTGGTACTAAACTGATTCTGGTTGCTTTGCACTTTGACCAGGCTTCAACCCTTCGAGCTCAAATTTCCCATGCCCATTATCTGCCTCCAACTAGCTTATGTTCATTATTTTCAGTTGCAGTGAAAAATGGCTCCACTGTGCTGAGGACTGAGGTTAAATAAGACTATATTTTACCCCCATTAAAACCTTCTGCAGCTATCAAAATTGAAAATGAAGCACATGGTAACTCTGCCATGGCTCACACCATGTCCTTTTCCAGCCCATTGAGCTTTGCCTGCAGCTGTGCCCCAGTGAAACACTGTGGTCTTACAAATGAGATGCTCCCTGCAAGACATGACACAGCTCTCCAAGTGCTGCCAAGGTGTGCCCAGCTTTTACTGAACAGCATTTGCCATGCTGTAAAATCCTATTTTACTGTTTTATTTCTAAACCTGCTCAGGCACCATGGCTTTTTATAAAGCTGATATTTATTATACCTGTTTGTTTCCATCTACTTATGGGCATCCTGTACCTGACTTGATCTACAAAGGTGCTGTCTTATATGGATCATTGCTATTTTTGTGTGGGTCTCCCTCTCCTTGTCATAGTCCCTGGTGATCAAGAGTACTGGGGTATTTGCCAGGGAAACCTGGCAAGGCAGGAGCAGGAACTTTTTGCCACTGCAAGCCAAGAATACCTGTAACCTTTACCACCTGAGCGAGGTGCCATGGGTAGGGTGGATGCTTATTTTTGGGACTCAAGAGGATCTTTTCCTCTCGCCTTGAGATGTTACTAATGCAGTTTCTCACTGTGTTTATACAAATTGCATGCCCTTGCCTAGAAATGATGACAAGCAGGGCTGTTCATTGAAAAATGAGTGCCTGTTTGGGAAACTACAGTTTTACTGGTGCCTGTTTTACTGCTCTTTCCCTTAGCTTGTAGGTAGCATAGTTCTGCATTAAATGCTGCCTTTTGCACAGTCCAGGGATGTGCAAACCACTTAGACCAAAAGCTGGGCATCTCATGGAGGCATGGCTGCTGCATCCCCCCTTGTTTTTATTGTGTGTGCTCTGGCTGTTGTTTTCTTTTATTCATAGCAGCTTAGAGACACACATAGCCACGGCTTAGAAATCATTATGGAATGAGAGAGCAGATATGCATAGGTACAAATCTCAAAGGCAGGAAAAAAGTTAGAATGCTTTTCTTCTCCTCGGTCCAGGCGTGACCTTCAGTGGTAAAAACTTGATGTGCACCCCAGATTTTGCGTCCCCCCCGCCTTTGTGCCTGGACACTGCCAGGCTCTCAGAGCAGCGTGTCATGTTTCCTACGTGATGCCATCACTTCAAACCGTGCAGTGAACTCATGGGTTTAGGGAGTCCAGCGTCATTGTCTCTGAAGCTTTCAAAGCTTCGCTTTAGTTTTAAATGCCTCTTTAAGCACAGACAATGCTCCAACAGGCTTGCTGAAACTAAATGAAGCTTATAAAGCTTTGAACGCTATTGTAACATGGTGGGTCCCGCAGGAGACTGCAAAATCCTGCTGTGTGCAAGGATCCACCACGCTTTCAAGTGGATGCACTGTATGTGCTAAAAAATGTAGGCAGAGCAGGGCAAGGAAAGGACAGAGCATGTCAGCGTATTTTTTTAATTACCTAGCACTTGATTGATACCGCAATGGTAACATTGCTTTTTGAAATAAAAATATTTACTATCCTTTCTTCTTCAGTACACAGAGCAGTTTAGGATATATATATATATATATATATACTTGAGATTCCAGAGCAAGCAGCTTTTTTTAAAATAGATCACTTAACCATACTATTTTTCTTGCCAATATTTCAGAAGTTGCACCATTAAAATAACTTAATATTGTCCTATATTCATCAAGCCTTTTCTATAATCATACAGATGCTTGTTTTACTGTGCAGATTTTTTCAATCAAAAATGGATAAGAAGAGGGAAAATGAAAAAAAGTAGGCCAGGTAAGTACCCTATTTTTCTGTGTTTAATCACAGCCTAGAAAGTCAAAGCAAGCTGGCAAAAATTCTGCTTAGAAACAAGATGTTTGTTATCCGCAATAATTCGTACGGTGTCATTAACAGCTTATTGGGGCAGTGCCTGTTCGCTTTGCCGTCCTCAGAGAGGCGATGGATGGGCTGCTGACCCAGATCGGGTGCGTTGAGAGCGATTCCTCCCTGACAAGCCCCAGAAGTGACAACTGGTCATTAATTGTAAAAATTCTGCCAGCGTGTGGTTTTGGAAACAATTTGTACTTCTTTAATTACACTGTCAGGGCAGGCTTTGTCCTAGGCACTCTTACCAGGCTGAATTAGTCTTTAAAAGAATTAGGCTCAGCCCAGCTCGAGCTGCACTCACCATCTTCGCTAAGAATCTTTGCTAGGAGTGGGGGGCGGGGGGGGGAGTGTGCAGTGGTGGAGCGCATGACAGTAATTGTCACCAGAAGGAAGAGAGAAACTCTTGTTCCCGTACTGTTTTATTATTCTAATGATGCAGAGGGGCCCCGGCGGAGATCGCAGCCCCGCTCTGCTGGGAGTTACACAAACACTGAGATGGAAGGAGAGTGCCTGCTCCCAGAACGCTGGCTGGCTCAGCAAGGCAGCGGGGCAAATGCCAGGAAGAAAAGGGAGGGCTGCTTATCTTCAGCTGTCACGCGGGCAACCAAGCAGACATTTATGGCTGTACCCTGCCAGGTCCTCTGTCACTAATTTTTTTTTGCCCTTCCTATGCATTCACCCATGAGCTGGTCTTTGGGGAGCACATAGTCCTGTGGCACAGGTTTGAAGGACGTGGCTTCCTTGTGTGGGACTGAACCCCCGGTGATCTGTCTGGTCACCCAGCAGTGGGTGTTTGGGGAAAGGCTGCCCCTTTGGGGAGGAATGAGCTAGCTGGGTGAGGAGATGATCGAAGCCAAGGCGTTATCACCTCTCCATCTCTCTTTGGGATTTGTAGTCTTATCGGGGGGGACTGCTGCACTTGCTGATAAGGCTGGCCCGGGGTGTGTGGAGTGGGTGTGGGGATGTATAGCCATGGGGCTGATAAAGAGGAACTTGGCAAGGGAGGGAGGCCACTGGGGAGAGTGAGGAGAGGCCCTGAGCTCCACTGGAGCCTGACGCAGACCCCAGGATGGGCGTACCTCAGTTCGTGCCAATGGGGCTTGTCACTGCCGATTTCCTGCCTGGGGATGGCAAGGTGAAGGCAGCACTCTGCAGTGAGCTGACTACTTCCCTGGGGCTTTAAAAAGAAAAATATGTCACCTTCAAGGCATACTGTCTCTCAAAGTGCCCCTAATGGAAATACCTAAATATGCACAATTTATGTTAATCATTGGCTGTGTATGGTGCAATACATGGCTGCAAATGATATGATTGCATACTTCAACTACGGGGCTCATACTTCTGCTGGGCTCAGTTCCCCCAGAAATTAATTTTGCCTAGTGTTTGTGTAAAGTCTCACATCTCTTTTGAAAGGCAAGTAGCTATTCCCATGCTGCAAATAATGGGGATTTGTAATGGCATTTAGGGCTGGATTAATTACTGTGTGCTTTATGATTTGCAGAAGTTTACAGCAGTATCCCCAGGCTGCTGTAGGTAAAACTCAGCTCCTTTTCCTTGTAGTTCAAGGGCAAGGCAAACAGTAAAAATAAATATTTCAGCAGCACTTTCTACTACTGAAAAAAACAAGTCAAAGATTTTAAGTATGACAGCACAGGGATTTGTTTTGCATGAATAGTAAGTGTGTCTACAGCCTCAAAAAAATCTCTGTCTGGAAAACAGCATCATCAGTAGGTCCGTGAGCTTTGAAGAGCACAGTCATGTTTGCAGATAGCAGGGGGTGCTGCACCACCACACCAGGTTCACAAGCCATGCCCTTGCAGTGCATTGTCCAACAAGTTCCTCATCCAAATATTTTAGCAGTTGTTTGCTTGCCGGGTGAGTGGGGCGAATCTGTTTGCTCCAGATTAGTCAGTACTTTCTGAGGAATAGAAAAGTACCATGGTAGCCCATCAAAGAGGGCAGCCTTTGTTTCCCCTTTCACACCGAGCTCCTTCTCACCGATGGCTCTGCAGTCAGACTAGGGGAGCAAGGTTGTTCTAAATAAAATGGAGCTGTGGCAGCGAGAAGGCGGCAAATGTAGGTCGGATGCAGTTGGAAACCTGCTGGTGGCGGGCGCCGATGTGCACACAACCGGTCGGTGAGCGATGTGGTGCTAGGGATGCCCAAGCTTCCCAAGGAGCAGGGAGCAGGGCTGCGTGTCACATGCCCGCTCACTGCAGACAGCGCTGTGGGCAAGGAGGAGCAGCGCAGCCCGGCCAGGCTGCGGAGCGAGGCAAACCCTCCCTGGGCGAGTTGGGACCGGCACCCGCCAAGCTGGCCGAGAAAGGAAGGTGCAATAGGTGCTGCTAGACACGGGGCTCTCGGGTATTCTGCTGAGCAACCGAGGCCAAGAGATGCAGGTATCTCAGTCTGGAGGAGCCCAAATAACCATTCTCATGATTACAGAAGTAATTTGTAGCCTTGCCTGGGAGGAAAACTTTTCCCCCTCTGCTTCCCTCCTGCTCTGCCCACCCACCCTGCCCTGTCCTCCCCTCCTCTGCCCTCCCCTCTTCTACCCTCCCCTGTGCTCTCAGTGGCTGGTGACATTCCCAGAGCTGCCTGAGGAGCATCTCTATGTATATGGCATCAGGTACGTCTCATCTCACAC